>VZQC01011398.1:269534-428182 GCA_009823505.1 Rhizomys pruinosus | reverse complement strand
TCATCAAACTCAAAAGCTTCTGTACATCAAAAGAAACAATCAAGGAAGTGAAGAGAAATCCCACAGAGTGGGAGGAAACCTTCACTGCAGATACATCTGACAAAGCATTGATTTCCAGAATATATAAACTACTCAAAAAACAAAGAAAAAAGAAAACAAACGACCCGCTCAATAGATGGAGCAAAGAACTGAACAGAGACTTCACAAGCGAGGAATTAGAGATGTCTGAGAAACACCTCAAGAACTGCTCAACATCACTAATCATTAAGGAAATGCAAATCAAAACCACTTTAAGATATCATCTTACTCCAGTAAGACTGGCTAGGATCAAGAAAACAAATGATACCAAGTGCTGGAGAGGTTGTGGGGAAAGGGGAACACTCATCCACTGCTGGTGGGAATGTAAACTCGTACAGCCACTATGGAAAGCAGTGTGGAGAACCCTTGGAAGACTTGGAATGAACTTGCCACCCGACCCAGCCATACCACTCCTGGGCATGTACCCTCAAGACTTACGCCACCACAGAGATACATGCACGGCCATGTTTATTGCAGCTCTCTTCACAATAGCAAGGAGCTGGAACCAACCTAAATGCCCCTCAACTGACGAGTGGATAGAGAAAATGTGGTACATCTACACAATGGAGTTCTATGCAGCAGTAAAGAAAGACGACATCACGAGCTTTGCAGGAAAATGGCTGGAGCTAGAGGACATCATGCTGAGTGAAGTAACACAGTCCCAGAAAAACAAACGACGAATGGTATCCCTCATCTGTGGATGCTAGTGCCAATTACCCAGTTGTAAGTATTTCTTGTGTAGGGCCCCCTGAGCTTTTGTACAAAGCAGTTGGGCATAATGCATTTTGGAAACAACAACAACAACAGAAAATACTGCATCAAAGAACTGACTGAAACAGTGAACTTCTGCTCAAAACAGTCACCTTCCCCATGGAAAATATTGAGAAAGACTAAGAGATGGAAAGCATGTTTGGCAGAATGCACGAGCTCTGGTGGGGTGGGGGAATGAGCGGGAACATGGGTCTAGATTTGTTAAAAATAAATAAATAAATTTATAAAAAAATAAAAATAAAAAAATAAACGGTAGCTCTGCAAACAAATGAGTAGTTGAAATCTTAGTAAAATCTTCAGTCCTACAGCAAAGCAGCATTTGATATTAGAGCAATCTATTTAGAGTTATCTTTACTCTCCAGCAACAACTAAAGCCCAAGTTAAAAGCAGACCACTCAAGGCAACGCAAAGTCCCAGTGCGTGAAGTGTCACTGGAACTGTAGAGCATGTGCCAAGCCATCCCGAAAGAAAGCAGGAAAAACTGAACATGCAAAATGAAACATTAGCAGTAGCACTTTACCTTTTCATTCATTAAAAATTCTTTTCATATGTGTGTGTCTATATGAGTGTCTCCCATAGGGTTTTGCGTGCTCTTGCGGGGAGGGAAAAGAAGAGGATGTTAGAGCCCTTGGAGCTGGAGTTACAGAGAGTTCTAAACTGCCCAGTGTGGGTGCTCGGAGCCAAACTCCAGTTCACTTTAAGAGCAGTACTTCCTCTTAGCCACCGAGCCATCTTTCTAGCCCCTCGTTCATTTAATAAGCATTTATTTATTGAGGACTTTGTGTATGCTAGGCCTTCTGCAAGGTGCTACGGGTTCAAGAGAGAACAAGGCAGGTAATAGTTTTCCAGAGTGTATTATTCCCTTGTAAGTTGAATTACTCTGGGACCAACCATATTTTAATCTTAGATATCAAATACCTACTTATATTGATAAGGTTATTCTGCAATAACTTGATTTTTATCCACTCTGAAGGAATAATATGTGAATAAGTGGTTAGCATAACATCAATAAAAAGCCAGGCTGCAAATGTAGAAAGTTATCAATTTATCCTGGCATCGTCCTTGGCTGGAGGTGTCAGCCATTCTGCAGACACAGCCTGGAATGCTCCGGGTGTGGCATGTGTCTGGCTCTTCTGAAAATAGCAGTGACAGCATTCCTACCAAACGACATAGATGCAGCAAGTGGAGCAGAAAGGGGCCTTGCTTTTCTACAAAGGATGACTTCCTCTGTGTTCTGGTCTGCCCCAGGTTACCGTTCTCATGGGAGGGTCTGTTAGGTTTGAGTATGGGATGTCTCCATGGGCTCACAGGGTGCACGGTCCTCTGCTAGTGGCATATTTTGGGAGGTTGTGAAACCTTTGGAAGGTAGATCTTTACTGGAGGAGGTGGGTCACTGGTGGGGCAAGAGACAGTCCATACCATTTCCTGTCTAATTTATAGCCCATACCATTTCCTATCTAGTCTCTGCTTCCTGCTGTGCTGAGATTTGAGCAAGTGGCTGCCATTCACTCCTGCCGCCATGGCGATGGGCACTGCCCTGCCTGCCCCATCATGAGCCACAGCAAACCCTTCCTCCTAGGTGTGGCTTCTTGTTAGCTATTTGGTCTTAGTAATGAGAAAAGTAAGTAATACACAGACCAAATTGGTCATATTTACATATTATTTACATATTATTTTTATATGATATCTACATATATTTTATAATATGTATTATATATATATGTTTCTTCTTTGTTTTGTAGTGTTAGCTACCTCTAAACACTGACAATTATATTATTACAGTTATGTCCAACCCATGGTCCATGAGCTGCATAGGGCCAAGGATAACTATGAACATGAAATAACACAAAATTACAAACTTAGTTAAAACATGAGATTGGAGGAGTTTTTTTAATTTTTATTTATTTTTTCTGTGTATGAATGTACTGTCTGCATGTAGGTCTGTGCACCCATGTCGTGCAATGCCAGGGAGTTCAGAAGAGGGCGTCGGATTCCCCTGGAACTGGAATTAAAGATGGTTCTCAGCCACCATGTGGGTGCTGGGGATCGAACCCAAGTTGGAGGAGTTTTTTTTAGTAACTCAGTTGTGTAGTTCTTGAGCATGGATTTGGTGGATGATAATGTTGTATGACAATGTCAAAAGGTTGGACAGGCCCAGGACCCTAAATAGGACGGCTGAGCTATTCTGGGACACTAGAGCTCTCCAATGTTGGTGGGGGTAGCATTAGAGTAAAATCTGAAGTATAATTACCTGAATGTTAAATATCATTTAATATTACACACTGAATACTGACTGTATGCATGATACCCCACAAGCTGTACAAAAGAAAGCATCCTCAACTGGGCTCCCTTAGAAGAAGAAATTTCTTGGTAACTTCTACCAAGCACTTGAAACATCTTACAGATGATAGTTAATCTCTGTGAATATATTATATCCTATTTTTTTTGCTTTTTTTTTGAGACAGGGTCTCCCTATAGCCCCAGCTGGCCTGGAACTCACTCT
Source organism: Rhizomys pruinosus (assembly GCA_009823505.1). Classification (NCBI taxonomy): domain Eukaryota; kingdom Metazoa; phylum Chordata; class Mammalia; order Rodentia; family Spalacidae; genus Rhizomys; species Rhizomys pruinosus. The sequence continues at coordinate 424,830 of VZQC01011398.1, read as the reverse complement.
GTAGACCAGGCTGTCCTTGAACTCACCTCTGTGAGTTCTACCTGCCTCTGCCTCCGAGTGCTAGGATTAAAGACATGCACCACAACGCCTGGCTATATCCAAATTTTTAAAGGAAAAATAACGAGGTTAGGAATTTGTGTCTAATTTTGTTCTCTAGCAAATATAAATATTTTATCTCAATGCTGAGCATACAGAAAATGGCATGAGATATAAAGTGGTTCTATTAATGTGAAATAAATAGGCTTTTCTCTTAGGTTGTAGAAAGCTGTAGTTTGTTTTAAAATGCTAATATATCTGCCAGCTTTCTTATCTTTACATATTGTTAATTGGTGTTCCTACCAAAGAACACACTTTCTGGCTTCTCCCAGCCATTCACATGTCTCCTACTTGTGAGTGGGAGTGCTGGTAGATGAGCCCCTGGGATTAGAATACAGTGCTTATTTGCCCTGTCAAGGGCCTAAGTAAACATTCTGCTTTCTCTAGCCAGACCACTGGGCAGAAAACTGGTTCAGAAGAGTGAAACGATAAAATGTAGAATATTTAATGACATGCATTTTGTTGTTAAGGCACATATTTATGCTTCAAATGAAGAATATGAGTTAATAACACCATTGAAGATTATGTATCAGATCATAGTCATTTATGACTAAATCTTGCTGATTTTTCCTTTTACTTAGTGCATGACAGCCTTCATAGGGGGTCTCTATAACTCCATCAAATTATTTTATCACCTGGGCATGAGGTTCTCAAGATCATACAGCAAGATGTAAGGATCTCTCTATATACGTTGTTCTCTTTAGAGTTCTTATTGCAATCTAAGTACCAACTAATTATTTGTTACATATTCATTATCATTCTTAGTATCTTTGCCCATAATAAATACTGAATACATATTTGTTGAATGAATTAAGGCAACACATATTATGTCTCAGTGTCTAGTGTTTTCCTTACACCACACCAATGAGTGCTTTAAGTTTCTGGAAATAATTACTTGCTTTGAGAATCATGTTTGTTATATATTTCGAATCAGCCAAACTCTTGTCCAAACATTATGAACCTGGCAAATTCACTGTCTGCAAATTAATCTATAAATATGTCAAATTATATTTGGCATGTCCAATTGCTTGATAACATATAAACTTTACCACTGTATTCTTTATTTTTACTTGCTCTATTGTGGTAAGAAAGCAAAGGGCTGTGCCTATTGATCTAGCCCAGGCTGCCTTTACTCCCTCTTGGGGGTAAATAGAAATGGTTACCATGGAAAGTTGTAAATATCACTGACTGCTATTTCCTCATCTATCACTCATGTATTCGAAGAATAAATAACAAAGGCTCTTTCTACTTGAGTTTTAGGCATGTGCAGGCATTCGTTTTAGAGGTTACCATATTGTCTAGTTAAATAACTGTGGGTGTTTTCTCCAAGCCAAATATTACAGCAAAAATGCATAGACCTTATCTCCCTTCATCTTTACGTTCATGCGGTACATTAGCTGTTATCCCTACCTTTTAAAGAGGAGGAAACCAATACTTGGTGATGCCCATTGTAAATCTCTCAGCTACTGGTGGCAAAGGTGAGTTCTTTTGTATTTATATTTATATAGCTATGATCATGATTTTATGGTCCTTTGTACTAGGAACAGATAACTGAAAATTAGAGAGATAACTGAATGTACTTACTTAAAAGTCAGCTCTTTTTATAATGTGTGCAGCTTTTTTCCCTTTGGAAATTGGCTTTTTTTTCCTCCTCTAGAGGAGGGTTACTTCCTGTCCTCTGCCTACATCTGTGTTCTTAGTTCCTGATGTTGCCATGCATCCCTAAATCAGAGTAGCCAGCTTCCAGCAACACGAGTCTTTATCTGGTGCCTGGGGCTGAGGTTGGGAAACAGGTGTGAGTCCTGACAGTGCGTGGCTGTACTGGGAGATTTCCGAGCACCTGGATGGCACTGCTCTGGCCTCTTCTGATGCAGGGCCTTGGAGAACCACCTGCCTTTGATCTTTTAGCCACCTTCCTCAGAATCTCATGTATTTCAGGGTGGTCTTGACCTCCATCTATAGCCAAGGATGGCATTCTGTCTGTAGCTCTCAGTGCTGGCATAGCAGGGATATGTCTCCTCATCATACTGAGATCAAACTCAGCTTCCTGCATTATCAGGGGAGCACTCTGCCAACTGGCCTACACCCCCAGCCCTCTTGGCAAATGTATCCATTCAGACTCACTTGATATCAAGTGCCCCCAGTGGGTGTCAAGCAATGTAACATGCAAACCAGAGGTTTTGTGTTGCATTCTATCTATCTATTTCTTCTTTGGGCATCAGACCAGGGGAATTATTTCAACGATAACAACAATAGCACCATGCCTTCTAGATTACACTGAAATGACCTGAGCCACTTAACAGAGTTTGTCCAACTGACTTGGAGCCGCTCCAGTTTTTGGTAACTAATCCTGTGAAATAAGAACCAACATGGCAGTGAGGTACCACATGTGGCATCGAAAAACACCTGGGAGCCAGTTTTCTGACCTCTGGTAGGAAGGAAGTGAAGACGCGCAGATAGAAATCTGAACTGCACTATCTATATGGCATGCCGTGCTTTTTATTTTCCCCACATTCAGATTTTTCCTCCATTTTTAAATGCAGAATGAGCTACGTAATTGCTTTAATTTGCCACTTTCCTCTGACAGATATATGTATATTTGCAACACACACACTTACATAAACATGAGTTGAAGTCAATTTAGATAACAACTGACAAGAAATTAAATATTTAAAGATGTTGTTGACTGTGCAGTTACCACAAATGTCTACTTAGCATCTCGTATTGGAAGGGGAACCGACCCTGATTATTTCATCCTGGCTGTGCTCCTCGTCCTTGTCCTCCTCTTCCTCCTCCTCCTCGTCCTCCTCCTCCTCCTCCTCCTCCTCCTCCTCCTCCTCCTCCTCCTCCTCCATTTCCTCCCCCACCCAAATGCAATTGCTATGTATTTACTTAGAGCTTTAGTTCACAGTTACTTATTTCCAGCTTTTAAATCCAAAGTTGAGGAAAACAGACCTTAGTGAATGTAAAATTTCAGAGTTAATAGGATACTTCTTGTATGGTAAGTATTTATTTAGCTTTCACATTAGAAGGTGGGCATTTGTTTTTTCTTTGGACCAATGACACAGTTAATTTTTTCCTGAATAATAGGGACATTTAAAAATGCATGAAAGCCCAGTTTCTGCTTCATTTCCTATAAATAACTTTATACTCACTTCAAAGCTGACCTTTCACTCAGATAAAAATCCATGTTGCTAAAAACTTACAGAGAGGAGGACTGAATCAATAGGATGGGCATAAAAATAACTGTGTTGTGCTTTATTTACTGTACCCTGAACACCTTTGAGGGTTCATAATTTCTGGGGATGCCCTGGCAGGCTGAGTGAAGTGACTGCCAAAAATCACATCTGACTGTTATTTTTTTCCACTGCTGTTTTTAAAAAGTGCCACTGGGGAAGCTTAGCTACAATCCTCTCCCAGGATCTTTGATTTTCCATGAGTTCAGGCAGGCCACAGTGCAGATCTCAAACACACAAATTTCTAAGTGGAAACTGGGTTCAAAGGAAAGGAAATTTTGCATATACTTAATTTCATAAGCTATCACAGCAATCAAGTGTAAAAGGCAAACTACTGAACCGTACAGTGGAATCAAGTTGGTCGTAATCACTGGAAACAGTATTCAAATTACTTTGCACTTGGTTACTGGAGGGGAGTGAGGAGCCTTTAAAAATAGACACAATTCTTTCTGGGTTTTGTTTAAAATCTCGATTCCTAAGACTGCATTTCTCCCGCTATCTTTAACATCCTGGATCAAAAGCTATGAATCTGAGTGATCCAGGAGCACCTTCAGGGAAAACCCAATTCCTTTCTGTCTTCTCAGCAAAGCCTTCGAATAAGGGTCTAAGTTTACTTTAGCCTATGAGCTTTGAGGACTATAAGACACATTTACTGGGAGTCAGAAAGAATTCCCTCATATGATCTAAGCTGTGGAATGGAATTCCTTTGTTTCCAGCCTCTTAGATGAAAGAATAACAAGTATTGATATGTCCACAGACTCATTGACCACGCAGGCTCCAGTCTAACACACTCTGAATATACTCTGTGTGTCAGAAAACAGGGAGACAGAGAAAGGGGTCTACGAGGGAATGGGTGATATGAACCTCTGTGATCAATATTAATCACCAGAATGAGAAGTATTATTATAAACTGTAAAATTAGAATTCAAACCTGAAAATTACTGAATACATTGGTCTTTAATACTTAGTTTGGCAGGCTTGTTTTTAACCATCATTTTTGTGTACTAATATCAAAAGGCAGACCCCGTCCATGAAATAAACTCCCTACTTGCCTTCCAACACCATCTCCATGTTCAGCAGAATAGTGTCTTTATGACTGGCAGGACTTTTGTTCTGACATCCTGACATCTTATTTTAAACAGAATGGTTTGGAAACCAGATGGTAAGTGTTATCTACCTCCAAGGAAGGTAACACTTACTTACCATCTGGGCTATTATAAACAAGATTCTGCTTTTTGTATGATTCTAGACCCTCTTCTGTAACAAACATGATGACATGCCCCAAAATGGTAAAGTGAAGCAAAGAATGTAGAAAAAGACGTATTTGTGGACCCTGGGGTGTTGGTGCTTCCTGAATCCCTGGGAACCTGTTCTTCAGTCAACTCTCCAAGCACTGGCTGCCCTGCAGCCACCTGAGCTGGATTAGGTCTTTGTTGTTTTCCCCCTGAAGGGCTGTGATCAAGGAAGTCATTTATGGGGTCTGTAAAGGAGGCACACATTACTGCTTTTTATCTTATGCTCCATTGGGCACTCAGAGAATTTATGAAAAAGCCATTGCAGCAGCTGCTGAGCTAGACTGCTAATAGGGAGTGTGATTGCTCTCTTCCTATTTTCCTTAATCCCTCTGGCAGCCAGGAGAGGGAGAGAAGATCGGGGAGAACTGGTGAGTAATGATTGCTGGGTGACCCAACAGGGCTTGGGTTTGAGGATATATCCTCATTTGTGAAATGCCTGAGTTGAAAGAACCTCTGAACCTTACTCCAGGAAGGACCTCAAAAAGTTTTCCCAGTTAGAGTTTACCAAGTAGCTACAGTCCTCCAGGAGCTATGAATCTGCTTAAAATCTATGAGCTTGATATGTCCGAGTTCCTTACCTTTTTGGAAGTCTGTTCTTAAAAACAGGGGGTCGGAGTCCTGTCCTCTGTATAAAATGCCACTAAGAGAGGTCACAGTGCATTCTAAAATGTAAATTAACTTTTCTTCAGCCTTTGAAAAATGTGAAAGCAGATGGTTACATGTTTTCATACAATGCTTTCCAATTCTTTTGAAAATTGTTCTTTAATAATTTCACGACTTTCATTGCCTAGGATCCTGTTTGATGTTGATATTCCCTTAGAAGGGAAATGTGCTGATACCCAGGTGCTAATGAAACGATTTTCCTATATGTGCCAGCTTCTTTTCTTTGGCTGTGATAAGATGTTCTGACCAAAAACAGCTTTGGGTAAGAAAGGGTTTAATTCATCTAATAGATAGCAGTCTACCATTAAGAAAAGTCTTGGAGGCAGGCCTGCTTGCTACTCTACACAGCATCACCTCTAGTCAAGGAAGTAATTCTCAGCCAAACTCATACAGTAGGGACCATGGGGGACGCTGCTTGCTGGTCACCAGGCTGGCTTATATTCAGCCAGTTTCCTTATATAGTTCAAGGCCACCTGCTTAGGGATGGTATCACCCATAGTGGGCTGGGCCCTCCTACATCAATTACTAATCTAGGCAACCCACCACAGGCAGGCCCACAGGCGAAGTTAATTTAGGCAAATCCTCTTAGATGACTCTAGAGAGTGTCAAGTTGACAGTTAAAGCTAATGTAGACAATATGTGGATTATAGTCCCTTCCCAGTACAAAATTATCCAAAATCACATTTATTAGATCTATGATCTACCCACCACATGTGTCCATATACTTTATCCAACAATTATTCCCCCCTACTAAATATTGAACCCAAGATAATTCCTTTCTGTTGACTGGTAAGAGAAATACAGAAATTCCCAACCATTTTTCATCCTGTAAAGAATCTCAAGACCTTTGAGGCCTGGAGAAGGTGAGCCGACAGCTGACAGCTGGGAATCCAGCTTCTGCTACCTCTTCTCTTTGCCTCCACAGCATCAAGTTTTTATTAGAAAAGCAGCACAGAAGAGCAATTTATCAGGACGACACTAGGTGATGGTAAATCCCAGAATAATAGGAACTGCTAAAGCAAAAGGAAGAGTAAGGACTTTTGAAATTTCCATCACTGCTGTCTGTTCCCACTCTGTCCACCCACATCAACACTCTGGGATGCAATAAAGACCTGGGTATGTGGGCAGTAATGATTATTTGATTCTATAATTTCAAAAAGAAAAAGAAAATCTATTGAGTTAAGGATGCTGTAGAAAATTAGGAAAATTCATTGAAAAACCTTGAGAACAAAAAGTTCTGGAGTCCCAGTCAGTTTATTGGGGACTTATCACAGTGATAATTATTTCCTGTTTCCTGGGATGCTTTCAACCCTCTTTATCTCCTGTTTTGCTACAAGCGCCTGGGTATTGGCATGGTGTATCTGGGACTCCATTAGACTCTGATAAGCTGAAAAGCCAGGATGGAGAGAAGAAAATGAAGAGCTACCTTAGTAATGGCAATTCATTTTCATATTCTTGCCTCGGCCTGCTTTTACCACAATGTTGAGAATTAACATTCTTCTTGTTAGTTGTTCAATCTTCAAAAGCCTAAAATCAGCCCAGGTAAGTGAGGAACAGATCATGCTGAGCAAAAGTGATTATCGCTTCTGGTGAGGTGTTTGGTTTGGGCTAATGTGTAGAGCATCTGCTGCGTAGGAGCGAGCTGAGGTGAGCTCAAGCCAGCAGCAGCAGAGCCACCAGCAGAAGACAAGAGCTTGGCTTTCCTCGCCTTCCTTGACTATATTTGGTTTTGATATTTGGGACAGGGTCTCACTATGTATCCCAGCTGGCCCGAACCGGTGATACTCTTGTAGGTAAACTCCTCTCTGGTAGATGACCCTCACTTTTATTCCTGAAATCCACATGTAGTCATAGTAGAGTTCAGAATCTGCTAGTTACATGACTGGGCTTCCTTCCAGAACCTTTCCACTGTCTATCTTGGAACAGACCTGTGGGCTAATGAGGTCAAATACACATGACTGGTTCTACCTAGTCTGTGAAGGTGATGTTAGGGACATACTTAGGATATCACAGTCCTTGTCCTTCAAATGGCTCTGTTTGGTGCTTTCGACTCAGGATGATTGCCAGACACAGCAAATAAGGATAGGATGTGTAGTAAGATTCAAATGTCAGATAAATGTATCATTTTTTTAGTATAAGTATGCCTTATGCACATTTGTCTGAATTTTACCATGCTGTTAATGATTTATATTTTATGTCTAGTTAGTATTCAAGAGTTTAAACTAAAGCTAGTTCTAGGCATACAGAATAATGGCATCAACTTTATTAGTTTTGGTGGGTGTTTAGTTTGGGGCTAATGATAGAGTTTCTTCAATACAAGGCTGCACTATGAAATATTTAGGACATCCTTACACTAACAAAATATCATTTGATATGTATCAAGTTTAATGGCCTGTCCTGCTTTTACTTGACAATCCTGCCAGGAGCATCTCTCTAAAAGTACAAGGGAGTAAAAGTTTATCTATGAACTGATAGCTACCTTTGAACCTTCATCCTTCCTCCTGTCTTCCTTTTCATCATCCTAGGGCCACACCCAAGTCCCAAAATTAGGAGTGGTGATTTACACAGAGGGTAAAATAAGCACATGAACACAGTTGTGTAGCATTGGAACTCGAGGTTTTAACAGGAGGCTTGGGACTGGCAGGTAGAACAGTATCATCGACAGGACTGCGTCTGCAGGTATAGACAGACTAACCATCACCAACCTCAGGCAGGGTGAGAGAGAGTCAGCCAAGGTGATGGAGAAACTGACAACGCTAGTCTGCAGAAATACTCAATGAACACTTACTAACGACCTACCATGTGGTATGTACCATGCCAGGTGTGGCAAGTGCTACAGTGGAAAGACAGGGCACCAGACATCACATCACTCATAGTGCAGCATGGGATCGTCACCACTGCAGATAATCACAGCGTGGTGTGACTGGAGCCCCAGCACTCAGGACACTACTTATCTCCTGTGGTATATGATGGGGTAAGTTTCCTGGAGAGCCGACTTTTAAGCTGAGGTCCAAAGGGCCCGTAAGAGTAATCCAGGAGTAAGGGTCTGTCTGAGTTTCATTTCTGTTGCTGTAATAAAACACCCCAACAAACAACTTAGGAGAGGAAAAAGGGTTTATCTCAGCTCACAGTTCCAGGTTACAGGGAAGGCACAGCAGCAGGATTGTGAGACAGCAGGTCATATCCCGTCCACAGTCAAGAGCAGAGAGATGGATGCATGTATGCTTGCCTGTCTGCTTGTGCTCAGCTCAAGACCCCTGTCTGGGGAATGTGCACACTGAGATGTGTCTTCCCACATCAATTAATTAAGGCAATCCCTTACAGACACGACCACAGCCAACCCAATGTAGACAATCCCTCAGAGATTCCTCCCAAGCGATTCTGTCTTCTGCCAAGTTGACACTTAAAGCTAATCATCACAGGGGCCATATGAAATTCCCTAGAGAGCTTATGACCCTCCCCTGCGTAAAGTCTGAGGGGGCCACAGAGGCCAGGTGCATGATGGGACAGTTCTGGAAGTCCTGATCTATGAAACTCTGCTCTACTGTCTGTCTCCTGTGTGCCCACTTACTGGTGTGTCTTGCTCATGCTGCGGTCTGAGAACACATCAGGTTAAGTATCAGTGACACGGAGCTGTAAGACTTCCTAGGTCAGAACTCCTAGGTCAAGTGTTCCTCTATTCTGCTTCCACAGAGTGCCCTGCCTTGCTGGCAATACATAGCAAAAATATGCTCTGCCCTTCCAAAGTTCTTTCAGGATAAATCGGGTCCTGAAAATGTCAAAGCCTTAAATGACTGGCCTCTTTTAAGTTCTAGGAAGGAGCAGCCTGGTGAGGTTGTCTTGCTCCTCTTGAAGTCGCTTTGGGTCAGGATTTATACAGATAATTTTTCTTCCTCTGGTCAGAGTAGCCTCAAAATAATAGGTTTCAGAATAAGAAAACAACTATTTTTTTTTTGTTTAATCTTAATAATAGGTTATTTCAGGTTTGTCTAATGAAAACCAGAAGCTGATGATCTAATGCAATCAAACACTAGGTTCTGTGCAAAAAGAAATAGTAAAATAATGTAGGACCTTGTCTAAATAAGACTCATAAATGATGCCAACTAAATGGGAAAAAATAGCAATAACCTTTTAAAACATTAATTTAGACTTTTATTGGAATACAAAGGATCTCTAGTGTCTGAAAGCAGGCATTGTCTCTCTTTTTTATTTCAGCAGAAGTGAGGCTTGAATGCAACACAGCAGGGTGTGTGTTTTCTAAAGTTGGGCCATTATCAGAGTGTTCGCTGCCATTCGCCAATAGCCTTTATTTGGCAAAGTTTAAAACTGCTGACAAATGGGATTCTTCCTGTAGCCGGATAATATGGTTCAGCTAAATATGCCTAATTGCAAAAGCCTTCCAGGGGCAGTGGAGACATCCACGGCTCTGAGAGGACTCACATGGTCAGTCTTCAAACAGGAAACAGGAAACAGTCCTTGGTCATCTCGCTCCTACCCACATCTTAGGGGCTTTAGGTTGGAGTGGCTCTGAAGATATTCGGAACAATGTCTAGTTTGATCCAAAGCTGCAGGGATTTCCCATTGTCGTGATTTATTTTTCTGGAATGACTGAGGAGGCCGTAATTGCTTCTACACTTTGGTCTGCAGCTTTCTGTGGGCGTCTGTGTCTTTCCCTCCTTTTTCTAATTTGGCCCTGTTAAAAGAAAGGATTTGCTCAACACTCCTCATTGAGGGATGGAGAGATACCTAAGTTGGGGCTGTGTTTGCTCTGCAAGCATTCAGACCTGAGTTTGGACCCTCAGCATCCATCTAAAAGCCGGGTGAGGGAGGCTGTGTGCCTGGGATCCCAGCGCTAGAGAGGCAGAGGCAGGAGAACCCCAAAGGGGTTCACTGGCCAGCAAGCCTAGCCAAATGGCTGAGCTCCAGGTTCACTGAGAGAACTTTTCTTAACAAATAAGGTGCAGGAGTGATAGCAGAAGACACCCAGCACCAGCCTCTCTCCACATGTGCTCACAGATACACACACACACACACACACACACACGAACACACACACTCCAATCATTATTCTCTTGAATATATTTTGTGCTTTTAAAGATGTTATTCTTTTTATTTTAGTGTATGAATATATTGCATGCATGAGTATAAGTTCACCTTGTTATGCAATGCTCACAGAGATCAGAAGAAAGTGTTGAATTCCCCTGAAACTGGAATTACAGATGGTTGTTAACTGCCATGTGGGTGCTTGGAATCGAACCTGAGTCCTCTGCAAGAGCAGCCAGTGCTCTTAACCACTAAGCCATCTCTCCAGCCCCATATTTTGTGTTTTCAGATTCTGAGGATGACCACCAATACCCCTTTCATTGGGAAGGGGAATGAAGCCCCGTCATTTAATCATAAGCTCGAGATGGCCACAGTCCCCCGAACAGCAGACTCCTCCCTTGAAGTACGTTTCTTGGGAAAAATATGTTCTGTGAACCTTGCTCTCTAATTATAGCCAGGGAACAGGAGGTTTGTTTGGAATCAGAGGCAGCTTCCACTAACATAATTACACATTTTATTTCAAACACCTAACTGCAGTGTCTGAAGATGTTAGCACAATTGTACTAAATAGCATCCTGGAGTTCTTGGGAGGGAGGGCTGGCTAAGAATGGAAAAAGATGACACAACTGAAATGAGGGGATCCTGAGTGCTCAGTCACTCCATGCTAGAAGGACTGTGTGAAAAGGTGCTGGTCTTCATTCTATAGCCACAAGTGACTTTTCCCTAACAAGTAAAGGAATCGGCCATGGAAATCATGCTTCTGGGTAGATGTTAAGGAACAGTAATTAGGGCCCTAAAGCACTTCAATCATCCCATACACCCAGAGATGGATCCTCATGGTATCAGCAAGAAGAATGTTTATTGAGAAAAAGAGACTCATTGTCCACAGTGCAGGCTGGCTAGTTGGTGATTATGGGGACAGTCCTCCAGGAGATCCATAATAATGGGTGGAAAGGAGGAGGTCAGAGGTAGGAGAGTAAAGCGTAAGGCAGTGGTTCCATTCAACGATTTGCCCAGGCATTAGTCAAGTCCATTCCACAGATTTAGGCTCCCGGATCTCTCCCTCCTTCTCCAGATATCCGAGTGATAGGATCTTGAATCTCCCTGGGACTGTGAGTGAACTCAGTAGTAGAGAACTCACCTAGCCTGTGCAGGCCATTGGGCTCACACAGCCCTCTGGAGGCCCACCAGTTAAGAGGCTTTGTCCCTGACCACTAGGGGGTGTGAAGGGATTTTAAGAGGAGCGGCTTAGAGGCAGGTCTTTTGGACTGAGGGAACATGTCTTCAAAGGGGAGCTATGAAATCCAGTCTCTTCTGGGGTCTCTTTTGCTTCCTAGCCATGAGTTGAGCATCTTTATCCCACTGCCATCCAGCACACCCCTGAAAAGACTGGAAGGCAAGGTTCTACCTGATGTGGGCTGACGTGAGCCCTAATAGACCTTCTCTTTCCGTGTAAGTCCATTAGTTACTAGTTAGTAGGGATGGAAGGCTGACTAACAGCCACCCCCATTCCTCCATGTACAGGACATAAGAGACAAAGCACAGTGCTGACGAGGTGATGCACAGCCATTCCCACTGCAAATGACAGAAACACTGAAAGCATTAAGCAATGTGCTATCCTACCTGTGATCATCTGACAGTTTCCTGAGAATAGAGTTTTAGAGGTGGTTTCATCCCTGCAGGTTTGGGAAAGGAGCCCGATGTGCATCAAGTCCTGGGTTGAGTGTGCCACGCCCCCCACGGGCTCATGGGAGTACTTGGTTCCTAGCTAGTGGTGCTGTCAAGGAAGACTGTGGGACCTTTCAGAGGTGGAGCCTTGCTAGAGGAAATGAGTCACTAGGGGCAGGTCCTGAGGCTTTATAGCCCAGATCCACTTCCTGTTCATTTTGTGCTGAATGCCGGTGCTTCGCGAGCAGATCGCTTCCTGTCTGATCCACATCTTCCCTGACAGAGTGGACTGACCCCCTCTGAAATTGCAAGCCCAAATCAACCCTTTCTCCTGTAAGTTGCTTTGGTCAGGATATTTTAATTACAGCAACAGAAAGTAACTAAGACACAAGTACTACCTTAGGGTCATGAGTTCCTCTTCCCTGTCGAGTATGGGGATGCATGCCTGTAGTCTCAGCCCCCTGTGAGGCAAAGGCAGGGGGATGCTGCAAGTTTGAAAACTGCCTGGTTGGTTTCCATGGCAGGACTGTCTCAAGAAACAAACACAAAACAAAACCCCAAAAGAAAAGAGCCCCCTCCTCATTTTGATTCTAAAGACTGCCAGGGGGAAATGAGGCATAATTTAGAGAGAAGGGCTAGCCTCGTCATCTCTCAGTATAAGACATCCCTTTAATTCCATCATCTACTCAGAGCTCTGGAATCTCTCTGTTCTATTAACCATATTAATAACAGCCCCTGACATTCTTGTGGCATTTGATACAAAGGATCTTCAAGAAAGTTTCATGTGTATTCTATCACTGGATCCTTAAATCAAGTCAGAGAATTGGGGAGATAGTGGTGCGGCTGAGGTGCTGAGGTGGCATGCTCTATTCTAAGCCAGGACAGGAATCCAGCTTTGGCCAGAAGTAAGCCCTGTTTCCTGTTTTTACCCCGAGAGACCTTGAGGGGGGGCAAGAGCAGCGGGGGGGGGGGGGGGTGGGAGGGGGCACCATCCCAGCCTCAGCCCTGCACCAGGTTTTGGACAATAGTCTCATTAATTGCTTAATATCTTTGGACTCGGACCAAGGACTTGCCTATCTCTGCAAAAAATCTCCACAGAAACATTTTTCTCTCTCTTCCTCTCCCTCCTTAGAATGCTAGAAGACTGGCAGGGATAGGCCAGATAGCATCACACTGCCTGGCGATTTGTTTTTTTTCAGGAACGATAGGCTGGGAATTTTCAACTGCCCACCACATGGAAGGAAAACTTGTCCAGGAGTCAGGACGTTCTGTCTGTTCCATTCGGTACCTGCCTAAACTTTCTCCTGAACACCTAGTCGCTCAGCAAATAAATGGGGGCTATCATGGTAAAATCATGATGTGTCAGGACTTTTAAAGACTGTACACTTGTGTATAAATGGGAAAGATTGTCACTGGAGCAAAGACATGTCCACATAAAATATTGCTTTCACTGCACTCCTTTAACTTGAAGATGAGAGAAGAGTTTGCACGTTCAAGTCACTGTGTTGACATAATTTTAAAGCCATGTCGCTGGTAGCTGGTATTTCACTATCTGAGGGAAGCCAGGCAGGTTTCTAAAAGGGAAAGCTATCTCTTGAGATCCTCAGGCAGCCTATGGAATACGAGAATTTCCAAGGACAGAAAATAGAGAGCCTGTTCAAGGCCAGTCATGCTGCGTGTCACCACTTGCTCACAATTAAAATGACCAGGAAGCGCTATACATAAGAATGCTCCTAAGAGCAGATGGGGGCAGAGTTGGGACAAGGCGTAGACCGAGGCACCAGGCAGAGTCCAACCCAAGCTGTACCATATGCTAGCTATGTGGTCCTGCCAACTTGTCTTTTCACCCTCAGCGTCTCCAGTGTGGGGAGTGGACTGCGACAGCTCCTGTTGATGTTTTGAGGAAGAGCTGGGATTCAGGTGGGACTCAATGGGACAGGTTACCGCCATGCGGTCTATACTGGAGAGCAGCAGCAGGATGGACACACGTCATCACTTCACAGGGACCCTTCAGTAGAGCAGAGACAAAGGACTATGTGGTCGGAGCACATTTCTCATCTGTCCACTGCTGTTGACTTGAGTTTCAGGAGAGAACTTGTTTCACATTTGACAGGCCATGGCTCCTAAGTTTTCCTTGGATTCTTTATAAAGATTAAAGTGAGGTTGATGCCAGAATAACATGCTTTAAAACATTTGTTGAAAGAGGAAGGCCAAATGGTCCCATGGACATCACGAGATCAGAGACTGAGCTCTGAGTCACTTCAGGGTAAGCTTGCACTCCAGCCTTTCTTTACCTGACAAGCCTTGACAGGTAAACATGGTTCTACATGGACAAATGAGAGTTGATGGCATGACCCTTACTTTTTAGACTTCCTGACCTTACCATTTTTCCATTCTTTTTTTTTTTTTTTTTTTTTTTTTTGGTCTTTTCAAGACAGGGTCTCCCTGTAGCTCCAGCTGTCCTGGAACTGGCTCTGTAGACCAGGCTGGCCTTGAACTCACAAAGATCCACCTGTCTCTGCTTCCCACGTGCTAGGATTAAAGGCGTGCGCCACCACACCTGGCTTCATTTTTCAATTCTTTATCCCTTAACTCATAATAGCTTTCAGAAATGGTGCACGAATACATTGGATCCTCCTTTAATCAGATATGCAAAAATTACATTGTTAGATTCTTTTAAAAATTCTGTGGACATTTATATGTCCATGTGGTTATGGGCCTGTGTGACTGCAATGCCTATAGATGCTGGAAGAGGGAACTGGATCCCTGGGAGCTGGAGTTTCAGGAGGTTGTAAGCCACCCAATGTGGATGTTGGGAGCTGAATTCAGGTCTTCTCTAGGAGCAGCAAGTGCTCTTACTTGCTGAGACATCTCTCCAGGCCTGTCATTTCTTCTTTAAAAAAAGAAAAATTACAGATCTGATTTATGGCTTCCATAGTTCAAGCTTTAGTCCTTTGGATTTGACTTTTCCATTAGTAAAGGCAAGTGTTTTAGGTAGAAAAAGTTTATCTTTTCCACATAAATGAAGGAATAAAGCCAGTTGAATTAGAACTTTCCATTGGTCTTTTGTTCCCTCGGTTTTTCTTAAACTATGCTAGAGTGAATATTGCATCAAAGCAAACTAGTTGCAAGGAAAGGAAAATGAGCTTAGGGATGATGTAGGGCTTTTACGTTCTTGTATGACTTCCAAACCCATCGTGCACATATTCTGGGGATGTTGTTAGCTAGGAGGGAAACAGATTTGAGGTGTTTCTGTTTTATGTCCTGAAAAAAGAGGATTGTTTTCACCACAGGACCTAGGAAAGGAGGGCCTGGTACATGCTAATCACATCACCTGCCACTCAGAGAGAATGGTGAGGAGCTCGAAGCAGGATGGAAATGGGGAGCGAAATGCCGGGTCTTTATCTCCAGCCTTCCAGATAGAAATGCATCTGCCCAACATGGGACATCTCATGTCTGTTACCAGGACTGTGCAGCATTCATCTCCGTGCATCGCTGGTGAGCACACCTCATCTGTCAGGCTCAGACATGTCAGAAGGAACTTTCTTTGCCAACTCCTTTCTGCTCTGAATAAGTAATTATGAACAACACACCATCACCATGTTGCCTTCTTTCTTCAGGCTTATTGGGCTTGGTCTGTCTGTCTCCCTTGGACATAAAGAACTGTTCTGTTCATTCATAGCTCATAATTTTCTTTGGAGGGTTGTTACAGATAAAACAGAGGGTCCGATTTTGCTAGGAATGTTGCTCTGAAAGTCTCTAAGACTAACTATGCAGATGAATTTGGGGGCAAAATGCCATCCTGGAAGTGAAATGAATGCAGGAAACTCCCCAGAAGCCTGTTAACACAGACCCTGGGCAACAAAGATCAAATGTCTAATAGGATTGTTCTTTCTGAAGGCTTTCTAGGTCCCAACCTCTACTATGATTTGAGGCTACATTTGACTATCCTTAAAAATTTCTTTCTGTTTAATGGATTATTTTCAATGCTGCAAGGATCCAATTGGAAGTAGAAAATGGCCTTCTAGCTAGCCCAAAGTCTTAAAATTCTAAAATATACAGTCTGCTATAGTTTGCATGCGTGTGTGTGTGTGTGTGTGTGTGCATGCATGTGTGTGTCTACTGTCTGTTTCTAGCATGCACATGCAAGGTATGGTTAGATTAGCTCATCAAGTGGTTTAGAAAGCAAAGGTCAAAGGAACTGGTATCAGACTTGAGGTCCATCTACATTTTGATAAACTGGATTTCCTTCTTAGGCTAGAAGAGTAGAATCTAGGCCTGTGGAGTGTGGATGCGATGCTGACTTTCTAATGAAGATCTCACGCCTTACTCTCAGGGCTGGGCATCTCAAGCTTCTTTCTTTTAGGATCTTCTGAGTGCTCCAACCACTGGTCCTTGTCTGTGATCACCTTGACACTGGCCCGGGCCCCAGTAGTGCTCCCTCAGAAGATCCCAGACCTGAAGGCCAGTTTCCTCTGCCTGGCTTTTTGTCTGTGTCAGTTTTCTGTCTTGTTCTTGAGGCTCTGCAACTCTCATGCCTTGTCTTCCTCTTTGTGTCTCCTTGGCTTTGTCTATCTCTCTATCCCTCTGTTTGTATCTGATCCTCTGCCATGGCCTTAACTGTTAGCTTTATGCAGATGGCAATTAAAGCTTTACAGCTAGTCAAGAGTTGTTTTCTAAGTTCTCTAAAGCTTCTCGGACATCTTCCTATGGATACTCTGCTCCTTAACACCACAGTGTATTAAATGAAATTAAGCCAGTGTCTAAGTAACTCTCTACCTTACTCTCTCACCAGCAATGAGGAAAACAAAAGCCACCCACCACAGCAAATAATCATAGCTCTTCCTTGGGTTCAGCCTTTCACTCCTTAGATTCTTGTTGCGTCTCTTGTATGAGGGGATGATGCTGTCCTTGCTCTCAGGATGCTTGGAGGCAATCACAGATATACCTGATGACTGGGCTGTGCCATGCTCTGATAGGATACCTTACCAGATGCTGTGGGAGTACACACAAGGATGTCTAACCCAGCCCAGGCTCAGGTGGTGGGGGAGGGCACCAGGATTTCTGGCAGAAGGTGATACCTGACTTGAATTTAAAGAGCGGCATGACTGTTATCTGGTTGGGAATGGACAGAGACATTAGCATTTCTAGCAGAATCAGCAGCAGGACACATGCCCAGACAGACAGCCTGGAGACTGAGGAAGTGTGGTATTGACAGCAACACAGAGAGTTAGGACAGTGCACTCTCCCAGCTACCACCCCCAGTCCCCAACGGATCATAAAATCATTCATGGGCCCACCTCCTCACTCTGCACAAGTGACATCAAGCCCTGAAAATGTACCTGCTGCCAGGCGTCCTTCACCTGCTCTGGCGACTGTGCCTTAGTTCCGACGTGCTTTGTACTGGGTAGACCCCTGCACTGCAGCTGGGACTCCCTGCCTCAGGATGCACAGCGTTCTGAAAGTTTCTTGCGTACAGCATGCTCTGAAGCTCAGCTGTACTGGCATCTCCTAAGAGCTTCTGAGAAACACAGACTCTTCAGCCCCTCCCTGGGTCCAACCCCAATAGTTTAGATCTTACGTGTCCTCCAAAGCACCTCTTGCTAAAGGTTTGGAAGGCAGCTATGCTCACCACTATACCACCAATGCCCGCAAAAGGTTTGATACTGAACATGTGGTGCTATGAGAAGGTGCTGGGATCTTCAGAAGGGGTCTCTTAGGGGTTTTCAGTTATTGGGTATAAGCCTATGAAAGGGGGTAGCAGGCTTGTTCTCCTCTCTCTAGTCTGATTCCCAGCCATGAAGTAAGCAGCTTTACTCTACCCTGTGGCCCCAATGCGATGTGCCCCCAGGAGACCAAGACAGCAGTGTCAACTGATCGTGGACCAAATCCTCCAAAATGGTAAGGCCAAATGAATCTTTTGTGTACATAAGTTGATTATCTCAGGCATGAATTATAGTATCAGGAGGCTAACTAATAGAAAACTGGTAGCTGAAACATGAGCTCTTCGCTCTTACTCATTGTGCCCCTGACAAGGTGAGAAAGCCTTTGGAACTGGTTTGAAGGAAAGAACTGGACGATTTTGGTGACACTGATTAGAAAACACCCAGAATGCTGTAAGTGGAACTTAATTGGGATTCTGGTGAGGAATCATAAGACCAGAATGCTGATAGGAATGATGACACTAACCATGTCTGTTGCTTTTCAGATGAAAATGGAGATTCTTTTGGAAATCCCACTAGAAGTCATGCTTGCTATACCACAGAAAAAGTCTGAATGGATTTTGGTCCTTGCTCTGAGACTCTGTGGGAGGCTGAGCTTAGGAGCACTGGGTTAGCTTATCCTCTCCAAGCATCAAATAGGTCAGGTGGGCTATGGACATCACTGACTGCTTTAGGCAAGTGCACAGGGAGAATCAGGCAAAAAAAAAAAAAAGCAGTACAGAAAAATCTGCAAAAATTGCGACATGACCAGAAAAGGAGTTGTGTAAGATTTCAGCCAAGAGTGGCGCTGCTGCTGCTCTCGAAGCAAATGAAAGCCAAGTACTTTGAACTGGGACAATGGGAAAGATGCGTGAAGAGCCCCTCAGGGATCCAAGACGAGATCGCCCAACAAAGACGCAGAGGCGTAGAAAGGAAAACTTGTTTCACATATTTTTTTTTTTCCAAAGCCAATTTGTTTCACATATTTTAATTCAAGCAAAGGGCCTTTGTGTATCTTACCCAAGACCACCTATGGAACTGGGGGCTTACAAGGCCTTCAGACGGCAGAGCTAGGTTCCAGTGGTCAGGTCATCAGCCACCCGAAGCTGGTTTCTGCAGGCATGCAGAACCAAGAGTTATAGGGTCAGGGAAGTTTCTACCCAGATTTCTAAAGAAAGGCCTAAGAGAGCTGGTAGTGGGTGGTGGGGTCAGGTCTCTGAAAACAAGCCCCAACAGGGTGATGTTGCATGGGGCTGTTTTGAGAGGGCGATGCCTGCCGCTGTGCTGTGTGGGCGTGGTCGGAGCTGCAGTGGGGTCCGAGGTGGTTACGGGTGCTAACAAGAGTATCTGCCAGGGAAAGCTGCAAGCAATGTGTGATAGGGACCAGCCATGGTGAAGGGTAGGACTGTCGCTGGAGCTGACATTCTGCCATACTGTTTTCCTGTACCCTCACTTCCTGTTTCTCTTTCTCTATTCCCTCACTTCCTGTTTCTCTATTCCCTTATTTCCTCTTTCCCTGTACCCTCACTTCCTGTTTTACTGTACCTTCACTTCCTGTTTTACTATTCTCTCACTTCCTGTTTCACTATTCCCTCACTTCCTGTTTTCCTGTACCCTCACTTCCTGTTTCTCTATTCCCCCAATTCCTGTTTCACTATTCCTTCACTTCCTGGCTGTTTCACTATTCCCTCACTTCCTGTTTCTCTCTTCCCTCACTTCCTGTTTCACTATAAATTTCTTGTTTCACTATACACTCACTTCCTATTTCACTCTTCCCTCACTTCCTGTTTGTCTATTCCCTCACTCTTCCCTCACTTCCTATTTCTCTATTCCCTCACTTCCTGGCTGTTTCATTATTTCCTCACTTCCTGGCTGTTTCACTATTTCCTCACTTCCTGTTTCTTATTCCCTAACTTCCTTTTTCACTATACCCTCATTTCTTATTTCTCTATACCCTCACTTCCTATTTCTCTATTCCCTCACTTCCTGGCTATTTCACTATTTCTTCACTTCCTGTTTCTTTATTCCCTAACTTTCTTCTTCACTATACCCTCACTTCCTATTTCTCTATACCCTCACTTCCTGTTTCTCTATTCCTTCACTTCCTGGCTGTTTCACTATCCCCGCATTTTGGAATAGGAATCATGCCTTGTGCCTGTTCCAGCACGGTGCCTTTCTAGATTCCAAGTTGTGAGCAATGCTGAGGTGGTTATGACTTGGGGACTCTGGGGGAGGTGCTGACCACACTTGGCATGGTTAGACAGAAACAGAACTCTGAGGGCCAGTGGTGCAGTCCTGTTCTTTGGATTGAGTGTTCCTGGAGGTCCTGATGGCCAGCCCACAGTGCTTCTGGAGGGGGTAGGAACCTTTAACAGGTGTACCTAGTGACAAGTCTGTGAGTCACTGGGAGGGTGCCCTTGGAGGGGACTGAGGAAACCAACCTCTGCTCTCTGCTTCTCTCTCTGTCTCTCTGTCTCTGTCTCTCTCTTTCTCTCTCTCTCTCGTTTCTGGGTTCTTTTCCCTGTTTTCTCTCCTTCACCCATGGGCTGCTGTCAGAGTCTTCCACATCATGACTTCAGCCCAAAGTAACAGAAACTAAAATCTATAAGAACATGACCAATAAACCTTTTTTTCTCCACAAATTGATTACCTCAGGTATTTGTTTCAGGACTGGGAAGCTGGCAGTTACTAAATCTGTTGTCTATGCTTTAGGAACCCCCTTGGTGATTTGACTTCATAAGAAAGTCTGAAAAACAGTGTAAAGCTGAGCTCTCCTCTTGCCCCATCATTGCTACAACACAAAGCCTTCCCTGGCTCTTTGGTGCTCACTGAATAGAGGCCAAATTCCCTCTGGATTTCCATTCTTTCCAGCCTAACAGGATACTTTTCCTTTTCAGAACACACTTGGCTCCTGCAACAGGCTCTTTTACTTGTCCTTTATCTTTCTGATCTCCTGGACTGAGCTGAAATGCTGAAATCCAACCATCCCCTCTTGTAGAATCTTAAATATTTCCATGGCTGCTTCTTTGTGTGTCACACTGTACAGTTCAGCTATCAGCTGCGGCTACTGCTAGGAATCTGAGAGTCCCAGAAGGGTAGAGACTGTGCTGAAACCATACAATTATCTGTTGTACTTCTAGCAAGGACCTGCTCCATCCATACCTTTATGCTGAAGTCCTGAAAGGAAGATGTTTGAACCTAAAGGTGAAGAAGATCAAACACATATTGCTACCAATAGCAAGATCAACAGACACACTTTGCATTTCCTTCACAATAGCATACCAATTACTTGCAGTAGATACAAAAGATGTATCTAAGAAACAGTGTAGTCCCAAATCCTGCACCTACCAAAACATACTGATAGAGACCAGTCAGCCAATTCAACTTCTGTCCAAATGTCTAAGTATTAAAGTTTGAGAATTCCTACTTGCCTTAAAATAGCATTTAGCACATTGTCAGCAAACAGTTCAGGCGTATAAAACCCACCCTCCCTCGGTCCCAACTAAAGAGAGGGAACACAGACCTAGCCATGTTGTAGATTTCAACCTTCTCTTTAGCGTACCATGTAAAATTTGTTTTGGTTTTCTGACACGTGATCACGCTAACGCTAACCAGAATTAATCCTGAGTCACTTTGTGTGAGCAGGGAACAGTCCCGACAGACACAGCGGCAACTTGCAGTGTTTCCAGCAAGGGAGGTTCATGTTTGCAGAATGCTGATTTTGTCAGAGCTTCGTTGGAGAATACCAATGTCGCTTAACAAAGCGGCCCGACACATCAGGGCATTCTCGGTGACCGGCTCTCAATGACAAGCCCTGGAGACAAGCAGCCTGCCTGCCTGCCAGGATCTCACAGACTGGACGCACAAGAGAAACACATGCTCTCCAAAGATGGAGGAACCCAGGAGGGCAGTGCAGTTACAGTAAATGATTCGGAGGATCACTTTCTACAGCCAGAATGCAGAGTTTTACTCACTGATCCTCCCAGCAGGAGACAGCCAGGAAAAAATTGTGAGGAAGCTTTAGAAACCTTCCTTTGAAATTTAGGCTCCTTCTGGATTTTATGCATATATATATGTGTATATATATGTGTGTGTGTATATATATATGATGCTTCCTTCCAGGACTGCACTTTTCCTTCACTGTTACAACATGTGGGGATGCTAAGTGGTGGACGACGCTCTATAGCATGCTGTTGTGCATGTGGTCCGTGGACTCACCCTACCTAGCTTCATCCTCTATCTCTTGCTAAGTGCACCACCAGGCAACCTTGTTATAATCAAGATTCCTATTGGGACTTGTCTTTCTTTTAATATTTAGAGCCTCCAAATGTATTAGCATTAGTTCTGATTTTAGAGGCGCTATGTTAGAATATTAGTAACTTTTTTGGCACCCACTGAGTTTCTCACCATACGAAGTACTAGCATTGTGTTTTAGTTTCTTTGTGCATTAAAAAAAAGCCCCAAATAGTAACCACATGGATGGATTGCCGAAAGGAATGAAGGGGACCTAGAGCGTTTGGAGCAGCACCTCGCAGCAGGCTGGAGCTCACACCATTTCTTTCTTGACTCTGAGCATTTGCTCTTACAACACTAGCAGGGTTGTAACCTAACTCTGCAAGTCAAACAAACTTTAAGAACTTCAATGAAGCATTGCCTGGAGGGCTTACTGAGCAGAAATTCCTGGACCATGGCCCTCAGAAATCCCAATTTAGTAGGACCTGGTCAGGGTCAGAAAATGTAACTGGAAGGTTCTGCCTGGTGCTCCCTGCCAGCACCTCTCCTGGGATGAATCCCCAGTGCACACCGAGTGCAAACAGAGCTGCTCATGCAGACAGCTCCGACTCCACCAAGAAGCAGAATGAGCTGCCATTGCCTCTGCAGCTTTTCCTCTGCAGCCCAGGGTTTCCTTAAACTAGTCTTCTCATTGCTCAGCCTGACTTCATAAATGAATACTTAGGATAACGTTGCAGAAGTTGAGAACACCCAGCATTTCCAGTACTGGTTGGTGGAGAAGCTCAGTATCCCAGCTCAGTTCAGCACAATGAACTCTCAAGATGTAAAAATGATGGAAAGGTCCAAGTTGGTGCTCAGCACACAGTGCACAGTCCTTCGGTGGAGAAGGACCCAGGCATGTTTAGTTGTATATGACACACAGTCACACAGAGGAGGTGAAGTGGCTGTCCTTCACTCAGGTTTACTGCTGCTGTCTGACAAGCTGCAGCATTGGTGGCACTGTGGACTCTTGGCCCCTTGACTAACTCTGCTGGGGGTGTCTGGACCCAGCCCCTCCCTCTCTTACTGGGCGTTCTGCACACCAGGGCCTGGGGAGCTCTGCTTGCTTTGCTTGGGAGTCCAGTTGTCAAGCTTTTATTCTACAAATAACTGATATTTCCTAATGTGTTTGGAACTCATCTTGCAGAGATGTTCTCTATCAGGCATCCTAATGACTCCGACACAGGATAGCGCTCACGCTGAGTCAGAAAGGGTGGATGCGCTGTCAGATGGCAGCCTTAGTCTCCAGAAGAGGAAGTGGTACTGGAGCTCCTGACAGGGCCCAGAGCAGCCCTCCTGT
Organism: Rhizomys pruinosus; assembly: GCA_009823505.1. Taxonomy (NCBI): domain Eukaryota; kingdom Metazoa; phylum Chordata; class Mammalia; order Rodentia; family Spalacidae; genus Rhizomys; species Rhizomys pruinosus. The sequence goes on along the minus strand of VZQC01011398.1, from coordinate 401,555 downwards.
TAGTCCTTTTAAGCAGGCTTGCATACATTTTCTTTTGCCAGACCTCATGCATTTCCCACAGCCCATTTTCTTTTCATCTATTTCCTCTCTCTCTAGAGAAAACAAGACAACAGAAGAGAGCACATGAGTGTGCACATGTGTGCATGGAGGCTTGAGACTGATGTCGTTATCTCTCTAATTCCTCTCTGCCTTATTTTTTTGAGACGGGGTCTGTCCCCAGAGCTGGAGCCGCCAAGCCCAAGGAGCCTCCTGCCTCTCCTGCCTAGGTGGTGGGGCGAAAGGTGCACACTGGTGCTAAGGATCAAATTCAGATCCCCACACCTATGTGACAAGTCCTGGGCCGTGTCCGAGTACCCACCATCCCTCATCTTCCTGTGAACAATACCCCTTGCCTCAGAGTATGGAGCAGTCTAATAAGAGAACACACAAGGAGTTCTGGCTAAGCAGAGCATCCTGGTCCACCGAGTGCAGTCGTTACTTCCACGGGCCAAGGCCTCTGCTCTGTGCGCATTCAGTGGCTCAGTGACAAACACTTACTGGAAGGTAAGGACTGCTGAGCCAGGGGAGGAGAGGGGGTCATGGGACTCCACCTCCTCTCACTCTTGCTGCCCGTGTGCATTAGAGAAGGAAAGGCCCAGTGAATTCACTGCAGTCTAAGCATATGGCCAGGCGGAGTGACTGCAGCCAGAAGACTGGCTCTTAGTTGATGGTTGTGAGAGCCCTCACAGCAATGTGGCCTGTGTGTACTGAGCAGCATCAAGAGCTACAAGAGGAAGATGAAAGAAAGAAAACACAGCACATACACAAGCTTGGGGGCTCTGGCATAGCAAGCCTCTTCATTCTGCAATGTAAAACTCAGAGGAAACAGCTATGCTGACTGCCCCCCACTGGTTCCTATTTCCAGCTCATGGAAGAACTGGCCTGGAGCCTGTCTGCAGACAGGAAATGCTCCTTCACTGCTGACATGCTTCGTCTCGGTCACCCAGGGCTTCCATCTGTCCACATGCTCAGGCTCCTACCTGACCACACAGTGGAGCCCATTTTCTTCTGACCCCTTTAGCTCTCTTCTCACCCTTAGTCCCCTGCATGGGCTGGAGATGGCTCACACTGGCCCGCTGCCCAGGCAGCCTTTCCTCCTCCACGCCTCACACTCCAAAGGTTCATTAAATTAGTCACTCGGACTTCCCACGGCTTAGCTGAAGGTCACTTGCTATAACTGTCAGCCAGGGAAGAGGCACCTCTGAGGGCATTCTCAGAGGCCTGGGCTCCTTGAACAGGAGGCTGGCTCCCACATGCCTGGTGGCTGCATGTCACTGCCCCAAAGAAGCAGGAGGCAGGGTACCCTCCAAGTCACCAGCAAGGAACTCGACTCCCCACGAGAAATCATGCTCCCGTTCCAACAGGACAGGCAATTGCCTAAGCTTCCTATGCTTCATTTTTTCCAACTTGAAAAACAAAGACACTCAAGTTCCTCAGAAGGGTGATCTGAGGACATAGTAACCACTTTGTGAAACCACCTCAAGAGGTCGTCCACAGCAGATGAAGAGTTGTTACAATTAACCCAGAAATACCAAGGTTAAACCCCAGCAGCTCTACCTATTTTGTAGGAGCTGAAAAGAAAATGATTAGTGAAAGCAACCCAGGTCTCTTTACATAATGCTTCATCTCTGGGCTGGAACTTTGGTATTATGAGGCAATAAAAACAAAACACAACAGACTTCTAAACACGATGTTCTTTTGGCCTGTGTCTGGCTTGTAGTGGTGGGTGGACTCTGTAGTTACAGTGGTTTTCAAAGTCCCCAGCCATGTCTCAGTTGGGCACTCAAGGCAGAAAGCAGCACAGTGCTAGTGAACGGCAGTCGGCTAGGGACAGGATTCAAATGGTTTCCGGGGCGGTGCTTCTATGACTCAACAGAGGAAGGTGTTAGAAAGGCAGGCACTACAAGAGACTGATACATACTCTGTGTCTTATAGGTCTTTGGAAAATGACATTTGGAGAATACAGCAAAATTTCAAAATTCTAGAAGTGAAGGTATTTGTAGGAATGTTTCAGACCTGCAGCACACAAGTGACGCTGGAGTATCAGGTGCTGTCCTACACACATGGTGATGCCCAAGGCCAAGGGCTTCTCCAAACACCCTCGTATCACACCCCGGGCCTTTGCTGAGAGAGAGAGAGAGAGAGAGAGAGAGAGAGAGAGAGAGAGAGAGAGAGAGAACATTGTTTATTCACCCACAGCTCACCTCTGGTCAGGGTGGAGGAACAGCCAACAAAGTGAACTTTCATCATGAACCTTTAAGCTGTGCAGAAACGAAGCTTTCTGACGTGAGTGCTGTTCTCCCCATCCCGTTCTTGTGAGCCAGCTTTCAAGAACAGCAGCTTGTGCTGAATATCTGGAAATGTCTAAGAACAATGACGAAAGTATTGAGTAGTCTATCACTATGGCCCACCTACCTCTGCATGAACATTAGCTACACTGACTACTGACTTTCTGCATAGATTACATGTAGACAGACATGCCTAGTGTTATGGCTCACAGAAGATTTCAATGGCTAGAAAGACTCCTCACAAGGAGAAAATGGAAGCTACAGTTTCTGTTTGTACCATGCGTGGGAATAGCTCCTGCAAACTCTACCTGGTAATTTAAAGTTACCTTTAAAATGTTTCCATTCATTCCTGGAGGATTCTGTACATGTATATAATGTATTCTGATCATAACCCCCATTCCGTAGCCAGCTACCTCCCCATAACCTCCATCATATCATCCTCCTCACTTCATGTCTTTTCACAGCCTGCTGACTTGCAGCAGTGCTGTTCATAGGTGTAGGAGTGTAGACCGGCCACCAGGATGGACAGCCTCACAGGGGCCACCCATGAAGAAAACCAACACCCCCCCCCACCCCCGTCTGCATCGTTAACTGCCAAAGATCTTCAGCTAGGGGTGGGGCTTCGTGAGCCTCTCCACTGTCTATGGTGGATTTAAAAAGTATTACTTTTATTCTTTGAGAATTTCATAGTGTATTTTGGTCATATTCAACCCCTTCCCCCATCTCCTCTTGGATCCATCTCCACGTACCTATCTTCTACCCTGTGCCTGCTTCCTGTCCTCTTTATTTGTGTAAGGCCAATTTGACTTCCCTAAATACTCTTCCATGTAGGTCCATGCCCTACCCCATGTAAACCTACCTAGCATAAAAGAGAGGGTCTCTCTCTTTCTCTCTCTCTCTCTCTCTCTCTCTCTCTCTCTCTCCTCTCTTTTTTTGCCCTAAAGTTACCTATTTTGAGCTTCTGGGTAGTGATCCCTAATTCTTTATCCCATTCTTTTTAATTCAGTTCAAGGAGAATCATCTATTGTCTTTCCAGGGCTGTAGTTTTGGAATTCAAAAGAAATATAAATTGCATTTCCTGTTCTCAAGGTATTCCAAGCCCTGTGGGGGAAGACAAGGCCAAACAGAAAACGGGTTTGTCTGAGAGACAATGACTGTCACTAAAATGGATTGCCCAGAAGGAAGGTGATGCAGGGATCCACAGATGCTATGGGTTGGTGAAGAATCAGTTTAGTTGCAGAGGAAAGAGTCCTAATCCTTGTAGTCCCTGGCATGTGTTAGCTCTCCTAACATGGTAAAACCCCCAGTTTTTTTCCTAATACAGTGGAGCCCCAGTTTTCTCTCCTAATTTAGTGGACCCCATAGTTTTCTTTTTCTCCCTTTGTTTTGTGGGCCCTGGGGTGACCAGGCTAGCCCACAAAGGCAGGCTGATTGGAAGCTGCTAGGGAGAGGGCAGCACCTGGTGAATCTGCACCCCAAAGCCTGGAAACTGACAAAAGGCAGGACCAAGTGGCCCTGAAATCTGAGCAAATTTCTTTTGGGTATCTGAATGAAGGCTGGGACTAGCAAGTCCTAATTTATGTATGATTTATTTATTATGTTTACTTATTTATTTAGTGTATATGTGTGTTCCTGTGTGTGCACATGTGTGCATGCACATGTGTGTTCCTGTGTGTGCACATGTGTGCATGTACCTGTGTGTTCCTGTGTGTGCACATGTGTGACTTTACCCTAAGACCAGAAGACAGCCCTGTGATGTCGTTTCTCAAGCACTGTCCACTTTTCTATTAAGAGAAAGTCTCTCACTGGCCTGGACTCCTCAGTAGGGTAGACTGACAGGCCACAGAGCCTGAGATCTGCCCGTCTCTGCCTGGCAGCCCTGCGCTTACAAGCATGTGTCACCATACAGGGCTTTTTCTTGTGGGGGTTCTGAGGGTGGGACTCAGGTCTTCTTGTACTTCCCTGCCGGAGCTATCTCCTCAGCCCTATAGTTCACTTTTTAACTTCACTGAGAGGCTGCCCCCCAGGGTCTAGATAGAGCAAGAGGAGGGAGACCACCATGTGGAAAAGCCATCAGAGACCCAACAGCGGGGCTTTCCTTGTCTTGTAGCGTTTACTTGCAAAAGAAATGCCCCAAACATCAGGTAGAGAGACTTTGGTAGTGAGCAAGGGCTCGTCCTTTCAGCCTTGCCATTCAGGAATGGAAACAAGATTCGGCTTGTTAGAACAAAGCCTGCTTTACGAGAAATGGCAGCCAGTAGGAAGGAAAGTATGAAACCCCCAAAGGGTGCACCCCTTTCCAGTCACCTTGGGAGCACGGTGCCGAGCTTTCCTGTTTACAACTGGGTGAAGGCCTGCTTCTTATGATCCACAGATTTGGAAAATATTGATTTACATGGAATCCCTGAGGCTCTGGAGAAATTAATGTGATTTTCATAAATACAAGTTGTATCAGATCTGTTGTCATAGAAACTTGAATGGAAAGAACAGCAGAAGTGTAAGCAGTAGGAGGGACCTGTGGCCAGTCTGGCTGGGAATGGATCGCCCCGAATCATACTCCTCCTGCCACGGCCAATGGTGTTCTTTCTCATCTTTCTCAACTGTGAAACTTGCCATCCGAGGTTGGAAGAGGCTGCCACAACGAGATGCTCCATATTGTTAAATTGTCAATTGCAAACCATATTTCCAGATCCATTCATTCTCAGTCCCTTGCCCTGTCTTTCATAAAGCTATGTTCACTTTCAAGCCAAGACCTCATCAGGGCTTCTCAAACACTGAGGGCAAAGCCCTGAGCCAGTCCCACCTCTCCAGTGGGCAAGAAAACCTGCGCAGTGCCCAAGTTCCCAGGTGAGGTCGTGCTTGAGACTATGGGCTTGCAGCCCCTTTCCCACGCCTCTACTTGCCACCAGATTCTCTTTATTTGATGTAATGTTACGGTCTGAATTCATTATAGTTTTATGGCTTGTTTGTCACCTTGAATTAGGCAAGGATGTATGTTTTAATAAGCTTTGCTTTTTTCTTGCCTGCCACAGTGCTTTTCCTCTATAGGAAGAGCTAGATTAGCACTTGCCTGTCAAATCAGCAGGAAACCAGCAGAAGCAATGGAATCCTCAGACCCCACAAAGTCCCTGGGGTGCTTATGTTTACAGGACCCCACAGAGTATTTACATCAAGGCAGGGAACCAGCCCTGATTCCTCTCTCCTTTCCTTTCTTCCTCTCCTTCCTCTTGTTTCTCCTCCTCCTTTTCCTTCTCTTTCTCCTTCTCTTCCATTCATAGACCCTCCCATTGTTTTCGAGACAGGGTCTCATGTATCCCAAGTTATCATGTAACCAAGGATTATCTTGAACAGAGTCTTCTGCCTCTACCTCCCAAGTGCTGGGACTAGAAGGCATGCTATCAAGCTTGGTTTATGCAATGGGGGATCAAACTCTGGGCTTCACACATGCTAGGCTAACACCCTATCAAGTGAGCTATATCCTCAGCCCTAAAGACTTTCTTGTCTCACTATCAGTTGGACTGTGTCTGATTCCTGGACTTGAACTCAACTGTGATGCTTATGTATACATCCTATGGCCTTTAGCAAATGTGTTGACTTACATGTTTTCCCACTTATAAGGTGGGAAGTAACATTTCTTGCTCTACAGATTTGTTTCAAAGGTTCAGTAAAATGGTGACTAGGATCTATTCTGTGGTTGGCACCCAGCAGGTCTGGATATAGAATCGAATCCACTATTATAGATGTAAGCATGGGCAAGTACACAGTGTAGTTTGACTCAGGGTTCACGTTCCCAGGAGTGACCCTTGCTAAATATTTGTCCATTTATCACTCTCCCAGTTTTGACAAATAGCCATGGGGTGATCTGAGATGTGTGACACCTTCCCCTGAGTATCAGTGACCCCAATCTCTACCAGGGGGAATCAATCTTCCATCTTCATATAATTTCTTGAGTGTTGCAGGAAGTAAGAATGTCACTGAGAGAAATCTCTGGAAGCTGTATGGTTACACAAGATGGGCAGCTTCCCATGGACCAGTCTCAAAAAAGATGCCTGTGGACTGCAAACTGGGAACATCCAGATCCTGAAAGAGTAGGAATGTGGTGGGGAAGACAGAGAATTGAACTTCCTCAGCCTCCCCCATACAAATCAATCACAGAGGAAATGGGCATCTGAGAGAAACATTCCTTTAGAATCTGCTTTCTTATTTGTATTTCTATTACCTCAGCTCATAAATCTCACTTCCTCCTAGCATGGTTCCTTGAACAGAACAGCAGAGATATTTTTCAGTGCCTTAATAGATTCACTTTTGACTCTGTGAGATAGACAAAGGGATCTTGGGGTCCAGAGCTGGGGGAGGCAGCGTGTGAGGGGCAGAGAGCAGAATCATTTGGGGGTTCAGAAGCTAACTTTCCAAATCACTTCAAGTCACTAGAATTATTGACTTCTATGTTGAAGAATCTGAGCAATAAAAACATGATTAGAGGGCCAATTTTATATTTTGCTGAAGATCATGTTCTTTCTCGCTCAGTTATATGTCCTGGGTTGTGTTAAACTTTGACTCCAGTTCACACAGCTCAACATGCTGGGGGTGGGGGAAATGTCTCACGTTTTAACCTCAAAGTTAAGTCTCCCAGCTTACCCTGCCTCCTAAATCACCATCATTACCATGTATGCCTTTCATTTTGCAAATAAGGAGGGTTAGAGCTTGTGACAAGTGCACGCCAAAAATAAGTGGCCTGAGATATAGCCTTTTGGACCCTCAAACATCATTCCCCATCCAGCTCGGCCATCCATTTATTACCAGCACTTTGGTTTGTTTGTTTGCTTGTGTTTGTTTTTAATTTTAGGGGACAGAGTCTCCCTGTATCCCCAAATTGCCTGGAACTTGCAATATAGACCAGGCTGGCCTCCATCTCAGAGAACTGCCTGCCTCTGTCTCCTGAGTGGTAGGATTAAAGGCATTGCCTCGCCTGGCTCATTACTGGCTCTTAATACATTTCAGGTCCCAATTTCTGTTTGGTTAGAGGAGAAAATAAAGTGAAAGATGTTATGCTCATGATCTTACTAAAGAGGAGGCCTCTTCCTTAAATCCAGTTCTCAGTATTTTTCTTGTTTTGTAATCAACACATCTAGTTCTGATAGAATCAGGTTGTCTCTGTTTTTATTGTATTTTTTTGCCTTTTTTAGAACTTCACAAAAGCAAGTCTTGGCACTTCCCTTTGGTACAAAGTGGTATTTTACAGGACTAAGAAACTATTCAACATCTTTTTCTAGTTCGGCTCTAGTACCTGCTAGGTTCCAGTAACTGTACTAGGTATTATGTCTTAAAAAATAAAATCCCTGTCTTCAGAGAACTTCCAGTTGAACATAGCTACCCTAAGCAAGAGGTCTGGAAAGGCCGTCCGCAAGGCTGTCCAAAATGCAAATAGTGCAAGGCCTGCCTTTGTTTAATGACTTGGCCATTCTTCCCAATTGGCCAGGAGGGGCACTGCTGGCATGGCTCCGCCCTTGTGGATTCCTGCCTGGATTAGTGTAATCCAGGATACACTGTCTTCTGTGCTCCAGCATTCCCTCTGAGGATTTGCAACTTTTGCAAAACCCCAGTTTTGGAAATGCTGGCTGAAGCCAAGACTTCCTCACTCACACTGCTCCTTATGCCAAGCAAACTTCACGAGCTTCCTTCGCCTCGGAGTGCACGTGGTAAACTTTCTGCCTGCCGTTTAAAGGGATGCACAGAAATCTCTTCACCAGACCTGGGGCTGTCTAGGCAGTTGAAGTATGCACTTCATTCCAAGTAAAAATTGGCAGTTGCTATCCCCAGACAGCATATGCATTCCTCTCCCAAATCCATTCCCTGTCAAGGAAAAGTTAAAGATGGGATAGAAGATGTAGGCCCTCCGTAGTCTTCTTGATGCTAAAAAGTCATTCAACTTTTTGTATAGAATGGCTGGTATGTCCGTTGCTTTCATGCCCATAATGTCATTATAAACTCAAGGAACTCCTTTTCGTGAAACGAAATAATCCTGAAGACCAACTGACTAGAAATATTCTAGCCGGGTGTGGTGGCGCATGCCTTCAATCCTAGCACTTGGGAGGCAGAGGCAGACAGATCTTTGTGAGTTCAAGGCCAACCTGGTCTACAAAGTGAGTTCCAGGAAAGCTGGGGCTACAGGGAGACCCTGTCTTGAAAAGACCAAAAAAAAAAAAAAAAAAAAAAGAAATATTCTAAATAAGAGGTGGAGGCAGCTGAGGTCAGAACCAAGGGCTCCTAATTACTCTTGGAACTATTCTGTCCTTAATAGAATCCCCAATAGTTCCAGTGACATACACTATATAGCTATCATCTTCATATTTTCTTTTAAACTATATTTATTGATTCACTTGCTTTACATGCATGTGCACTTGTATGTCTTGGCAGGCCTGTGGAGAATAGTGGAAAGCTTGCTAGAATCCTTCTTCTCCTCCTACCATGTGGGTCCTAGGGATCAAACTCAGATCATAAGGCTTATGACAAGTGCCTCTACCTGCTCAGCCATCTTGCCAGCTCATCTCTACATTTCAAAAAGTGTCCACTTTTCATTTGTAGGTTGTCTAGCTTTTTGGTATTGTTTATAGAAAGTGTCCTGAATGTAAAACAGCACTTCTCTGTGCAAATATTGCTCAGTTAACACACCAGGTAAGCTGGTTTTCAGTGTCAGGGCAGGACAGAAGCCCATTAAAGAATGTTCTAACTTCTGAAAAACCACTGGGCTTTCAGAAATCTAAGCTGCTTAAAACAGATCAAAGAGCATTACATCACCTACTGGCTGTGGGTCACTATCTCTGAGTCTAGTCATAAAAGCATAAACAGTTAGAGCTTGGGGGAATTTCTGAGATCACCTTCTTAGCTCTTACAGTTCAGAGGTAAAGGACTTAAAGCCGGGCTGGGCCTGCAGAACTCCTCTGAGATCCGCCCTCTCCTCTGCCACCTTTCCTGGAACAAAGCCCAGTGGCCCCTGAGGCAAGGAGGCTTCTCCACCCTGCATTTTCTCAACAATACTCTTTTGCAACTTGGCTCTTCACATGAAATTCCCAAGGAGACAGAAGATGTCCTGGATTATTTCTTAGAGTGATACTGTTTGTGACAGAGCTCCAAACTGACTTTCTCTATAGCAGGAGGTACAAACCAAAATCAACAAATCCTTGCACATGATACAAAAATCTAAAAGAGGAACCCCCCCCCAAAAGCCAGGTCAAAGACCTATGGTCAGAGGTCCTCCCACGTCTTCTGAAGGACAGTGCTGAGAAGAACGTGTGGCACTTCCATGACAAAAATGAACAGAGAAACATCCAGGTTCCACTTACGTGGCACTCTGTCTCCCTGCAGAACCGATCTGGGAAGCAGACCACCTTCTTCCAGCTTCCTCTTCACAGAACTTGTACAACCAGTTTTCCTCAGTGCCTAAGTGTCCACGATTTCCAAGGGTAAGAATTCTTAGAACTCACTTGCTTTGTTATAAAAGAATCTGTAAGCAGCACAGGAAGTTTGAAAAGTATATAAAACTATAAAGAAGAAAGCTGATCTATGTTATCTGCCATCTGTAGATACAGCCTGTGAATTTGTTCAGAGATATCTTACCAAGGCTTCCTTCAAGCATGTTCATACATAGATGCTTTTCAAATACATTGGCCTCATACCAGTCTACATTATTTTCCACTCTGCCCCATTATAATTTATCAAGAAGGTTTATTTGCCAAGTGGCTCTGAAGTTTCCACAAATATCAAAATCAACTTGAAAACGGGTAAGACTAGATAGAGTTCCCAGTCTCAGTCCCCGTCTCTGATACAGCCATGTTAGGATGGAAACCGTACAAGTCACATTCCAAACACATAAGAGGTTATGTCCCTGTGGAACATGTTTTGAAAACCATGACCACAGCAATAAGGTCCCTAACCCAAAGAAATTCTATTAAGCAAGTGTGATATAAGGTAGACACTAGGCCTTTTCAATTCTATTGTATTAAATAACACTGTAATAAACACTCTATTTTTTATAAATCTATTTAAAAATAACTTTATTAAAGTATAGTTCACATATCACAAAGTCAACACATTTAAGGTATGTGATTCTTTGTTTTTTTTTTAATTTTTTTTAAATTTTATTTATTTCCGTATGTGTATGAATGTACTGTCTGCATGTAGGTTTGTGCACCCGTGTCATGCAATGCCGCGGAGGTCAGAAGAAGGTGTCAGATTCCCCTGGAACTGGAGTTCTGGAATTGGAGTTTCAGACGGTAATCAGCCGCCACGTGGGTGCTGGGGATCGAACCCTGGTCCTCTGTAAGAGCAGTCGGCGCTCTTAACCACTAGGCCATCTCTCCAGCCCGAGATTCTTTGATTGTTAACAATAAACTCTTCCTACGAGAATGGACTTCCACAGAAAAGCTTTATTCTGGCATCCTGTCTCTTCCTACTGAGTCGCAACTGTATCCATATTATTGTCTTAAAAATCATTGTGTAGAACTGGTAATAATAAGTGTCTATTTTCTGAAAAAAAACCCAAACCACAATAAATTCTTCAAAGGAAACGGGTGAAAGAATATGAACACTGAAAGTTTTGCTGTATATTGGCATGGTGTCCTCTGAGGTCACACATAACCACTTTCTCAAGGACAGAGCACAAGAGCTTTACCTTCTGACTTCTGGGGGGCAACCCAAAGCATTATAATTTAAAAACAGCTTCAGTATGATCTGGAATTGCCACACACAAGCTTTGAGGTCACAACTCAATAGCTGTATCTTGGTGAATTTTGCATTCTTGGGCCCTGTGGTATTTTCTCGAGGACATGTCTTATGTATTTTCACAGATGAAAGAGAGTTGATGCTGGAAACATCCAACACACAGCTACTGTCTGTTCTAGGCTCTATCTATCTATCTATCTATCTATCTATCTATCTATCTATCTATTATCTATCTATCTATCTATCATTTATCTGTCTGCCTGTGTCTATCTCTCGCTCTATCATCATCTATCTATCACCTGTCTGTCATCTGAGTGTCTCTGTGTCTGTTGTCTGCATGTATACTGTCTGTCTGTCATCTGAGTGTCTCTGTGTCTGTATGCCTGATGTCTGTCTGTCTCTCGCTCTATAATCTATTACCTGTCTGTCTGCCATCTGAGTGTCTCTGTGTCTGTATGCCTGATGTCTGTCTGTCTCTGTGTCTGTTGTCTGCATGTACACTGTCTGTCTGTCTGTCATCCAAAGACCACACTTCATTTCATCTCCAGGAATGAGAATATCAAGGAGAGGGCAAAGGAGACAACACAGAAGGGTCAATGGTTCTCAAGCCTTAGTGTGCTGTAAGGTGGCCCCAGAGAACCTAGTATAACTCTATGCTCTTGCCCCTTCCTGACTTAGTAATTTTGGACTAGATCTCAGAACCTGCCTAATTTTGTCCTGTGTGGCTAGAGAAAGACATTTTAGGCTAGGGGAGCTATCCTAGCTCAGTCCTGCTGAGACCCTGTAACTACACACTGTCCCCCAGCAAAGGCACTGGGAAGGTTCTTTTGAATAAGGTGGCCCTGTGCTGTGCAGCCTTTACAGGATCTCTGAAAATAGTAGTGGAGTCCATGAAATGCACTGTGTGGAGATCAGCTCATAAAGCTGTTCTGGCTAGTATGGGAATTTGGGGGAAAATGTGTGAGCAGTCTCATTGGGTTATTTCCCCAGAACTGGCAACGCAGCCTCAGTATCGAGGGTGACCTGGTGTTGTTATTCAGGTTTGGGCTGCACCATAAATTTCATGCTGGGTTAATATAGTCTTATTCATCTGTCATAAATTACATATGTGACATCCAGGAGGCCACTTCCCTTCCAGGGAAGTACACACACCTCAGTGAAAGTCTGAAAGAATTGATGCCTTTCCCAAGAGAGAACAGAGTTTATTCTGTACTATCCCCAGGGTCAGTCTCCAAGCGTCAGTCATCAGCAACACACCTGGGTTTTTAAGGGTGTGGAGAGCGCCAGCTCCACTGTGTGTCCTGAGCCAGCACTCAGCTGAATAGCAATGAAAAAAGCACGACGGAAACAAAGAGCCCTTCTCTTCCCTGCCCACTGCCCAGCAAACCTGTGGCAACCCGCACCTCCCTCCAAGGCTGCATTTGCCATTCCCCAGGGCAGGAGAGGCAGCTCAGAGGCAGTGTGCAACAACCCTTCCCAAAGGAATCTTGCTGAGGCCACCTGTAGGAAGCCCCAGGTCCTTGAAGCAAATCTGAAGGTGCTAGCAAGAATGCTCACCTTGCGTGGGGACCTGAGTTCAGTCCCTAGCACACTTTTAAAAAACTGGGTGTGGTGACACAAACTGGCAATTCAAGCTCCAGGAGGCAGAGACAGGTCATCCTGGCCCTCGCTCACTGGCCAGTGAGTCTCGCTTACTTGGTAAGCTCCAGGCCAGTGATACACTGACTCAAAAAACAAGTTGACTGCTGCCTGAGGAATGACACCCCTCATACACAAACACACACACACACACACACACACACACACACACACACACAGCCACCTGTGGTCTGCTGGTGTTTTGCCATGCATAACACCAAGGGAGTAGCCCACAGTGAAAGTGCACTTGGGACGTATGTTCCCGTATGTTCCGAAAGGACGCGTTTTTTTATGCACCCGGCATCACAGAGCGTCTCTCTGCCTGGGTCTCTCTACCTATGGTAGCTGTTTCCCATAACACCGTGCTCCTCACCCTGGCTTCCCCTGGCTTTCAATCTTTCTATAAACCAGAGCATCTCATCCTTGTGTTTTTAGCTCTGCTATACCATGTGCTGATTTTTAAAATATTTTTTTTGCCAATTTGCAATAATTAATGTTTACTCACAGATAACAAATGGCTAATTAATGCTTCTCATCTTCGCAGTCATCATCTCTGTCATTCCAGTGAAAAACATGGAAAACTGGGCTCTAACTGCTTTCCGATGAAGCTTTATGAACCTCCAACGATGCCTGGGAGTTGACATTGACTAGCCTAAGGAAGGTGAATTTGGGCGGCTTTCTCCCCACTGGGGGCTCAGACTGTCCATGTATAGAAAAGCAGGCAGTGGGTGACAGGGCTGGGGCCTAAGGCCGCGGAGAGAGAAGGGAGGGAGGGGCGTGGCTTCTGCATGTAGGCTATGTAAGTGGGTTGAGCCCTGTGTTCTCACCTTTTTTTTAATTTTATACAAAATATTTAATTTTTAAAACACAGGCTGTTCATGTCACATAAGTATTTTCAACTTTAGGTTAGCTGCTTATAGCCAGCAGAAGTATCAGGTGTGACGATGAGAATAGTGTAGATACTGTCACTTAAAGGAAAGTCTGAAGCTTATGACTCACCATATGAAAATTTCAGAGACTTGAATACTGCAACTATTTTGCTAAATTTCAAAACATTTCACTTCCTGCAATGTAGTTTTATTATAAGTTGTTAGTATTCAATATTCAAATAAAATATTTTTTCTTCCATTAATTTTTTCTTATTACCACCAACAAAAACAATCCCATCAAAAATAAAATGGTCAATTGACAACTCATTTTATAAGGGTAAAATGGCAAATGATCATCTGTAAAATATTCTTACTGTAAAATATTCTTACTGTAAAATATTCAAACAATGTTTCCTGAATCATGTTTTTTAAAATGCAAGTTCATAAGTCAGATAAGAAGGCAGAGGGCATGGGGTTCAACTGGCTTTCAATAACAATTCCATAACAATTGCTCGAATTTAAGATTCCAATTAAAAAATGTTACTAGAACAGTTAACACAAAAATGTTAGTTGGCATACTCTCAATTTCCCAGAGTCTTATTTTTGAGTACTGATCATTTAACTTTGGTTCCTTTCCAGAACTAATATAATTTTGTGTCGGTGTGTATGTAAGACATTACTGAGACTGGATAACATTACAGTTACTCTATCTCTCTTTGTTCCATTTAATAGAAGAAAAAAATATTAAAATGGCCTAACAGCGTTGTTCGAATCTGGCAGAAGTCATAGTAAACTTTACAAAGGTGAGGAGGGAAGGAAAGAGGTTTTCTCTTTCTGCTTTATCTTTTTGTTTCACTAAATTTAGTCTGTTTCCCACCTTTTCTCTCCCTTATTTCCTAGTTGTTCCCAAGGTGACTGATGGTGGAAATACAAAAGAAAAGGAGGTGAGAGCCACCGCGAGGAAGAGACTGGGCTGTGAGACTGTGAACCGAGGAGAAGGACAGTTCACTGTGTCACTCTTGCTCAGCAGTCACACAGCACCTCACCACATGTAAATTTATATCTTTGCCCTGACCCAGCTATTATCAAGAATCTTCTTATATAGCATCTTCTTACTATCAAGACTCCAGCCTGGCCAGTGAGGGTGCTTTCCTATGTGTCCAGATATGACATTTAGGGTTAGGAAGATGACTGGGTGGGTAAAGGTGTTTACTGCCAAGCCCAATGACCTGAGAGCAATTCCCAGGAGAATCAGACTCAGGAGAGAACTGACTCATCTGACCTGTAAATGCAGAACATGGCACAGCTGTACCCACTCTGCACCCCCGACCCCTCACAATAAATAATTATAGGTGATTAAAATATTTTTAAATCCATAAATCATTGGTTCCTTTCTCCAATCTTCCTACTCTACCCTGCAGTCCACGAGGGACCCTCAGCTCCTCAGGCCTCTACAAATGTTCATGATTGGTTATAATAGTAAACAGACTAATGAAACTGCTTGTGAATAAATGTCATGTAAAGGACAGTGCCCCTCTGGTTGTCCATGTAGGAAAGAGACCAATAAAACAGAAAATAGGTATGCCATAGTTAAAAGTAATTTAAAAGTAAAAGTTAGTGAGCAAATGACACCTTAAAATCCAGGAAAGACAATCAAATCAGAACCGGAGACAGTGCCGAGAGAAGCCCAGCAGTGAACAGTGAACGACAGACAGGTGTCAAGGTAGTGGTTTTTGGTAAAGATAATGCTTACAAAACCAGGAAAGGTACAGGAAGTGGAGCCTTCTGTAGCACCGGGCAGTGTGGTCTGTCCCCCCACTCCCCAGCTTGCCACCTCCATCTGCAAGGGCCCTCAGAAGAGACACTGATGTTGTAAAGGGGGCTGGATGCCAACATCTCAGTCCGACAACTCCAGCTTGATCGGCCCTTTGAAGGAAGGGGGTTTGACAAAGCAGCACGCACCCGCCATGTACAGAGAGACACCTGGGCGGTAGGTGCTGATTAGACTAAAACATAATAACAGGGCTGACAGTACTGATAATGGGACACAATTCACACATAGTAGTCTACGTTAAAGACATTTACAGTCCCCGAGAATGTGCCCGTTTACATTTCACTTGTTCTACAGCATGCTGAGTTTTCTAGGCTGGTTTTAATAATAGTTTTTTTTTTTAAGTGGTGGGAATATTTTTCTGTGTGTACATGATGGAATGGGAGACTCTTAGAAGAATTTAGCACCAGTGGAGCACATGTGTACAGATGGAAAGATGTGAGTAATCCTCTTTCATATGGCTTCCAGCCTCTCAGTATGGAGACCACCATGTGCTGAGTCAAAGCCAAGGTGCCTTTCCAATGTGCACCTTTTCTGCCAGGACAACAGGATTCTGTTTCCTTCCTGACTTCCTTCCTCTTTTTACCCTGGCACAATGGATTCTGGCATTTACCAACCATCTCTTCTTGCCAGGTTCACCATGGTATCGTGTCTGCCTCCTGCTCTGAGGTCCAAGGGGCTCATGGTGAGCAGGGCTCCAAAGCGGGAGGCACGCGTGCAGCCATCAGCCACAGCAAAGGAGGTGTGGGGGCCGGAGCAGTTCTGTCTGTCTGGCATACTGCGGAAGCAAGAGGAGAGATGATGAAAATGAAAAGGGTCTTATAGGTAAGAAAGTGGTGGAGCTGATTGTCACTGGGACTCATGTCTGTGTGACAGCCACACCTAGGAAGGATGGAGCCATTCCGAGGAGGAAGGAGTCCTGCAGGAGCAGGAAGCAGAGCGACTGCTGGGGATGGACAGATTGTCAGTGGGGGAGAGGTGCTGGGAAGGCAAGGCCAACCTGCCCTGCCTGGTGCCCCCACCCCCACCTCATTCTCTAGTTCCTGATGTTCAATAATGTTCTACTTAGAAGTGCTGCTGAGAGAAAAAACATGTTTCTGGTTTGGGTGGTTCTGTTGTTCAGAAGTGAGACTATTTTATCACCTGATTTTAGGAAAAGGAAGAGAAGAAAATATCTGTGGTGTGATCCTCTATGCTAAGCTCTAAATGAAACACGAGATGGAGAGAACATTCAAGGGGCAGTGAATTAAAGAGAAGTAGAAACAGCGTTGTCAAGGCTTTGGAAACGGTGGCCTGGGCTTGAATCTCAGTAAAGTCCACACAGTACTGAGGGCAGACCACATAAGAGATAAGCTGGGGATGGAGAGATGGCCTAGTGGTTAAGAGCACCAACTGCTCTTGCAGAGAACCCAGGTTCCATCCCCAGCACCCGCATGGCGGCTGAGAACCGTCTTTAACTACAGCTCCAGGGGAATCCGACGCACTCTTCTGACCTCAGCATTGCACAACAGGGGTGCACAAACCTACATGCAGACAGTACATTCATACACATAAAAAAAAATAAATAAATAAATAAGTTAAAGCTGCCAAATGGAGAGTACTGTCCAGAAAGTTTGCCGTCTCTGTTCTGGAGAGTTCCTACCGGTTCACTTCCCCGGACACTGCAGTCTATAGTATTTCTCCTATCTGAAATTGACCATCAACATATTTATTTATTTATTTATTTATTTATTTATTTATTTATTTATTTTTGAGACAGGGTCTCTGTATCGCCCAGGAACTCACTCTGTAGACCAGGCTTGAACATTGACATTTTAACATCAACTATTTTACTTTATTAATGAAGCAATCTGATCCCTTTATGAACCAACAGTCCTTAGGAGAAGAGAGATTGTGTCACATGCCTGGGGGACACTCACAAAGCTGAAACATGCTGGATCTAGTGCCTCCTGAGCCACTCAGCCTGTTCACATTGCTTGCTGCTCTTTCTGACAGTAGATTTGTTTTAAGAAACACCATCTTGCCAGGCGTGGTGGCCTATGCTTTTAATCCTAGCACTCAGGAGGCAGAGGCAGGCGGATCTTTGTGAGTTCAAGGCCAGCCTGGTCTACAGAGTGAGTTCCAGGACAGCTGGGGATACAGGGAGACCCTGTCTCGATAAGACAAAAAAAAAAAAAAAAAGAAAGAAACACCATCTTGACTGGGCCTTTGGCTAGAGCGATTTTGGTGGAGTCTCCACACCCTAAGGCATTGTTTTATAATAGCCACTCAGCATCTCCAAGCGCTTTGGGAAATGGGGCACAGCAGCTCCATGTAGCATAGCACACTAGCAACACTGAAGAAAGAAACAGGAGAACAACGGGAGCAGGAAAGACCGTCCCGAGCTCCTGGGCCGGCAGCTTAACCCCAGCCCTGGGGTAACTGCCGCAGAGGAATCTCATCTACAGTCTTGTCTGCACCCTCGTTTCTCCCCCCCGCCCTGCTGCTTGCTTTGTGACCCAGAAACTTTTCACCATCCTTGCAAGAATAAAGGAGTGTCAGATTTTTTGCAGTTGAGACGTTATTCCTCACCAGGGGAAATGGAATCCAAATTAAATTTTGTTCTGCAAGTTAAAAACATATCTCAAATGCAAGCCAACAAAAAATTCTCTGGCTCTAGTTGAAAATTTTTTTTCTATGATATGTAAAGCAAACGGCCACTGTAGGACGACTGCCTGCACAAAACACACCACGGTCCTGGTCATACATTCCAGAGAATCAGGAGAAGACTTGGCTTTTCCCAGCATCTCCCTCCACTTCAGTATATCAAGGACGTGGAAGGGCAGCTGCCGCACCTGAGTCAGTGTCTGTAACCTCCGTTCTACAACTCACCTTTGTGAGGACAAAATACAGGTCACCCCAAGTGACATCAACAGGAAAATAGGAGATAGGAGAAGAAAGATGCCTCAGTTTGTATAATTTTTGTGTTTGTATAGTTTATGTGTATGTGAATGCACATGCAGGTTTGTGCTTGTGAGTGTGCATGTGTGTATGTCAGGACACAGGTGTGGAGGTCAGAGGACAGTTCTCACTTTTTACCTCTAGACAGTGTCTTTTGATTGCACTGTGTAAGCCCGGCTAGCTATCTTGGGAGCTTCTAGCCTCCATTTTTAGTAGGAGAGCTGGGCTTACAGACCCATGCTACTGCCTTCTAAGCTGGACTCGGGCCCTCAGTTGTCATCTCCCCACCCCTGTGCCCCACCTGTGGACACCGTAGAGAGAGACTTGTTGGTTGGAATCAGCACCCCCTGTGCCCCACCTGCAGACACTGTAGAGAGAGACTTGTTGGTTGGAATCGGCATCCACAGGGGTCACTGCCATCATTTCCATTCATCCTAGTCCTACTGTGTGAGGTAAGCAGAGCTTCAGGGGTGTGAGTCATTAGCCTGAAGTCACAGGGGACATCAGTGTCAAAGCCTGGGCTCAAAGCTAAGCAAGTGCACCCTTATTTGACCAGTGACACCTTAATATCTGTTATAACTCATATTTACGGAAATGCATATTTCAAAGTCTAACTCAGAAAAATGAGTGTTATTAATTACTGAATGCATGCTGAAATATGCCAGATGGCATTGCTGCCTGACTTTTATATGTTATTACACACAATCCTGGAAAGATGTAGAGAAATAAAAAGTGATCTTAGGGTCTGGTGAGATGGCTGGGTCAGTAACATGCTTGGTGGACAAGCGTGAGGACCTGAATTTCATCCCCAGCATACATGTAGAAACCCAGGGGTAGGAGCACATGAGTGAACCCAGAGCTGGGAAGTGGAGACGGCAGGCTCCCTGGGACTTGCCCGCCAGTCAGTCTAGCCAAATCCCTGAGCTCCAGCTTCAGTGAGAGACCTGGTTTCAAATAATAAGGTGGAGGGTGATTTCAGAAGAGTCCTGACATCAGCCTGTGGCCTCAACACGCACATGTGCACACGTGCACCTACACACATAGAAGCACACATGGAGACATACGGCACACACACACACACACACACACACACGCACACACATTAGGGCTTAGTTGTGTAGCACCACACGTTGGAGCTGAAGAGGGCTGAAGTCTCAGGGTGCAGTGTTCTCTGAGGAGCTGATAGTGGTCAGGATGAGGACATCTTTTTGTGTAGAACTCAGTCTTCCTCTGAGAACTTCAGACCCAGCTGAGGTTCCAAGGGGGCCTCGGAGAAATCAAAAATGGGAACACGTCTAGTCATCCTCTGCGGTGCCTTTATGGAAATGGCCTCGTGGGCTGCTACTTAAGGCCAGCAAGTACTGGGGCGGGGGTAGCTCTGGAAATTGAGGGCTGCAGGGTCACATGAATGACCCTTCACCTCAACCCTCCCGGGGCTGACATAGGTCTTGGAGAACATGGCTGCCGGGCTACTGATAAGTAGAGGCTCCAGGTCAAAAGACAACATATTTCTCCACAAACATGGGACGGGGCAGAGGAAATGGGTGAGCACAGTGTGTGCCAAGGCTGTGTCTGTATCTCAGACATATAAAATGCAAATATGAAAACATTCTTGTCTTTATAGGACTGACAATAGAGCATGGGACACTTATCACCCTACTTCGGGCCACAGAAACCTGAGGATGCCAGTGCTACCTATGTGAAAAGGGTGGAAATATACCAGGAACATGTCATTTTACTGAAAGTCTTTCCAGATATACTGTTGCTTTAACTCTTGATCAAACCATAAAAGTGTAGTCACCGCCAAATTGCGTGGTGTTCTCAATTACTTGAGTTCAGTTGTCACTGGCAGGAGGCCCTTTGAGGATTATGAATCATTACCCGGACCATGTTATTAAACGGGAAAAATATGTTATAATAGAATGTGACTGTCAATTTTCAGGGGCATTGGTGTCCCCTGGGGACCGGGCTGCATCATAGAAGGACAGGACGACATGAAGGGAGAGGCAGAGCTGCCAGTGATATGTGAGTTCATTTCTTCTCACAATTCACACAATAATGAGGCGTTTTTCATCCAAAATGGCATTAGGAGTTTGCAGACAGCCATCCAAGTGACAGGTCACTGCCAAAATTACAAGGTATGTCGATGTTTAATACTAAAAATTTGACAATGTAGGGAGATGGGTTTTAATTTGGACCTGAGACTTTCGAGGCCATAAAATATACTCAGAAATACCCTCTCCTTCACACAGGAGCTGTGAGGACATCCAGTCTATTTCCATTACTTTTAAATATCTTTGTATTGGGTCTAAACCTTTATCCTGAAATCATCGGCAACTCCAAGCCTGTATTTCATCAAAAGGATACAGGACGGAAGGAGGGAGGGGATGGGAAGGAAATAAATATTTGAGGCAGGAAATGTAGCTTGGGAATACTCACTGTCCTTATGTTAGGATACAAAGACAAAGGGGTATCATGGGATGTCTTGATGAAACTGGCAAAAGCAGAAATTCTGAGTCTTTGGTTGTGTGTGTGTGTGTGTGTGTGTGTGTGTGTGTGTGTATCTGTCTTTGTATTTAAATAAGAAACTTCATCTGGCATATAATTTAAATCCTAGTGAAACCCATGGTTGTGTATTGCACAGATTCAAGGAAAATAAATCAATTACACTACTAAAACAGCATTCTTTTGTGGGGTTTTTCTTCTTTTTGCTGATATGGTCAGTCTAGGATGTCAACACCTGCAATCATTATGGGCAAACCATTCAAAGTGATTAGAAAACCTGAGAAAAGACATCCATGAGTCTCAGACAGTTTTATGGAGAGAATCAAAGACACAGGCCTGGATTCTGTGATAAACTCAGGTCACGTCCACTCTGAAGACAGGGTTTCCTATTAGCGCCATGTTTTTCATGCCCACAGAGCAGGAGTGAGTGGACAGTACCCAACTGAGAGAAGTGCCAGCTCTGTGAAATCACCCATCTTTGATCATCGGGCGGAGTCAACGGTGGCAGACAAATGTATTTGATCTGAAGAGCTAAATTCCTCTCATGAGCTTTTGGGATGACTCCACTCTGCTGTAAGTCACCAGCACGGAGAAGCACCAGCTAATCCCTGGTGAAGGACTACAAAGGACAGCATGAGTGACTGAGTCTGAGGTAAAACATGGAGCCTGGCAGCCAGCCACCAGAGACACCTCACACCATGAGGAATCAGAGGAGACACAGAAGCCAGCTTTAATCAGGCTTGATTGTGAAAACCACAAAACATACCCAGCTCTAGTGCAATATCTTATTAATTGTCACCAGTTTTCCAAGAACTAGGTGTTAATTGTCTCTTGTTCCTCTCTGGCCATGGGTGGTACCGGTTCTGCTGTGAACTTGAACATGGGTTAGATGTGAGGGAGACGAAGGGTCCAGGGGATTTCTAGGCAACACAATCTCTTACAACATGGCGTTGCCGTAATGCTGTACAGAATCCCAATTTTGACCCTCTTCTGAAAAAATACCCTAATTTTAATAATCATCGCCCAGTGAAATGGGTGACTTCAGGGCTCCAGGCTGTACATGTGTCCAAGCTCAATGAGACAGCACCCTGAGAAAGGCCCCCTAGGCTTTGGTCCCCAAGTGCTTAAGTCTGTGTGAGTGTCTGTTGAGTATATATTATTTTGCCTAACATTTTATTTCTCCCTAGCAATATGGCCAATGACCTTACCTTCCAAACAACTTTCAGACAAAATGCCTGGTTTATCAGGGGTCATTATAATGTGGTATGCCAACTACTATCCTTCAATGTAAAGGGGAATATTTCACTTATCCGGAAAGAAGATGAATACATCAGAGGAGCCAGAGACCAGAGAACATGCTCAGGTTTAAGTATGCGATCTAAGGGAAAACAAGACTTCAAGGGGCCTTAGCTTTCTCTTCCTTGAGCTTTTCCTCCTGCTGTCCTTCTCCATTTCTCTAACTCTTGACCCGTGAGCTCCTAGTAACCCCAAGACTTCCTCCTCTTCCCATACAAGCCTACACAGAGGAAAGGATCTGACATCAGTGATGGACTCTGGTGGCTGAGACACAAACTTTGGCTTACCCCTACAGCAAGATCATGTCTTTGGAAAAGTCACATTGATGCCACACCTCCAGAAGTGAGATGACACTTCAGGTGTTTAGGGCTGAAGAACTATAATTAAAACTGAAATACTAGGGTTAAGAAGATGGTTCTGCTGGCGAAGTGCCTTCTGCACAAAGATGAGCAATGAAAGCAGATCTCCAGCACCCTCGTGAAGGCTGGGCATTGCACGTGTCTGTGACCCAGCACTGCGGAGACAGAGATAGGCAGGTCCCTGGAGCTTGCTGGCTGCTAGTCTATCTGAATCCATGAACTCCAGGTTTAGGAGAGACCCTGCATCAAAAACCAAGGTGGGGTGTGTTCAAAGAAGACACCTGCTAGTGACCTCTGGACTCCACACACACATGTACTCACACAAAAATGTGCATATACCACACACATGCATACACGAACACATACATGTACACATGTGTAGATACATGCACACTCATGCACACACACAACATACTAGTCATTCTCATTTCTCCTTCTGGTCATCTTTGTATCAGAAGGGTCTGGAAAACTCTGCCTCTGAGATGCCACCTTTCCTCCATCTCTCTGCCTGGCTCTCTTCCCCGTCTCCTGGTTTCTTGCAGAGCATCTTCTCCTGACACGTCTGCACCATTCCAGCCTTAAAGCCATCCCCGTTTTCTCAGTCATGACAACTTGAGTTAGGGGCAAACCAAGGTCCAGTCAATGGCCAGGAAGCCTGGCCATATGTTCCAGCACTGGAGAAGTCAGCTGGACCATGATTTAGAACAAGAAAGCAGGTGCATGCAGGTACTGTAACCCCCAGGTTGCACGACTTCCAGGGACCAGCCCTCTAAAGCTGGGAATGGATAACATTGAGGAACGAGGTTTTGAGTCTTCTTCTACAGCAATGTTTAGCAAGAGGAGGAGTGGAGAATGCAGAGCCAGCTAAGAAACTAGAACTCAGCATGGGCAGAATAGATGAAGGAAGGAATACGAAGGCTGCTGCAAGAATGTGACAATCCTTTACTCAAGGACCACAGCAGCAATTCCCATTCCATTGTGACAATGTCCCTTCCCTGCCCAAGTGATTGAGTCTGCTTCCTCTTTTTTTTCATCAGAGACAGAGCATTTGCTTCTTCTGAATAACAGAATAGAGAGCACGGGGTGTCATGGACTTCCAAGGCTATCACAGAAGGGACAGCTTCCACTTGGCTCTATCTTCTGGGAGGCTCCTAGTGGAATCCAGGACCCATAAGATGAAGGAGCCCAGGACACAGAAAGAGCATCATTAGGTATCCAGTGAAAGTCCGAGCCAACGGGGGACCTTGACTGCTAAACGTGAGTGAGGAGGAGGAAGAGTGAGGAGTGAGGAGGGGGAGGAGGAGTGAGGAGGGGGGAGGAGGGAAGAAGGAGGTGGGGGAGAAAGAGTGAGGTGGGAGAAGTGAGCAAGGAGGAGGAGTGAGTAGAGAGGAGAGAGGAGGGAGGAGGAAGCAGAGAGAGCTGAGGACTGAGGGCCGAGGACCGAGAACCTTAACATGACTCCAGCTACCAGCCTTAGTGATGCCGATGCTCTATCAGAAGCCAAAAGGAGCCAGCTCACGCCTAAGGCCCAAATTATGGGCTCAAGGGAAAATGAAATGCTGTCGTTGTTTTAAGCCATATGTTTGGGGGTAAATTGTTAGGCGGTTAGTAACTAGTGCTTTCAGTGTCTGTGTTAAAACTTCTGGGTGAGGCAGACATTTGTCTAGGAAATCTATGAGCCTTGTGGCTGAACATTGTGGTCCTTTAAGGCAAAGGCCACTTAGCTTAGTCTTTAAGGACTCTCTCCTTCCTGTCACTACTGTCTTCTCTGGGGGTAACTGGGAGGTGGTGGCCAACCTCTGGATCAGGATTATAATTCCTCCTTTACAACAACATATAATTTTTGCTTTTCTATTAGATATTCCAAACGTTGGCTAGCATACTTTGCTTGACTAAGTATATTAACCACATAAAGCTTCTATTACTAGGCAAACTGCCCTTTCTTCTCTTCCCCATGCCCTGGTACCCTCTATCAATTGTTCATAACATACTATTTGAGAATAAGTCAAAGATATAAAAACTCTAGCTCTTTGCCAAGTGTCAAGACAGAGATGACGCCATATGGAGCTCTGATCATGAGAACCAAGACTCATCCACAGTGAGTGCTGTCACTAAGAGACACACTGATGACCTTCTGTGACCAGTGTATCCCAGACTGACAGAGGCAGAGTTACAATGTTTGGAAAAAAACAAATTCATGGAATGCCCGGCCGCCAATCAATGACTTTCCATATCTGTCTGCTCTCACCTTATGATACCACAAAAAAGCACAATCTCACTCGACAAAAGAAGAAAAATTCTCTAATAAATATCTAATAAATAATAAATAATAAATAAAAATAAAGTCAAGTTTGTGTGTCATGCCTCATTCATGCTCTTTTAAGGGTCTGACATTTTTCCCCCCAATGGTTATGAAGAGAAAAGGAAAACTAGCTCTTAACTGGCCAGAGTTGGACCCCAACCCCATGTTAGAAGACTGGGGTTTCAATTCTACCCCTTTTCTTAAGTTTCTCACAAAATAGAATCTAAGGCCACTCTTGGAAACTGTTTATTGATTAGTTGTTAAAGCACCTTTGAAAGTGTGATTTTTTTTTTTTATAAACATCAGAATAAGGGGTCTCAGGATAAAAACAAGGAACGATACAAAATTCTACAAATTCTTAACCTAGTACCTTGTGCTTTCAACAGATGACTGCGGAGGCCTACTGCATGCCAGGCAGGTGGAGGGTCGTCCTCTGTGCAGCAGCCTGCCTCCTTTCTCTGGCTGCCTTCCCAGGAACTGATCCTGCTTTGCATTGATCCAATTGTACCTCACAGAGCTACACCCTGAAGCAGAGTATTGCTGGAAGAATAATGTGCTCTAAACACAGATGTGACTGGGATTCCTGTACAACATTTCATGCAGTCCTCACCAGAACCCCTCCATGCAGATGTCTTTTGGACTCTTTGGTGGCTGGGATACTTAGGGCCAACGTTGCTAAGCAGCTTGTCCAATGCCACAAAGCTAGAGAGACAGAAAAAGTGTGGTACAAGGGCTGGGGTGACTCAGCAGCTAAGAGAACTGGCTGATCTTGCAGAGGACCAAGTTTAGTTCCCAGCACTCACATGACAGCTAATAACCACCTGTGACTTGAATTCCAGGGGATCTGGTGCCCTCTTCTGACCTCCATGGGCATTGAACAACATGGGTGCACTTACATAATAGCAAGTAATACACTCATGCACGTAAACTTGAAATAACCCCTGGGATTTGAACCCAGAGTGGACTGTAACTGAGCTATCTGTTTCCATTCTTCCTTCCTGGGATGTTTTTCTCTTACTGGAGAAGGAATGGATTTTATAAAAGATTTTAATTTTATAAAATCTTGGTGTGTGTGTGGGTGTGTGTGTGTGTGTGCGCGCACACACACACACACGGGCGTGCACGCGCATGTATGGAGATGTCCAAGGAAGCCACAGGAGGGCATCATATACCCCAGATCTGGAGTTACAGGAAGTTGTGAGCCACCATGCTGGTTCTGGGAACAGACCAGGTTTTTCATAAGATCAGTGGGCATTCTTAACTGTTGAGACATTTCTTCCCTCTGGAACACATTAAAAAAATATCGTACCAGGTAATTATGACATAGAAGTATGAAACTGATGGCTTTTGTACTTAAGCATTTTATCTAAAGATGCTTATATTCAAAATACCTGGTTATATTTTCCAGGGTGGTAGACCTTGCATTACTACTAACAATTTTGTTTTGTTTTGTTTTAGAGCAATTTTAGCATTAGAGTAAAATTAATAGAAATTACAGAGCTCAACTTACCCTCCCACCCCGACTTTACATTTTTAAGAATATTTTTCTGTATCTATAGCCTAGTAAATGTGCTTTCCGCAAATCTATGCTGCATCATTCATTACTGATCATTTAGTATGAGCATCAGATGTCCAGTACTGGGTTCAGATAGGGGATTAGACCCAAATCTGTACATCAGCTTTAGAGCCAACCAGAGAAAAACCACCTGGAACAGACAGAGGCTGTAAGTGTGCATGTGTGCATTGCTAAGCCAGCTGGAACAGACAGAGGCTGTAAGTGTGCATGTGTGCATTGCTAAGTGGCCAGGGGGGTGCACTTGGCAGGACCAGCAAGACCCTAACTAGTGACATTAGAGGAAAATGCACATGCAGTAGTAAAGAGCTGATTTCAGGCTTTATAATTCTGAGTCTGTTTTGAAGTTCAAATTCCAAATGCAATGAAAGAATGAGCAGTGGACTAGGGCCATTGTTTTTATGTTTGTCTAATAGTTCTAGGATTTCAAAAACCTTAAAATTTTAAAAAGGGTTTTTCCAGGATTTTTTTTTGGGGGGGGGAACCAAATCATTTGGAAATGTTAGTGACCCTCCCCCGATGAACTGTCCTAAGAAGAAATTGGAAGGGTCAGTAGGATGGTTCTGCAGGTAAAGGCACTTGATGCTGATATGTAAGCCTGATGATCTGGTTCAATCCTGGAACCCACAAAAGGGTAGAAGGAGAGAATCAGCTTCATAAAGTTGGCACCACATGTCTCTCTCTCTCTTTCTCTCTCTCTCTCTCTCTCTCTCTCTCTCTCTCTCTCTCTCTCACACACACACACACACAATGAATGAAAAGTAAAAATAAGCTGGGTGTGGGGTGTGTTGGTACATGCCTTTAATCTTAGCACTTGGGAGGCAGAGGCAAGGGGATCTCTGTGAGTTCAAAGCTAGCCTGGTCTACACAGTGAGCTCCAGGCCAGCTGGGAGAGACCCTGTCTCAAAAAGACCAAAATAAATAAATAAATCTTTTCAGTCTCACCCTCTGTCTCATATTCTTCTCTGTATTATTGATCCAACTGGAACCCTGATTCTACCACATGGAAATCGGAGTATTTGATTCATGAAGTCTCTGCGGTGAGGAATATGGAAAGCAGTGGTCTACCCTCAAGGAAGCTGTCCCTCCTGATAGAGGGTGTGCCACCACCATCCATGTTCCAACAAGCCCCAGGACTGCTGGCTACATGTAGTTGTCAGAACCAATGGCACTTTGGAGACACTGGCCTTCCAGCAAATCGACAGGAGTGTTAAAGCAGGTTCCAGCCTCATAGGTGCCACACCTCAGCTTCTTCTATGTGCAGTCTGTTTACACAGGTGTCAGCAGAGGAGGGTTCTCTCCTTTAGGGAAGTTCCCACATTCATGGCTGCATTCTGGGTCTTCCATGGAAAAGCTGCTATTAAGGAAATTACTGCTGAAGGGCAGTGTGTCCATTCCAGCTACCCAGCCTGGCCCTGCAGTCTCTGAAGGGCAGTGTTTCCATTCCAGCTACCCAGCCTTGCCCTGCAGTCTCTGAAGGGCAGTGTGTCCATTCCAGCTGCCCTTGCCCTCCAGTCTCTGGTTTAATATTGAGAGCAACAAATGTGCTGCCAACCTGTGGCCCTGGTGTCCCCTAGAAGCCTGAGAGAAATGCAGGCTGGCAGGTTCCACTCTAGACCTGCTGAATGAGAAGGTGGGTTTATTTAAGCTTTTCAGACAATTTGTTTGCCAGTGCTCAGAGGTCCTCTGAATTGGAGAGGCGTGTGGGGGCTGAACTTGGCTTTTAAGACCCTGGAGGTGCTTGGCTGCTTTCTGTGCTAAGCAGCCCACTCTTCTGGCCTTTGTCTGGTGTCTCAGCCTTGATATCTTGCACATGTCAGGTCATGTGCTCTGACCCACACAGAACATAGTTCAATGTAATCTGTATAGTTTCAAAAGTGTGGTGCCCAGATACCCAGCATAGATGTCCCCTGGAATCACTTTAGAATTACAGAGCCTTGCCCCTCCCCAACCTGTGGGATCAGAATCTGCATTCTAAAAAGGTCTGAGTCATTGCCCAGAAGCCTAGAGGTGTGGCACTCAAATTCTTCTTTTCTGATAGATGACAAAGTTTATTTTCTCATTTTAATAAGCTGCATCAGATACCTGCATACCAGAGGAACTCAGACAACAATATAGAATAATCAGGTTTTGCCCCTAAATGAATTATATGTTAGCTTTTACAAATTGCCTGTCAAATCACAGGAGAGCCAAGATACCTTCTGGGTTCCCTGGAAAGAAGAGATGCCCAGAACTGAATTAGGAAAGTGCAGTGGGGACCAGAAGAGGAGCAGTGGACGGGGACTGTTTGCGATGTTGGTCGCCCTCCCAAGCAGCTCCCAGGCATCTTCTCACATTCAGGATGCTTCTGTGTAGGAACTGCCTTCATCCTCACTTGACGGAGGAGGAAGGGAGGCAGAGATCTCGGAGTCTCTTGCTCAAGGTCACACAGTTATGGGGTGTCAGAATGGCCATTTGACCCTGCCTTCACAGTTTGAGCACTTAGCAATTCCAGTTGTCAGAACAAACTGTAAACACAAAACATAAGAGCTCAGTACCATTGGATTAATGCCACCAGACACAGAGAAACGGGATGTACCGAATTCAAAAGTTTGGCTCAAACAAACAAAGGTCAAACAGTACCAGAGGCTTCTAGGCTGGCCAACAGTCTTATTCCTGATTTCCCAGTGGGCTCTCCAGGGCTTTTCCAGGGATGTTAGCTGGGTCTGTGTATCCCCCTCTTTCTGTACACTCATTTGGTTGCCTTCTCTACCGCTCCTTTCCTGTGTAAGCATGTAACCCAGTGAGGCTATTTAAAAAGTGTGGCACATAGTAGGTGGTTAAAGCAACTGCCACTTCAGAGCCTGTCAATCAAATACAGATTCCAGGTTGCTATACTTCCCAGACTCTCACGTGAGCCACTGGCTATGCTGAAACAAATGCATTGACCTGTCTTAGGTGCTTTGGAAATGTTTTTATTTTAAGTGGATGAGCGCATAAACAAAAGAACATGGAAACAAATGCAGCTTTGCTTCAGGAATCTCCAAGACTACAGTGACAGGTTACATATAAAGCAAATACTTGAATTCTTGGTATCACTTACTTTAACTGCCTAAGATTGAATATAATAATGGTCAATTTATTTATGTGTGCATGTGTGCGTGTGTGAGTGTGTGTGTGTGTGTGCGCACACGACACGTGCGCGCACGTATGTGTGGAAGGGGGCGCAGAGGACAGTTGTCAGGAGTCAGTTCTCACCTCCACCATGTGATTCCATTTGCCGTCAAACTTGGCACCAAGCTCCTTTTCCTACTCACCGTCTCACAGGCCCACACCGTTTGGAACAGCACCGTCTCTGCCCTTTTCCTCAGCTCTGAGATGGTTTGCACCAGTCTATGGCATGAGGTCCAGAAGACCTGACTGCCATTGTGTGTGCTGGTGAATCTGGCTGGCATACGGCCTGGCCCTCTCACGGCAAAGCATTCTCTGGCCTCTGGTTAAATGGTGCTGTCTCTCTGAAGTTTCTGGCTTGACAAAACCACAGTAACCGGGAGTCATTACTCTAGCACCTGCTCTTTAATCTTTACTGGAAAGTGGTGAAAAATGGGTCTCCCCGGTATGAGAACTCTTAGGTTTAGGGAAAGAAGCAGCCAAGTGTGTGCTTATAAATCAGCACACATTTGAAACTTACTTTTCTCTTCTTGAGCTTTTTCAAGCTGGATACTTATCACACAGATATGAAAGTCTGATTTTAGCAGTGTCTATAACTTCTCCAATGCACATTTTAATGTCTGCTTTTGCTTGAATAATAAAAGAATAGGAAGAAAACAAATCTCACCCAGCCCCCAGCCTTCTCTGAATGAGCTACATGCTTAGGCAATCTTTCCCTTCCCTGGGGTGTGGAGTGATTTTAGAGAACTATTTTATTGACTCATAATTAAGAACTTCTGATGGGAAAATAGGGACAAATGGCTGAAGGGGTCCCACGAGCAGAGGGGAGGGGTAGAGAAGGAGAAGAGAGAGGGGGAGGGAAGAAAAGATAAAGGAGAGAGAGAGAGAGAGAGAGAGAGAGAGAGAGAGAGAGAGAGAGAGAATATTCTTCTGGCAAATGCAATCACTGGAGTTGGGGAGACCACACCAAAGAACATGTTCTAAAAAATATCAAATCGTTTTTCATGAACTTCATGCCTTTTTGAGGAAGTCAACTTTTTGTTCTCTCTCCTAAATGCATAGTGAAAATGCAAGTGGTGGTTTGAAGTGTTCTAAGAAGGGGGAGTACAGGAACAGCAAGATCGCGTGTGGGAGGGGACTGACAATGGAAATTTGGTGGTGAACACAGTGTGTGGGTAGAAGGGAAAAAGCACACACAGAATATCTTTGAAAGGAGGTGTCACAGGAAAGAAGTTCGAAGCCGCGTTCTAAGTTCTGGTCAGAGCAGCATCAAGCTCCACATGAAAAGCCCTACCGACAAGGAGACGATGTCAAACCCCAAAGACTCTCAGGAGAAACAACGGCTTCTCTCTCAGCTGAGCAAGCAGCCCTGGATTCAGTCACCTCCCGTTAGTGGAGAAGATTCTCATTCAGTGCTAGGCATGGATGTCCGCATCTGGCTCCATTCACAGAACTGACCACCTTGGCCCCTTCATTCTCCTGACACATCTAGCTTAATACAAAAGATTATTTCCCTCTTGTCGTCCTGAGAGTTTGATGAGAGATTGGTAATGCATAGGAAGTGGATCTCCATCATCTAATCCAGTCCCCTTATTGAGCTAGATTTTTATTTTTAAAGAAAAATAAGTAGCCATTTTGTATAACACAAGTTCTGTGCTTATAAATTGCTATCTACACAATTTTTAAAGAGTGTTTTATTATTTTTGATTATCAAGAGTTACTCCTAGGAGAACACAGACTTTTTAAAAAATTCATTTAAAAGGGATGTTTTATATTCTCCATTGAACTCTGAACTGAGCTTAAGCATTGTGGGGTAGACAAGAAAGAGAAGTAATTTCTTACCACTGTGACTAATTTTGGGTAATTGAAAATCTACAGCTTTGGAACTGCAGCACAACTGCTGGGAGACAGTAGGTCTGTTTCCTCCCAACAGATTCACTAATTCCTGTCGAGTTGGCCCCAGCCGATCTGCAACACAGCACTCAGCTATCTCAGCTCTAATCTCCTCCCTATCAGATTCCTTGGACTCTCTGCTTTGGTTATTTAGCACTCCTTGCATCTGTGTGAAATAAATTCTTCATTCAGAAAAAAGTTCCTCACGAGTGGAGATAGCTTTAAAAAAAACTGGAATCAAGGTACTCATATTTTTATTCACTTGGCTCTAGGAGTGGAAGAAGTTTCCTGCTGAAGTTCAGAGCTGAAGTTATCTGGGATTCCATCTGAGAGAGGTTAGCGGTGCAGATTCCAGGAGGAGATAAAGAAATAGAACCTTTTGTTTATAATTTTTTTTTTATTTTATGTGTATGAGTGTATTGCTTGCATGTAGGTAGGTATATTCATGTCATGCAATGCCCGCAGAGGTTACTGTCAGATCCCCTGAACTGGAGTTACAAGACAGAGGGTTGTCAGGTGGCATGTGGGTGCTGGAAACAGAACCCAGGTCCTCTGCAAGAGCAGCCAGAAATAAAAACTCTTCAATTCCTCTTCTTCTTACTCATTTTACTCAAGGAAATGAACTCACATTGGAAATTTGTTAAAAGGGAATAAAATAGCCATCATAGGTGATTTTTTTCATGTATGTATGTGTCGATATGTGTGAGAACCTGTGCAAGTCTGGGCGTACATTGGAAGCCAGAGGGTGACCTGGGAAACTCCCTCATCACTTTTTAAACAATTGACACAGGGTCTCTCCTGAACCTGAGTCTCTCCTATTCAGCTAA
Source organism: Rhizomys pruinosus (assembly GCA_009823505.1). Lineage (NCBI taxonomy): Eukaryota > Metazoa > Chordata > Mammalia > Rodentia > Spalacidae > Rhizomys > Rhizomys pruinosus. The sequence goes on along the minus strand of VZQC01011398.1, from coordinate 369,324 downwards.
TCTGGTTGGCCATCAAGCCCAGGATCCTCCTGGTACAGCCTCCCTGGTGTGGGGAGTGTGAGTGTGTCACCATGCCCAGCTTTCACATGGCTGGGGATCTAAACTTAGGTACTCATACTTGTGCAACAAGCACTTCACCCAGTGAGACCTCCCCAGCCCAGAGATGAACCTATTTGAATGGAACATTGAATGCGGATTTTCAGTAATAAATCTGCAGCCTGCAACATCCCCTTAGACAAGATGTAGATATTGTGAGATACAGATCAGGTGATGGCTGAAAGAGAGACAAATGTGTGCCAGATACATGTGGTCTGTAGGTCACAGCTGTGACCTCATGTAACCTACTCAACAGCCCCCCCCCCCAAAGCAGATGCTGTTGCAAATGTGTGGTTTGTTGCAGAGAAAGTTGAAGGAACTTGTTCCGTGCATACCCTCAGTGCAGAAAAGAAAGAACTTTAAAATCCAGATCTGTTTAAACACCCATGCTCTCTCTGACCACTTTGTTTAGATGGAGTTTTAGTAAGTCACATGACTATGCCTAGAGCCATTCTCAAGAGAATGACAGCACACCAGGCCCTGTGTCTCAGAGCTTAACCTCTTCCATGTCTTGTTTAATAGTTTGCATGCATGGCATTGTGAAATTTGTAAAAACAAGCTCAATAAATGCATCACTGATGGAGGAGCAATGAAACTATTTGGGGAAACTGAGTCAGGATCAAAATGATCTCACCAAGCTGGTACTTTGAACCAACCCTAAGATAATGAAATTTGAGTGTTAAGTTTCTATAGTTGGACATAAAACATCAACACGCAGAGTAAACCAGGCCAGAGGAAAGCAGTCTGGAGGACCACCATGCGGGAATGAACTTCACTGGATTCGAGTCATCGGTATCGCAGTGAGAGCTTATTCTGAAAGGGAAATGGGGTACTCAAGGTTTGGGCTGACAATAAACTCAACCCCAGCCAATCATATAATGCAGCTGCGTAAATAACCATCATCTGAGACTGCAGTGGTATAAGTAACCAACCTATGCTTTGCTCTTACCAGACTATAGAGGCAGCAGTGTTTGGTTCTGTCTGTTCAGCAGGGTTCAGGGGATATGGCTACATGGACAGAACCAGAATTACCATGGCATAAGACAGATGCCCAGACTAGGCATCTTCAGGCAACAGTAGAGAGACCTTGGGGAAGGCATAAGAGTGCAATCAGTGAAGCTCTACCATATGAACGAAGGGTTCACCTAAGTGGGTACAGAGACAAGGTCTTGACTAAAGCTAACACATGTGGATGTAGGAGCACAGAGTCGGAAACAGGCTCCTGTCTCAGGGCATGTGGGTTCCCTCAGTGGATGGACAGGTCACAGCTCACCCCGAAGGGCGGCACTGTTCTGGCAGGAAATCCTGCAAGTTACTGTGTCCAGCAGGAAGGGATCTAAGGCTTCTCACACAGATCTCTGTAACTAGGAGAGACTTTCCATAGGTGCCCATCCCATGACCAGACCGAGGGAGGAAGGTCAAAGAACTGATGTCCTGCTGCTCTGTGAGCCAAGCTCAAGCCTGGCTGCCTTGCAGCACTGGGAATCTAGAACACTAAAACACAGGAAGTTTGCTCTCTCTTTTGAGAAAAAGTCCACAGGACACTCAGCAGTCTTCCTACACTAGGTCTCTAGTGTCCCCCTCTGTGGTGTGTCATAGATGAAGTGGATGTGACAGTCTTATCCTAAACTGGCTCCCCAGAGGAGGAGGCCATCAGCGGAGAACCCTAGGCTTACTTCGCTGGCTCCCAGATTTCCTAAAGGTACAGAGACCTCTCCAAATGCTTCCAATCTTGAGAACCTGCCATTCTGGGAAGGGTGGAGGTTCCCTCAAGGAGGCAGCTGTGAGTTTTCTGTCCTACACTGGCCCTCCCTCTGGTCTTGGTGGCATAAACTATTCTGGAACATTGCTTTCAAATATCAGCTGGGTTTTACCATCAGAGATCCCTCCAGCTGCACTGAGCCTTCAGATTATCCGAGCAGAGAAACCCTGCTATGAAGGGAGGTGTGGGTCACCCACCCTGGGAGGATGGCTGCCCTTGGGACACGTGCCCAGCAGCAAATACAATCACCCGATGCCCAAGAGTCACAGAGATCTGTCTGGCCTGATTCTTTGCACAGGGCGTCTGACCTTGCTTTTATGTGCATCTAAATTGAGTTATTTTAAAATCAAAATTCTGATTGGCCATGTGCCTTAGACTAATTTACATACAGGATGGTGAACTCCAGGAATCACATTGAATGTTCACTGTTAATACCCAGGTAAGTGGTTCTGGAAGCTTTATTCATTCTCTTCCTCTTGGCATCTTCAATGGATTAAACTATGACCTGGGGAGAATGGAAACTGCCGGGCGCCTGTCCCCAGCTAGAACCGCACTGTCAAGTTCCATCACACTGCAATATTCACTCAGCTGATAGACTGTTTTTGTGAACTTTACTGTTTGTATAACATCCTCAGCTCCAGAAACAAGAAGAAACAGTAATAAAACGATAGTAAGTTGTCTTAGGAGGTTCAAAAGACAAATTGCTTTTCAGAAACATGCAAAATACCAACATATTCACCAATTCCAAATGAAGTATTCTCCCTTGTAACAAAATGGAAATTTCTCCTTGAAGAGCAAGCTGCTTTGCTTTCCTTTATTCCATATCTTGTTTAGGCGATGCAAAGGACATGGTGGACTTGCGCATTCATCAAAGTAGCCACCTTTTCATTTCCAGCGTCTGTGTGCTACTTGGACCTCACAGGAAGGAACCTACAAATCAGCTGATGGACTCCACACAGTCTTTACAGCTTTGTTGTCTCTCTCTCTCTCTCTCTCTCTCTCTCTCTCTCTCTTTCTGTGTGCATATGTGTCTATGTGTGTGCACGCATGCGGAGGCCAGAAGTAGACATGAGTTGCTCCCGCCTTAGTTTTGGAGACAGGGTTTCTCACTTTTCTTGGGGTTCACCATTCCAGGGACCTGCCTCGCTCCATTGCCCAGAGGTTGGACTTTAGACAGGCTACACTTGGCTTTAGCAAGTGTGCGGGTGGGAATCTAAGCACTCTACTGACTGAGCCCTCTCCGCATCCTCTTTGTTTTAGCTCCAGCCCTCCCTATGTGTGCAGACGGAGAGTAATGTCTGCAGGGTGCGATCGGGCTTCCGGAATTCTGAATCCTTCTTACATTTCCTTCCTATTTGTCTAAGTAGAATCCAGTGACAATCACAGGCTTTTCCACGAAGACCACAAGCAATCCAGAACTAGCTTCAACATAAGAAACAACACAATGTCGGCAGTAGGAACTGCGGACAGGTAGACAGTCTCTTCTAGCAGCGAGGGCGATGTGCAGAACAGACAGGGTGGGAAGGGATAAGCTCTTAGCTCAGCCACTTGTGCCACTCTGTTAATGGGTCAATTCAACCCAACTGCTGTGTTTAAATTAATAAGAGTGCCTTTGGTGCTGTGCCGAGGCTCCATCAGCAGAGGGTGTTGCCAGGGGCTTGGAGTCCTTAGCAGAGTTTTCTCTCCTGCTTGGGTTCAACAGCTCATTTCCTGCTTCACTTTGCAGGACCACACATGCCAGTTTAGCACAAAGCAGCACACTACAAGGACAGAATATATTTGTTGAATTAAAATCAACTGTTTTCTTTCCTTGATAACTAGAGTTAGATGTGATAAAAATCTTGAAGATCCACGAGTTCCCAAAGAGTTGCATTTTGAAATGTTGCTTTATCCCGCTCACAGAAGCAGTTAGTCTCTTCTTCCTTAGCCAAAGGCACAAGAACTAAACGTGAAAACCCTTGGGGGAAGCTGCAGATAGGGGGCCGGAGTTCCTTGGACTCTTCCTTTCCCTTTATTCTCTAGAGGAACAGACTGAGGGGAAGCATGGAAAACTGTCCTGGGTTTGTGCTGCCTCTTTGCCCTCAACCCTCTCCTCTGGCATTTAAAGCAATACTGGAAAATGGGACAGGGTGATGGTCCAGGTTCAAATTTGGATGGAAATGGATTAAAACTTCCTAATGACGACCACCATTCTATGATGTATATGCTTAGAAAAAATATTCTTAAAATATTCAGACCCTGGACTTAGGGTTCTTTTATCCTCCCTGAATGTTTCTGTGTAGAAAAAATAAAATTAGAGGAGCTACATATTCTCAGCAGTGTAGAAATCCACACTACAGGCAACTGGCCCTTCTGTCTCACCATCTACAGTACAGGCACCCAAACAACAGACACCCAAACTACAGGCACCCAAACTACAGACACCCAAACTACAGACACCCAAACTATAGACACCCAAACCACAGGTACCCAAACCACAGGCACCCAAACTACAGGTACTCAAACTACAGACACCCAAACTACAGACACCCAAACTATAGACACCCAAACTATAGACATTCAAACCACAGACACCCAAACCACAGGCACCCAAACTACAGGTACCCAAACTACAGACACCCAAACTGCAGGCACCCAAACTACAGACACCCAAACTACAGGCACCCAAACTATAGATACCCAAACCACAGATACCCAAACTATAGACACCCAAACTATAGAAACCCAAACCACAGGCACACAAACTGCAGGCACCCAAACTACAGACACCCAAACTACAGGCACCCAAACTATAGACACCCAAACCACAGATACCCAAACTACAGACACCCAAACTATAGACACCCAAACCACAGATACCCAAACCACAGGCACCCAAACTACAGGCACCCAAACTACAGACACCTAAACTATAGACACCCAAACTATAGACACCCAAACCACAGATACCCAAACCACAGGCACCCAAACTACAGGCACCCAAACTACAGACACCCAAACTACAGACACCCAAACTACAGGCACCCAAACTACAGACACCCAAACCATAGACATCCAAACCACAGACACCCAAACCACAGACACCCAAACTATACACACCCAAACTACAGCCACCCAAACTACAGCCACCCAGCCCTTCTGCCACATACTCTCCCAATGATAAGGCTTTTCCCCACTGACCTGACCTGGAATAGAACCTCAGGCAAGCTACTGATCACTTAGACATTCAAATAAGAAAGGGGACCCTGAGTTCAGTTTAAGAGCATTTGCTACAGGGAGACCCTGTCTCAAAAAGACAAAAAGAAAAAAGAGCATTTGCCTGGTATTCATAAGGCTCTAGTACAACCACCTAGTACTGAAAGAAAGAAGAGGAAGATGAGGAGGAGGGAGAAAGGGGAAAGGACCTCCTTTGCAAAGCATGCATGCTGGCTTAGTTTCTGACTGCTCAGAGACACACCTCATGCCACTGTCTGACAGTGCAGGGTGGTGTCAGGGGAGGGAGGGAAACACCAAAAGGCATTAAGTGGCCAAGTCAACCTGAGGAAGCTCTCAGAAGTGTCACAGACTTACTGCTCTGTCTCACCAGAAGCAAAAGGTAGAGGAGGTAACTGAGTGTGGACTTCCTGTTCCTGTCAGGATCCTTCCTATCACACGCCCAGGCTGGAAGCAGAAAAGGGGTCAGGCATGGTTTGTAAAGATCCAAAGGAAGGAAGCAGAATGTACACTGAGCAACCCCCCAGGCGCACAGCCGAGGCATAGACCAGCTGTTCCTGCACGGTTAAAGGACTCACCAAAGGCTAGAGTCAGATGTGCATACTTAAAAACGAGCTGTCGAATTTTATTTAAAAATTATACCCTAATTACTAATGTAGCAAAAGCCATGTGTTTTACTATCTTTCCTCTCTGCCTGGCGTACAATAAGTCACAGAAGAGTTAGTGTTCTTTCTCCCTTAATCCCCAAAGCAAATAGGTTAATGATTAATTGTACCAGTGGGTTTTGTTTAGAGAACTGAACTGCTGCAGTTGTACAAGTCAAGAGAATTGAACCTCTCTGATCTAACCACTAAAAATGTATAAATTCACACTGAAGAAACACAGCTATAACAAAAAGAAGCAAGCTGAGCATTAAAAAATCAAGTAATTCAAAATTAGGACAGTAAATTTTGGTAAAAAGTGACTGTAGTGAATGTATGCTTTGTATACACAGTGCTACTATCAATTGAAAGGTTTCTGAAAGAAAAGTGAAGGGGATGGTAAGGTGATTGGTCATGTGTCTGGTCTGCCCGTGCACTTAGAAAAAGAAAGACTTCATCTCAGGTGCCTGGCTGAGTTTAGTTCCAACAGGTTCATCATTTCAAATCAAGTTCAGAAAACTGTGCTACTTTAAAAATCATTTTCAAGGTGACCACTGAGGTTGCACAAGCATTGACGCCCCCCCCCCCATACAGGTAGAGAAATGTCGTGCATTTCCTTGGATGCCAACTTTCTGATAGTCTGTGGATGCTAAGAAAAGGAGGCGTGTGCAACAAAACAGTCCCAGCAGGGCCCGACTGAAATCCCCTGCCACAGTGCAGTCTTGGAGCTGCGTGCCCACTTAAGGGCGACCCCACACCAGCATCCTCCAGTGACTTTTTCTGGCCTCTCTTCACTGGTACCAGGTCAGCTCCTAGGTTGGAACTACATCTAGGCTAATCCCCAAACAAAGAAGCACTCCTGACTATAATGTCCTTGGTAAAGAAAGTCAGGCAAAATCAAAAGTGAAATGCCGTTTATCCTCTGTCACTCAGCCTATGCAGAATGCCCCTTCTCCTCGCACTCATACAATTCAGCAGTCTGTTTCTCTCTTTCTCAATAGGATCTAATATCTCTCTATGAGAGTTTAAATGACTGTTTATCCTTATGGTTATGGAACTTGATACCTCTTCTATAAATGTGGAATGTTAAGCATCAGGAAGTAAATGGCAGCAGATATTTGAGAGCAGGAGTTTGCTCAAGGCCTGTAAAAATCCCTCCAAGGAAAGGCTGGGAGGGTGGTGAGTGCTCCCTCCACCCCCCATGTGGGCTTCGGGGGCCAAAGCTGCACTTAGGCAAATTCTGCTCTCAGTGTGGTGAAGACTCAAAGTACTGGCCACTGTCTGAGATTCATCTTTAATTCCCCAGAACAGATAATAAAAACCAAACAAGATTTATGTCCAGGGAAACATTAGCAGAAGCATATGTACCAAGAAGCCTCTTGCTTCAACATAACTAGTTTTAAATAACAGAAAGTAAATCTGGGTCAATTTATATAGCTGTAAATTCAGTCTCAGCAATCCTGGCCTCTGTGAATAGAGCTAGAATTTCAAACTCCATCCAATAGTTGCTTGAACTCTTGAGGGGCTCAGAGGCAATCCAAGTCAATGAAGGAAGTGATTCCTTCATTATTAATGGACAAACACAAGCATCTTCCTTGTTTTCCAATCCCATTACTCTTCTGTCTACTGCCTCATCTCTACTAGTGGATGTATGAGCATCATGTAGAGCACCATTTTTCTATCATCAGTTAAGTACCCTGAGCCTGGCAGGGTTGCATCCCCTGCCCACAGGGGCTTACTGGTCACCTACCCGGCTAAGCAACAACCACAGCAATTTCTGTGTGAAGAGGAACATGAGAAGTCATGTGACTCTCCCTTCTGAGGGGCTGGGACCAAAGATCTAGACAAGAAACAAGGACCAAGGGTGTGCAGGAGCTGGCTGGGTGTTGTGTAAAAGTAGATTTGGAGAGGTCGGAGAGATGGCCTAGCGGTTAAGAGCGCGGACTGCTCTTACAGAGGACCCAGGTTCGATCCCCAGCACCCATATGGCGGCCGAGAACCGTCTGAAACTCCAATTCCAGGAGAACTCCAGTTCCAGGGGAATCCGACACCCTCTTCTGACCTCCTCGGCATTGCAGGACACGGGTGCACAAACTTGCATGCAGACAGTACATTCATACACATACAGAAATAAATAAAATTAAAAAAAAATTTTTTTTAAAGTAGATTTGGAAACAGAGACAAGAGCAAAGTTCTGGAAGGAGTGGAACCTGACATATTTGAGGAAGTTAGAGTTTTATCTGTGGACTCTGGATAAGTGAACTCCAGGTCTGGAGGTGAGGGGAAGACTGAAAGGACTCCACTGAGACAAATCAGATTATCTGTTCTGCTCTTAAAAAGTTCACCAGTGCCAGGCGTGGTGGTGCTTGCCTTTAATCCCAGCTCTTGTGAGGCAGAGGCAGGTCTTATCTATGTGGATTGAGGCCGGACTGTTCTACATAGCAAGTTCCAGGCCAGCTGAAACCACAGGGAGAGACTATTTCAATAAAACAACAGTAAGAACAACAGAAAAACTTCATCAACAGCCATGAGGAGGTCAGAAGAGAGGCAAGCTGGATGCGGAAGGACTTAGTCCAGGGATGCAGGCTGGATGCGGAAGGACTTAGTCCAGGGATGCAGGCTGGATGCGGAAGGACTTAGTCCAGGGATGCAGGCTGGATGCGGAAGGACTTAGTCCAGGGATGCAGGCTGGATGCGGAAGGACTTAGTCCAGGGATGCTGCCTGTGCCCTGTTCCAATTCCTTTGACAAGAGCAGGTTCACTGTCCCCAGGGTCACCGGGCCTAGGATTTGCCATGGGGATTAGAGAATGTTCAGAAAATGCTGGAGATCAGCCTGTCTGATTTGGGGTTTCTTTTCCATAGTCTGGGGACTTTCAGAATAGCTCTTCCAACATTTGACACATTTTTAAAGAAAGGAGTAAACGTTCAGCTGAGCATCCATTGCCAGGTTCCTTCCCTGCTCCTCACATAACACGTGCATGCAATCTCTTTACCAACACAGAGCTGCAGCACTGAGGTCCTCAGCCATCCTGGGGATTCTACCTGGGTTTGCTTGCTCACCTGTCTCTTATGGAGTGCTTCACAGACCTGAAAAGCATCCTCCTAATGGGCTGTGAACGGACTAAGGAGAGGTCTGTCACTTCCCATGGAGAGACCAACCGCTTATCTGGAACAGGAACCCTGGCAGACTCCTCCAAGAGAAACATTAGCCATCTTCCTTTTTATCAGTCACATTAAATCTGACTTTTGATTGGTCAAAAACTACCTAAAATGAAGACTCCATTTCCTAGCTTCTCCTTCAAGGAGGGGCAAACACTTGACTAAGATTTAGAAGGAAGTATTATGTGCAAATTTTGGAGAGGCCACTGGGAAGGGGAACTCCTATTCAGGGTGCTCATGCCTGGGCTCCCTGCCTGGGCCTCCAGGAGCGTCTTGTCCCGCAAAGCAGAAGCCACAGACCATAAAGAGAAAGTGACCTGCCAGACCGTGGCACATCTTGTACAAGAGAGGGATAAGCATTTATGCATGCCACTTAGCCTTCCACTGCCCTGGGCTCCTGTTGCTGCAAGGCCTCATTTTGATTGGCACACTTTCCTAGTTCAGGTAATTTATTTCTTTTAACTCAGCCTAAGATATATGACTGTCCTCTTTCCACCAACTACAGACACGGATAAAACACAGCCACACACATACACATATATACACTATACACATGTATGCACACATACATATACACATATGTATACACATATATACATGAACCAAACATATACATCACACATAAATATCACACACATAAACTTTATACACATACACATCTGACACACACACATACGTATCACACACACCAATACACATTCACACATCCCACAATATACACACGTTCACACACATAAATATATAGAAATACACATCATGCACACCTTCAACACTTCATGCACACAAATACACATCACACACATGTAAACATTCATTCATACATATACAGAAATACATATCACATGCACATTGTACACATTCACACATATACATTATGGACACATACACACATTACACACATATATATATATTCATACCTGCATACAAGTCACATGCATGCAGCTATACAGATTACATGCATACACACATTCACACAGATACACATCACACACACACACACACACACACACACACACACACACACACACACACGCCTTTTAGCCTTTCCCCTTGGGCTATGATTAAGCCTTCTTCTTTGGAATGCTTTGTTTAAAATCCTCACAGGAGACTCAGCTCAAGGAGGACTTAGGCTGTGAGGCCTGGCCTGTTCCCCAGCCCTGCCTGAGGCCTGGGCAGATCCCTCAGACTGTGGAGCTGTGAGGTGCCAAAGCTGAGCACTTCCTGCTCAGGGCGCAGCATTTGTTCAGGTGATGCAGGGCAAGGTGACTCCTGCCAGGGCTGACCTAGGAGGTCCTACCGCCCCTCTTCTAGTCTCCTCCCACTCCCTCACATCTGGCCACTCTGCACACAGCCTTGCCCAAGCTGCTCTGCTTAGTCAAAGGGGTTTCTGTTGAGTCAAACACGTGTCGCAGGGGAAATGGAGGCACACTGTTTTCTGCCAAACCCACATTTTCTATAAAAGAGGAATAAAAGAATGAATGCAGAAGTCCCTTTACATGTCACCTACCTGGACTATGTCAAGATGAAGACTGGTGATTTTAGTACAGTTCTCATCTAATTCTGCTTGGAGGGAACTTGTACTCAATGACAGCAAACGTTACTGAAAGCTAGCTTTGCAGGGATGAAGATAAAAAGTGGATGGTCAGGAATGAACTTGGCAAAAACAGAAAATAAAGGTTGAAAAATCACTGAGAAACCCAAGGATTATTGCCTTATGGAAGACAGTGAGAGAACCCGAATCCAAACAAATGAAGGATTAGTGGCAATGATGATGTAAACATGGCCCTTCTTGATGACTGCCCACAACTGGTTTTGCTCTTTAGTACACTTAATGGTCTAGATAACTGTAACATGTCCCAGGCCAAGAGAGTCCAAAGCTGAGCTCTGCATTGCCTCTGAGAAATGGATATAGTCTCCCACTGAGATTCCAAGTTCGTCTCTTGAATCAGACCTCAGAGTCTGTGGGAAAACTTAGTTAAGATGGGTAGCGTTCCTAAGCCAATGGTACCTCCTTGGCCACACCCATGGGGTGGAGTGTAGTGATGAAAAGATTAAGGATTTGGCCCTGAGAATGGAGTCATGATGGATATTTAAGCAGACATGTTGGAATAAAATCTCTCTCTGCATTTGAACCTCAACCTGCCTACACATGGTGTGCCTTCCTGCGCAGGCTTTCCACATGGGTTGTCCTAGGATTAAGTGGGCCCCGCCATAAATCTCGGCAGCGACACCACAAGAGTCAGCACAGTTCTGACCAGCTACGGGTGCAAGTTCAGCCCTTTTCTTCTCTCCACGAGGAATGAATGGAATCTCTCTTGGGACTTATCTTGTGGTTAAGAACAAAGCAAGTGCAGAAGTTCCCACGTTTGGAAAATGAAGCGTCTGATAGATTTCATCCAAGAAGGATGGCCTACGGTAGCCGCTCCTTGGAGTCACCTCCTGCAACTTTGCTTCAGATATGGCTGTGCCCCACTCTGCTGTTGCTGCTGCTATCTGAGGGGCATCCTGCAAGTTAACCTCTGCACATATGCAGAGTGCCCACAGGGAGGGGAGAGGAAGGAGAGGCACTGGAGTAGCTTAATGGGTCTCAATGAAAAGCAGCTTTGTTCTGAAGAGAAAGCACGAGAGACCAAGACATCAGGGCATGATGGTCTCCCCTTACTCTCATGACTAAGAGGTGACCAAAGGGGAGGGATTGTCTTCAATTACATGTGACAGAATTAGCCAACACAGTATAAGTTGTATTTCTGAGCATGTTTGGTTCTATGAACTGAACACAATACTGCATAAGATTACAACGTTTATGCTAGGGGTGGTGGGGCACACCTTTAATACCAGCACTTGGGAGGCAGAGGCCGGCAGATCTTTGTGAATTCAAGGCCAGCCTGGTCTACAGAGTGAGTTCCAGGACAGCTGGGGCTACAGGGAGATCCTGTCTCAAAAAGATAAAAAAAAAAAAAAAAGATTAGGATGTTTATATCATNAAAAAAAAAAAAAAAAAAGCCAATTTATTTCTAGTAAAAGAAAGGGGCTACAAACTAGTAATAGGAATTGGATTTCCTTAAAGACGCTATACCATACTTTTCTACCAGCCTCTGAAGTTTATGAATACTTTTTTTGGAAAAGGAATACAGGACAACCTTAATTCTCAAGCACTCTGGAAAACTGCTGAGAGCTGAACGATGCAGATAATTAAAATGAGGGGGGGGGGTGTAAGATGGTTCAGCAGGTAAAGATGCTTGAGGTCAAGACTGAGGACCTGAATTAGATTCCTGGGACCCATGTGGTGGAAAAAGAACCTCCATGTGCAGGTTTGACACTCACGCCTAACACACAGGTACAGGAAGGAAGAGAGGGAGGGAGGGAGGAGGACGTTTTATTTTTAAAAAATGAGAAGGGCCGGGCGTGGTGGCGCACGCCTTTAATCCTAGGACACGGGAGGCAGAGGCAGGTGGATCTTTGTGAGTTCAAGGCCAGCCTGGTCTACAGAGTGAGTTCCAGGCCAGCTGGAGCTACATGGAGACCCTGTCTCAAAACAAACAAACAAACAAACAAACAAACAAAAAAAGGATCGTTCAAGAGATTTAATTGCCCACAAGGGAAGTTCCTTCCAAATGTGACAGTCTCTTTCTAAGTATGGCTCCCTTATAAGCTTCAAATCTTCTAGTAGTTTATTTATGTTAAGATGTAATTACTCAAAACTTGGAATTTTATTCAATACATTTCAAGTTCTGAAGCCGTAGAGACAACTCTCTAAGAAAAAAAATCACACCAAGAACCTCTTTTATAGTCAAACAATTGAAGGTATTTGTGAATAAATCAGAATACCTTGGAATATAAAAATGTGTATTAGTCAAGTGAAGTCACATGGAGAGTTAAGAAAAGAACTTGGCTGAGAACCATCTTTTGCTCCAGTTCCAGGGGAATCCAACACCCTCTTCTGACCTCTGCGGCATTGCATGACACGGGTGCACAAACCAACATGCAGACAGTACATTCATACACGTAAAAAATAAAAATTAAAATTAAAAATGAAAAGAACCTGGAAAAATTCCTTAATGAAATCATAACACTAACAAGGTCTCGTGTCACCCATGGGCTGCTTAGTTTTTATTGTCAATTTGACAAACCCTAAAGTCACCTGGGAAGAAGGAAAGTCAAGTGAAGAATTTCCTCCATCAGATTGGTCCGTGGCTGTGTCTGTGCTTGTCTTGCTGTGGAACGGTGCAGAGGGCCCAGCCCACTGCAGGTAGCACCTCCCAAGCAGGCGGACCTGGGTTTTTATAAGAAGCTGGCAGAGCATGAGGCAGAGAGCGATCCAGGAAACAGCCTTGCAAACAATCCCTTCCTTTCCAAGTTGCTTTTGGTCAGAGTATTTTATCACAGCATCAGAAAAGCAAACTAGACCCCTACATAGAGGGAGAAGTGTGGGAAGGTTCTGTTTTCCAGCATTGTGGAAGAGCTAAAACAGGTCACCTAAGAAGGCACAGATCCTTAGCACTTCTGCTGGCACCATCACAATAGAAAGGACCACGTGCTTCTTGCTTCAGTGAATTCCTTCTGAGAGTGGAAAAATCAGCGATTCAGAAGGTGAAAAGGGGCTGCCTGTAAAAATACTGCGATATGAAGTGAAATCCCCTCAGATGGGACCCATCGATTGTGACACTTCAGAGGATACTTCTCTCCTGCAGATGTGCATTCTCCAAACAAATATCCAGCAAGAGTGTTTCAAACTAAAGGGAAGTGCAGTACGGATATGAACAAGTTACCCTCATCATCAGACAGGAGATGGCACAGCAATCCCAAACACAATGATCCTGGTATTTTCATATAACCATCAAGTCTATCTGAAGACTTAGCCAAGGCCTGGCTGTGTTTTGTGAATTGAGGACTCAGCCGTGTGGCTTCATGGTGCTTACATATTTACAACAATAGCTGCTTGACTTAATGTTTAACTGTCACTAAAAGATGGATAATTTCACAGTGAATGCACTAGTCTCAAATGGTTATTTCACTTTGTGCTGGTTCTGGAGAAGACTATAACAAGTCCTGTCAGGTTAGAGCTAAAAACGTGATGAATGTTCACCATTATTAAGAGAAAAGAGACAAAGAAGAACCATTCCTCTTGAAGCAGTGTGCATACTCCCATGTATGAGGGCAGACATTCCAGATAGTCACACTATATATAAATGGTCTAAAAGAAACGGATGTAGCCACCAGTTCAAAGGCAAAATGCACACATTGCATGAACACTTGGGATGAGTCGAGGAGGGTCAACTGTACATATAAAAACTCTTAGTCTGTACAATGACTATTCTTTGGAGTATTTACCAAAAGACTCAACATGGTTATTGTCTCTAATCTGAGTGTAAATCATATTTTAAACTGAAGACTTTCCCATTCTTCTGCTGTACTCATGAATATATAGACAAAAAACATAGATGTGTACTTGATAATTTGTGGAGGAGTTAGAATTCAGTATCTAGTTGTAGGGAAATCCCAGAGCCTGGGGCTACCAGCAGGGTCACTGTCAACACTTTCAGGCCTGAAGGACAGGGATGGAAGGGACAGGGAACAAGATTCTTAGACTAAGGATGTGGCAGCCCTATAGAGCAGGCCGAGAAGCTTCCGGTAGGAGCAGGTGAAGAGGTGTGCAAGGATGGAAACGCATTTGGAAGAGCAAGCAGAGGAGAACTTCACATGTGGCATTGCTAGCCAATGAAATGGCATAGGCATTCAGTAAGCCCTGAGTACAGACTGTGCCAGCCCCTGAGCTGGGCAAGGATGACAAAGGAAGAGCAAGTGGAAGGTGTTTGCCCCAAACGCTGCTTATTTGCAGACACACATACTGACAGACTGCAATACATGGCACTAGTACTTCAGGCAACATCTGTAACAGACACATGTATTATAGAGAAAGAACAGTATTTTCGAAAGGTGCATAAAGATTGCTGACTTAGCCTCACTAGTGCTGCCAAATTAACTATATCTACCATGATCGAGAGGTCACTGGATGACGGGCCTATAATTTCATTGATACGTTTAAACCAACAAACACATTTGGAAATCACAGCAGAGACTTGCATGTTTTGTACATTTAAAATCACAATTCGTATCAGAAATGGTTCAGTTCATTGTGCCCCTCAGAGGGGGGGGAGGGGTACGGGAGGAGGAGGGGAAGGTGGAGGGGAGGGGGAGGGGAGAAGGAGGGGGAAAGAATAAGAACTGTGGTTCTTTGAATGAGAAATGTCCTTCATACCCTGAAGTACTAGAACACTGGGTCCTCAGTTGGTGGTGCTCTTTGGGAAGGTCATGACAGTTTAGGAGGTGGAGCCTTGCTGAAGGAAGCAGTCAGTGGGCGGGCTTCCGGAGTTCAGAGCCTCTCCCCCTTGCAGTTTCGTGTTAGCCAGTTCAAGATGTGATCTCTGAACTTTTTATTCCTTCCACTGTTCCTGCGGCATGCCACCACACCTTCGCACCATCGCCAACCCCTCTCCCTCTGGAACCGTATGCCGACCTAAACTTTTTCTTCTATAAATCACCTTTGGCTGTGGTGTTTTGTCACAGCAACAGAAAAATAACTAAATATAGGTCTCCAGGTGCCCTGGTTCGTAATCATGGTAGAGCTCGGAGGCTTTGCACATTCTAGAGCTAATTGCAACTGTACCTAGGTTAATCGGCTCCTTCCCCCTTGTTACTGTACCTAGGTTAATCGGCTCCTTCCCCCTTGTTACTGTCCCTAGGTTAATAGGCTCCTTCCCCCTTGTTACTGTCCCTAGGTTAATCGGCTCCTTCCCCTTGTTACTGTACCTAGGTTAATCGGCTCCTTGTTACTTTTCCACATTATGTCAACCAGAGGCCCCTCCACCCCACATCAGCATCAGTGAGATTCCCAGACACCAGGAACTTAGATCCCTGTACAAAAACTTTCAGCACCAGGAGTTCTCTCCTTACTGTCTGCTTTCCTGCTTTTTTTCTATAACGTGTGAATTTTATAGGCAGATGTCAGCATGGTAGAATGCATGACTATCTGAGCACCACAAACTGAATGCTCTGATCTGCTCTTTCTTTGAGCAATGACTTTAGTGACCTGTTACCATCTACTGTTTTGTTAGTACAACCCTCCAAGGCACTTTTTACATAGCCACGTTACCGTCAAATTTCATGTAATCATCCTTCTAAGCTATGGGTGAATTCCTAGGGTTGACCCTTGGGCTTCAACATGACCCCTGTCCATGGCAGAGTCCCCCAAACTGTTGACTCCCCCTGCTTGCAATCAATGTGTAGTTTAAGGCATTTTTTCCACACAGTTTCAAATACAGTTCTAAAGAAGTTGCAGACATTCACGTCTGCATGCTTAGGCTGAGTTTAATTGAATTTAAGCAATTTTAACTGAGAAGTGCTAAGTTCTGATCCACCAGGTTGGTGAAGGGACTCCTAAACTCAGGAACAAAGGTAGTGGGTATGACTGTGTTGCTTAGATGCCAGCTGTGATCTGCCCATGGCCCCCTGCAGCTCACAGGCTGCTGTCTCTCTGTAGGGCTGCCAGCTGCCCTTCTCACTTGGGGCTCATGGCTCAGGCCAGCTGCCATCAGAAAGCCTTTCCTTCCTTCTCAAAGGCTGAAGATGTGTCTTCTTCCTCTTCTTATTTTCGGATCTTTTGGAAAGGTCCCCTGATTTCTGGCTTAGGACACCGATAACTGAGTGTCGAGCTGTGGATCCTTAGGGGAAAATAGATGTATATATTTGTTTTCAGACTTTGGAGTACTGTGTGCACATTGGCCATGAAAGCTCTCACGAGAAGACTTCTATAGAAAAATAAAGTCTACTCTCATGCCTGAAGAAAAATTGATACAATTGGTACTAACAATAGCTTGAGCTTCCTGGTTCTAAATGCTGTCCTGATTTCTTTTTTGATGGAATTAATTTTCTTTATTGAGCAGATTTAGCAATAAAGGCCCATATATGGAAATAATTTCTCAATCTTTTCAAAATGGCTTGTTTACACGTGCATCATTAAAATAAGCTTCTTGAGCTGGAGAGGTGGCTGAGCGGTAAGAGCACTTGTTGCTTTTGCAGAGGACCTGGGTTCAGTTCCCAGCATCTACATCATGTAGCTCACAGCCACCTATAATTCCAGATCCAAGGGATCAGAAGCCTTCTCCTGGCCTCTGTGCATGCCCACACACATGTGCACACCCACACACACATGCACACCCACACCCATACCCACACACATGCGGACCCACACACACGTGCACACAGACAGACATACATGTAAACAATCTTCAAAAATAAAACAAAGTAGAATAACATTAAGCTGCTTTAGAGAAAGATGGGTGATTGTGATGACTGACTAGCAGAGAACAGAGAAAAGCAGTTCTGCTGGGAAGCTGTTGTCCCAGGCCACTGGCACAGCGGAATGAGGAGGGCACTGGCTCACCCATCTCCCTCTGTACTCTGGACATAAAGTCAACATAAAGGTACATTATTCTTTATTCTTGCCTGCAAAGTCCACATAAAAAGACAACTATGTAGAAACAGAGTCAGCTTGGCTGTGGACATGGGGGCAAGTCTGCAAATCCAGGATCTTATTTATCAAATGCTTGGGGAAATTTGTGTGTGGGGGCCATTGATGAAGAAACAAATGGTTCTAAATGAATCTTTTTAAACGCATTAAGTTTGGTAAATAAAAGAAAAACACAAAGAAGTATACAGAGCAAGTGTTAGAACTATCATAAAAAGGGAAGGGGAGGTCTCCTCAGTCTCCTGAAAAAACAGAGTAAATCTGAACCATAACATTCTTTCAAGCAATTCAAGCAAAGCTGTCAGGCCTGTGACCCTTTCATTTTCAGGGACTTGTACTGTGCCCTCTCTTGAAGCTCTTGTTTTCTTGTAACTGCAGCAGTTGGTGTTCTGTGTTGTATCTGGATCTGAAAATCTGGCTGTGGGGTGTGTACTCTGCGCACAGCTTTCTGTTGTATGACACTGGGCTGCAAAGGGTGCCATTTCCATTGTTTGCAGGCCTAGCTTTTAAGCCTTGTAAAGGTTTAAAGAGCAAATATCCACTATGAGGTTAAAAGCTACTGTTAGAAGTCAGGTACTAGGCTGGGGAGAAGGCTCACTTGGCAGAGTGACTGCCCAGAAAGCTTTAGCACCTGAGTTTGGATCCCCAGAACCCATGTAGAAAGCGTGGTGTGAGATTGAGGGCCTGCATGCCAATGGGGTGCTGAGATGCCACTGAGACAGGAGAGGCCCTGAAACTCACTAGTTATTCAGCTTGGCTAGACAAAAGGCCTGCATGCTCAGAGCAGGACCCTGTTTAAAGAATAAATGTGGAGATTGAGGAAAGACATTCAGTACTGACCTCCGGTTTCCATTCACATGCAAGCTCACTTGTGTACACAAATACCCATAGGCATATAGACATATGTATACTAACACGTCTGTACACCACAAACAAAGTTAGGTACTGCCTTAGTCTTGGGGACTCTGTGCCAGTGGTTTCTGGTTTATGCTCATAATCCTCCAGTTGGCTGATAAACTGTGATCACTTAAATGCTCTGGCTACATCATCAAATACGTTAGTTACAACACCTTTACGGCAGTAGCCAGACTCTTCACAGACGACTCTTATCTACAGCATGGGCTGGGGCTGTGCCCACCTGCCCACCTTTGGCAAGGGCATGCTCAGCTTGTTGGGGGTACCCAGGACTGCTGCTCTGCCTGCTGCCCGGGCCTTGGGGCATGCTGTTGTGTTTAAAAGGCAAGCAGTGCTCAAGGCCACTCTGCAGTGTTGCATCTAACTCCTGTTTCTTAAAAACAAAACAACCCCCCCCCCAAACCTGCCCAGGTAAGTATGTTCATGGCTGTGGGCAGATCAGAAATGTCCTAGAAATCACCAAACTCCACACCAACTAATCCCAGGGCCATCGGCACATAAAGAAGTCACTTTCAAGGATCTTACTTTTATTAAAGGCCGGTGTCCTGGCTTGTATAAACATACATGGCCATCTCTGAAGACACTTCTCTGTTACAGAGCCAACAAAAGACTTTTTTTTAAAGCACTCATTTCCTCCTCAGGAAACGGTGTAGTTCAGAGAGGAAGTTGTCTTCCTGTTTTCTCTGAACTAACACTCTTGCAAGTTTTTTTTTTTTTCTCTAAACTCCCTGACCTAGTCTCCATCATATGGAACAAGCCCTTCTTAGGAACTGGCCACATTTTTCACTGCAGTAATTAAAAAATAAAGATTTAGTTTTCCTTAGTCACAGAAGCATTCTCTGTCTAATTTTTCATCTTTTATATGTGCAGGCACTGGGTCTCCTCCCAGTCTGTGGCTTTTTCAATATATAAGAAGGGCACTGGACCCATCCACTGGGGTTGGTCTCTCGTTCTTTGTAAAATATATCAACTTAGTTTCCCAATTACGAAAGCCACTGGACAGGACACCTGTTTTCTATTACTTCAGTGCTCTGTGATACAAACACAATGTGTCTGGCACCCAAGAATGAAATATAATTCAGGAACTTTTTGTACATTCTGCTCTAAGAATTTAGCACTGACTTCTGGGACTATTAACAAAGAGCCATTTGGAAATAAGCCTCTGTTTTGAGTGTTTACAGAAGAGCTCGGTGTTTCGTTAATTTCATCTGGAGGTACTTGAAGCAAATACTGCCTCAGATAAGCCCAAGAATCAGGCCGATGGACCCAGCTCAAAATTCAGAGGTAACTGCTGGTTGTCCTTTTTAACTTTTGTCTGTTTCACACTTTGATAATCACTAAGTGTGTCAATTATCCATCAGTCAAATATTCTCAAGGTGTGCTCTTGGAGACCACCAATAGCAGAGCTTTGCAGGCGTGCAGGTGTGCGTTAAAGTGCAAGTAGCTCCAGGGGCCTACTCCCTCAGTCCATGGTCCGAGCAAGTGGGGCCTATGAGAGCAGCCCAGGAACCTCCATTCTCAGCAGCAGCTCTTGCACTTGGTTACTGAAGGGTGTGATAAAGACATAAGAGCTTACCACTTCACGTGTGAACAGACCTTTACGTATTAACAGACCTTCACGTGTTAACAGACTTTCATATGTTAACAGAAGACAGGTTTAAAAGTCTCCAAATCCCACAATACATTTTAGGATGAGAGTCTTTATCAATGTCCCTAGAAGTGTATCATCTGTCTTTATCCACTATTGAAAAATTGAACTCCAGTGGTCAAATATCATGAAAGGGATAACTATCCCCTTCCTCCAGCCTACAGTGCATTCTGAAGGGCGTGAACCTGAGGAGGGCATTGTCCAATTCTGCAGCTTGTTTAACTGTGAGACTTTGCAACACACACTGGAAAGCAGTGACAGAAAAGTCAGTGCTAATTACTTTTTAAATTACTCTCCAGCCACTTGTATTTCTCGTATCAAGCAACGGGCCTCCGAGTCTCCCATATGCAAAGAGTTCAGAATAGTTTAAGCACATGGCAATTGTCCAATTTTAAAGAAAGAGTTTTGCTTAAGTTTCTACCTAAGAAAGGGTTTTTCATCCAGGAAACACAAATAGACATTTTTAAAAAGATAGTTCAAGATTCTGATAGAAGCAGACTTTTTAAAACAAACTAAAGGTGTGAATGTAAACAGCCATTAGTAAACAATACCTACTTCTAGTGATTCTCAATGAGTTTTCTTTTGTTTTCCTTTTATTATCAAGTAATAACTGCAGTATGTGCTTAACATATTGATTTGTCAAATACAGTGCATAAAATTTATAATTTGTAAATTATTTACTAATTTGTAGACTGTTAAGATGATTAGAAAGACATGCGTTCATTTAACTAAGAATAAACGAGACTCTCTAAAATGTATCCAGTGCTATGTCTCCCACAACAGCCCACTTAACTCTTTTAAGACACATTAGCTCAGGCCAGGGCAGGAGCAGTAAGGGAAATGGAGTCATTGAGGTGTTGGGAGAGCGAATGGCACACATAAGCACTAAGCAGACTACGCAGAATACAGTGTAAATAAACGTTAGCTACCGTAATTATTGGTTGCTATTATGTATCCTATTTGGTATACATACATGCATGTGTGCATGTGTGTGGAGAGGCCAGAAGAGGACCTTGAGTTCTTCCTCCACCACTGTCTGCCATGCTCCCTTGAGACAGGGTCTCTCACTAGGTGTGAAGCTCTTTGCTTTGTACCTAGGCTAGTGGCAAGCAAGCCTCTGGCAAGCAAGCCTCTGGCAGACAACTGCCTCTCCCATCCAATTCCAGCAGTAGGGTCACATGTGCAGGAGGCGACCCTGGGTTTTCATAGGTCCTGGGACCTGAACTCTGTGGTCTTCCTGCTTGTAGAACAAGTGCTCTTACCCACCGAGACACGTTGTTGGTGTTTGGAATCACAGTCATGCCCGGCCATTAACTGCACAGCACGGCATTTCACGAAGCCAGTGGACAACTGGCTCAGCTCGGTTTCTGGCCCCGCCTCATAAGGAAGCACATGCCAGTCCTCAGCTGGAGAGATGGAATTCCAAAGTTTTGACATTCTTCTCTTTTTCCACAGCCTCATATATACACCACTTCCTCAAACCTCACTAAGCTGACTTCATTCTACTTATTTATCAGAAGACATTTAGATTTATATTTTCAGCTTACACAATAATCATGAACTGGGAACTAGAATAACTTACATATTATGATCACTTGGAAAAGCAACTTAAATTAATTCAAGCTAAATAAATTTCAGAGAAGCTGAGCGTGTTGGCTCATGCCTTTAATCCTAGCACTTGGGAGGCAGAGGCAGGTGGATCTTTGTGAGTTCAAGGCCAGCCTGGTCTACACAGTGAGTTCCAGGACAGCTGGGACTACAGGGAGAACCTGTCTCGAAAAGAGCAAAAAATAAAAAATAAAAAAACTTCAGAGAAACCTGAACATCACTGAAACTAGCCAGCTACTCAAATATTTGTGAAATTCTAATTCTAAATTTTTAGCACCTTGATGAATGTGAAGGATTTTTTGTGAGGGAACTTTTTGCCAGTTTGTGGGATATTAGATTGATTATTTAATAAATGAGTACCTAAAATCAAATATTTAACTGAGAAAATACAATGATAAATATTCATTATGTTTTAATATGTCATAAGTGCATTTATTGAACAAATACTTATGGAATTCCTTCTGCGTACTAGACACTGACTAACAGACACTCACTAACATGGCAGTCTTAAAGATCGGCTCTGTCTGCATATATGTGATAAACCCAGTATTAGCTGGAGAAGGATAGGTGTAAGATGTAAAATATGAAATTATGAATTAAGGGCTGTGAACAAACAGACAAGGAACACGTGCGTGGGAGAGAGCTCAAAGGCTGACTTGCAGGAGCCTCACGCAGATGTTTAATCTGGGAAGCTGGGAAGGCGGGTGGGATCTTGAAGAGGAAGTCAGGTAAGGATGGGTGGAACTGGAAAGTCCATAGCAAATGGGCCAAAGGCCACTTAGTAGCGGGGGAGTCCGGGCTCTAACTCTTGAGGCTTTGCTCACGTGTCAGTTTGGGCTCTTCTCCTGGTGATAGGAGTAGGACATGCTTTTCCTTAGAAGATGCACAAAGACCAAGCTGGGGTTGGATGATAATCTCTGACAGTATGCAGAGAACAGATTTGTCGGGGTGGGGAGGGGCAACAAAGCCACAACGAGAGTTAGGAAACGAGTATGATAATGCAGGAAGAAAAGGATGAGGGCTGACCTGAGAGAACGTAGCGGTTAACGGGAACGGGATAGCAGATTGGAGAGATAGTTCAAGATGAAGGGAAAACAAGCCGGGTATGGAGCACTTGCGGCAAGTAAAGAATGCCTAGCTAAAGGGCCTGTAGAGAAGGAAATCCCCCCAGCTCAGTGCATGCATCTGTGCTCGTGTGTGTGTGTGTGTGTGTGTGTGTGTGTGTACAGAAGGGAGATGAGGAAGTCCACTACTGGACACAGTATGCTTGATGGACTTATGGGATATAAAGATGCTCAAGAAACATTCAAATCTGGAAGTCAAGAGAGAAATTTAAGTTGGAAAAGAAAAGTATGTGGTGGATGGGGGGGTGGGTGGCTGGGTAGAAGAATTGGAAGGGAGGGAACAGGGGTGGATTTGGTCAAACCCATTATATGCATGCATTAATATTAAATAAAAATGTTCTTAATGGATGCTGGGGGAGGGAAAATCACTTTAATCACAAATGGGCAGTTGTACACACAGGTACATATGAGAACACTAAGTGGACTCTGTATTGTGTGTATATGTGTATACGTGTATGTGTATGCATATGTATACAGAAATGTAAGTATGTGTAACAATAATATAGACGAGGACAAGATCTTGAGACGGCGTGGGGGCATGGGAGGAGTTGATAGGGGACTGGGGGTCTGCAAAGAAAACAAAGACAATACTCATGTACGAAATTCTCGAAAATTAAAAAAATTAAAAGAAACACACACACCACAAACAACAACAAAATACCTTGGAGGCTCATGTGAGAAGACTGAAGGTGAAATTTAAATAAGACTAATCAGACACCTATACCAGCCTAAGAAGAATTGATATCTTTATGATAGTTAATTGTTCTATCTGCAAGCAGTGGGTATTTTACCATTGACTCGATTACCGTTGAGATTTTGGAATCTTATGAATTTAGAGTTTATGTTATATTAACATAAGGTAAGTGATTATGACAAAAGGTAGATTTAAGAGTCACCATCAGGGCTGGGGGACAGCTTAGTTGGCAAATGCTTGCTGCCCAGCCCTGAGCTGGGGGCACTCCTGGAATCCCGGCACCTGGGGCAGAGATGAGGGATCCCTGGGGCTTGCTGCCAGTCAGTCTAGCTGCTCAGTGAACTCCTGGCTCTGTGAGAGACTCTGTCTCCCAAATCAAGGTGGGAAGTTCCCGAGGAAAGCTACCTGAAGCCAACACTGGCCACCACATGTGTGTGTCCATGCCACTCACACGCTGCTCAGTGGAGAGAAGAGGAAGGGGGGGACTCCAAGCTGGAGAGTTTGCTGGAATATTATTACACTTTGCATGGCAGTCGGTCACAAAGGAGTCCACTGCATCACCTGTGGAAAGCCAGCAGAAGCCAGAAAAGACCAAGGTCAGACTCCTAGACAAGAGGGCCGAGAAAAGACAGTGCTTGGAGCCAGAGAAGAGAAAGCCGGAGAGGGGTTACTGAGGAACTGAGGCTGTCTACATCTGATGGTCTTACGGTCCCAGCCACAGTGGGGTGTCACCCATCTGCAGACAAAGTTGGTCACAGGAGCTAATGCTGCCATCGCATTCACAGTCTCCAGCTGAAGAACTGGCAGAAAGACACATCCTGTGACAGATGCCAGGAGCCAGGAAGTCAGAACGGAGAGGATACTTAGATAACTCACGATGAGTCATCACTCTGTAACCAAGAGTCAGCAATATGACCCTTTCTTTTGACACAAATGAGCCAAAGGAACTGTCAATTAAAAAGCATCTTTGCCAATAATTGAAGCAACATAGTTGGAATCCTTGTAGGCATAGTGCTTAGTAGAACTCAGAGGTCTTTGCTGATGAATGAACTGTGGTGAGACGTTTTACAAACAGGGCCTTTGTTCTCTGGTCTAACACAGGGGATGTGGTGACCTCAATTCTTTTAGCCTGTCTAGCCATGTATCAGGATCTCGTTGGGGACTGCGAAGTGCCCTGTGTCACAGGAGTACTTTCACCCCACTTCACAGGGGATGCAGACAAGGCATTTCAGAAACTCGTCCACACATGTGGCAAATCACAGATCTAGGTTTTGTATTTCTGGCTTCGTGGCTGTGATGCCTACATTGTGCTTGCTACTGGGATCCTAGGAGCTTTGAGAAAAATTAAATATTCCTTTTAAAAATATTTTATTTTGTGTATTTATGTGTTTCTACCATGCACAGACCCGTGGAGGCCATTGGGCACTGGATTCTCTGGAACTGGAGCTACAGGCAGTTGTGAGACTCCTGTGTGGGTGCTGGGAACTGAACCGGGGTCCTCTGCACGAGCAGCGAGTGCTCTCAATTACTGAGCCATCTCTCCAGCCCCCAGAGTACTTAAGTATTCTTTGTTCTATTTCTTTTCTTAATATGAGACTGTGTAGGAAGTGGAGATATTGTCATTTCTACAACAGATGAAGAAATTAAGAATTTGCTCATAAGCACATGGCCGGAAATGAGGAACCCTAAATTTCAAGTTTCCTGATTCTACTTTATTTTATGGTCTTTTAAACTCTATATTAGAAAACATCAACTTTGTGAGCAAAATTAATGTCTTGGAAGAAACTACTGTTACTCTTTAAAATTGTAAAAAAAAAAAAAATAGTATATTCCAGAAATCACAGCACCACAGAAATAATAAATCACCCGAGATTCTGTCTTGGGAAGTGTAGATGGCAGTTAAAGCAAAGCCCTCTAGAAAGTAGCAGATTTCTCTCCATCATCTCACTAGTTAATCTTCCTGGGAACACACTGGTATTTACTCATCCCAAGGGACTGTTGAATTGTCTGGACTCCAAAAGATATCAAGGATAAGGCTTTAGGTTCCGCCATCCATCATCACGGGGAGGAGAGCAGCAGCCTGCCACAGAAGCATTGCCCTTTCTCTTGTTCTTAAAATGAAACAATATTCAATGAGTTTAAATAGGGACAGGCAATAAAGAATGCTCTCCTTTCCTTAAAGAGATGGGCTCCCTGAGTAAGATGTGAAATATTTCTGGTCTCCAGACAACAGGATCAAATAGGCTAACAATGCATTTAAGAGCTTAGCAAAGACATCTTAGACAAAGTATATCAGTTTAAAGTGATGGGGATGTCCAACTGTGTATTCTAATTCTATCAGTCCCAATTCCCAGTCTTGTAGCAAAGAGAATATTATAAAATATATACATAGTACTATGTATATATATTATATATATACTATATATGTATACATTAAAACACACAGAGGAGGAGGGAGGGAGGGAGGAGCTCTCTCATCTCTCTATCAATAGATAAAGGTTCTTCCCTCTATTTTTTCATCAGAATTTCATGTAATACATCTGTAGTCAATAAAGACCAACTGTGTTTCCTTAAAACTAGAAAATAATATTTTCAACCTAGAAACTATTGAAGCCATGCCCGTTATTAAAGAAAATAGATAAGGTAGATGAACCACATTAAAAAAATAAATTTTATTACCTATGTGTGCATATGCATGTGGTTATTTGTGTGCCATGATGTACACGTGGTCAGAGAACTAGAGGCCAGATTTCAAGAGTCAGTTCCCTCCTTCCACCAGATGGCTTCTGGGGACCCAACTCAGGTCATCATGCTTTGCAGGAAGCAACTTCACCAGCCCTGAAACACATTTCTGAGTCAATCGTTGTTGAATACAAATCCCAGTACTTCCGTCTATAGTTCACTGGATTTTAAATGAGTTACTTCTCTAAGCTTCAGACTTTTTGAATTGGGGAGGGGGAACACACTAAGCTTTCTGGGTTATTATAGAAATTAAATGTGACAAGGGGTCTGAAGGCTCCGAGTCATTAGTTCTCATCTTCCTCTGTGGCTTCCTATTCTTCTGTGATAGTGGACAACAAAATGGAAAAGTTTTGCTGATGTTGGTAAGCTGTCAACTCAGTTCCAAGGCAGAAGGTTTAAATAACCACACAGATTGCAAGAACTGTTGATGCTGTTGTCTTCCAGATGAGAAATACTCACAGTCATGTGGAACATGTTGTACACTTGCTTTCAGGTCCTTTGCCAAAATTTCCAACTCAAATAGCAGTGGTTGGCTGCCCGCAGTACCCGCCGCAGGCAGCTGCGTTTTAGTTGAAGTTGTCAAATTGTTGATGTCTGCTGAAAACTAGAAACCAAACTTTTCCTGTTTAAGTTCTTAATTGCATCCATTTGTACTAAAATGGCCAAAATATACATACCATGACCTTTCATGGGAACTCAGGGCTTCAGAAATATCTATGGAGGATTTAAGATGAACCATGTACCCAGGGCCCAGGGGATAAAGTGCTTGCTTTGCAAGAATGAAGACCAGAGTTTGGATCCCTGCAAAAAGCTTGCCAGGGTGGTCAGCATGCCTACAATCCCAGCTCTGGGCAGCAGAGATAGGAGGACAGAGCTCACTGGCCAGGCTGTCTAGCCAACTAGTGAGGGCGAAGTTCAATGAGAGACTGGTGTCAAAACACATGGCGGACAGACCTAGAGGGGGGCACCTGACTTCAGCCTTTGGAGGTTGGCTATCCCCCGACACCTGACATCAGCCTGCCTTCGGAGGTTGGCTGTCCCCTGCCTTGTCTGTTGTAGACAAGTATGTTTACCTCTACTTGCCTCCTCATTGCTTTGGTTTGTTTCACAAACTTTAAAGAACTAGCCCCAAGGAGATGTTCTTCTTTGTGTTCCTTCGTGTGTGTGCAAGGAGAAAGGACAAACTGACTCTGTACTGGTGCAGCTATGAAGCAATGAATCATGCCTGCTGTAGAGTGGATCATGCCTGCATAGAGTGGATCATGCCTGCAGTAGAGTGGATCATGCCTGCATAGAGTGGATCATGCCTGCAGTAGAGTGGATCATGCCTGCAGTAGAGTGGATCATGCCTGCATAGAGTGGATCATGCCTGCAGTAGAGTGGATCAGCCCCATCATTAGTACAAAGTTGAAAAGGTAAAGGAGGGGGGGAGGAGGTACCACACTCTGAGTGAGAGGTTGCAGGGAGAAGTGAGATTTTTCTTTTTCTGTGTGTGTGTGTGTGTGTGTGTGTGTATTACATGCACGTGAATTAGTAGGTGAGTGTGCAGGTACCTGTGGAGGCCAGAGGAGTCTATCAGACATCTTCTCTATCACTCACTCTCCACTTTATTCCAAGGTCTCTCAATGAACTGGAAGATCATTCTTTCAGGGAGGCTGGTTGGCTAGGAATCTCTGTCTGGGGATCTGGCTGTCTCTGCCCTGCCCTTTGCCCCCAGTGCCGGGGTTTAGATACACAGAACCACACCTGGCTTTTTACTTGAGGGGTGAGGATGTTTGTTTTTTTCTTTTTCTTTTCTTTTTTTTTTTTGAGACAGGGTCTCCCTGTAGTCCCAGCTGGCCTGGAACTCTCTCTCTGTAGACCTGACTGGCCTTGATCTCACAGAGATCCACCTGCTGGGTTTATAGCCACCATACCTGGCTGGCACTTGGAGCCATCTTCCTAGCAGAGTTTTGAATTGGTCTTAAAGGAAAGCAAAGGGAGGTTGAGGCTGGGGGAACTCCATCAGGGCTGGAGGATGTTCAAAAGCAAACTGGCTCTGAGAGGCTGTGACACGAAGTGTCAGAGACTCAGGGTGCAAATGGAAGCCAGAGGAGAAGGCAGACTAAGGCAGGGGCAGCAGTGAAGAGCCTGGCCCCCCATTCTAAGCAAAATGACACATGTTTTGACGTAACTACTTTCTTCCCTGTCTACTTGTTATGTGACTGCTTCCATCTAATTATAATGAGTATTTGCTTAGCTATTTTACGGAAGATGGATCTGTACCTCAGCTGTGTCTCTAACACAATCTGTATTCCAAGCATCGTTGGAACACTTCCCTTGGTTGCTGAAATGCTGCGAGGGACGTGGGAATGCTGTTCTTCTGCACTTAGCAATCTCATAAGAACACAGCCACGCGGTTCATGGAAGAACTGGCAGCATCATAGAGCACGGCGACCTTGGCCCCAGGTGTCAGGATAACCTCTCACTGTCTTATACACCACTGCACGGTGTCCCCAACCAGAGAGTGGCCCACAGACTCTCATAGACAGCACATTTAAATGTCGTGCTCAACAGTGTTCAAGAATGCATTCTAGCACCTTCCTTCACCTCCCTGTGATTTGCTTCATGGTTTTCTCCTACATCACAAATCTAATCTTTATGTAATTTTCTGAACGACAGAGAGAAGGTCCAGCCAGAGACTTCAGGGGCAGGTGATTGCTTCAGTGGCTCGGAGCCTTCCTGGTGACCGGAGCTGGGCTGTCACCCTGATGGAATTCTACCCCTTATGATAACTGCTGTCTGGCTCAGATATTTTACCCACATTGGATTTTACTCTGTAACTGCTCTGCTAATTTATGCATCATTTTCTTGACTGCTCACTCTTTCAACGCTAACCCAGTGTAATTCAGTACTTCTTTAGTAAAACTTCCCAGGAAGATTAAAACAATTTCAGTGATTATAGACCATCTAGGTTTAGCAATTGCTGACCATGGGACCCCTGACCTGGAGGATCTGTGTCTGAATGTGATTTAACATGCTCCCTGCCCCTGTTTCCAGCCCCATGTCACATTTCATGATTTGCATTCTTTCAAAGTAAGATTTCTCTTCAGAATGTTTTGTGCTAAGTGATTGCAGGCAAGCTAAACATCAAATAGGTAAATATATTTGGTCTCTGTTTAGGAGGTGCTTGGTTTAAGTCCAGGTTGTTTGAAAAAAAAAATGCATGAGGAAAGACATTTAAGTGTGTCTTTTGAATTTTTCCCCAGCCGTGTCACTGACAGAAGGCAGCTGCGGCCCTGGCTTTGACTGGACTTAAAGGCTGATATTTGACTCCAACTCCAAAACAGCCATCATTCTTATGATTCAGTCCTAAGGCTCCGTGCCTCCGCGGTGAACCCCACTTAACTGTCATCGTTAATGGGGGCAGTGCTTCACAACCCAGTTTCCAGCCTGTCCATTTGTGTCCCCAGGGTGTGTGGCACGCATGCATTTTTATCAGCGTGGAAGGCAAGTGGCTTCCTTGGATTAACTGTGACTGTTATTTTAAGGTCAGATTTTCTTGAATGAATATTTAAGGCTTTTTTTAAAAACACAGAGATTTTATATTAGTTCCAAAAGTGTTTCGTGCTATAACTTTTCATGCTTCACTAATCTAATTTTAAGGTGGAGCACATTACATGGGGTAAATGGAGATAATTTCTCTTGTGTTTGATGGAGGCTAAATGATTTGATGTCTTCAAAGAGAAGAATATTTAAATATGCCAAAGAAATTCAAATCTCAGAATTGTCCCGCCATTCCGTGTCTGGGTTAGGTGCCCAGATAATATGTAAGAACCCAATTAAATTTGAATTTCAAATAAACAATGAATTTTTTTAGTCATAAATGTGTCCTATGCAATATTTGGGACACTTGTACTAAAATATTATTTACTAATTGCTTATCTGAAATTCAAATCCAACCAGGCCTCCTCTATTGTGCTTCCTTTGGCAACCCAATAACCAGAGACCTCTGAATGGTGATTGGCATTGCATCGCCTCCACAGCATATGTCTGTGCAATTCCCAAGTGGACATTCTTTCCTCAGGTTTGTGCAAAAGTGGAAACTGTCCCATGGGCTATTCCCAGAGGTCTGCAGCCATGTGGCTCTGGGTCTAATGGAGCTAGACTCTGAAGACTAGCCAGCCCCTCAGCCAGTTTGCTGAGGACATTTAAAGCAACAGAAACAATGCCCTTCACATAATGGGTTCTGAATACATTTTTGTTAAAAACTTCAGTGTTCATTAGCATCATTTAAAGTGAGTCTGATGGTAAAACAAGGTTATCTTAAAAACCATTCTTTGCATGTCTCTGCTCTCCACTGACGGGCTTAGCTACATCCTCTGAAAGCCACTGTAACTCCACCTGGTTCAGGGGACCTCCAAGATCTACCGAGATGACGGCCATCCTTTCATTCAAAATATCCCCAAAGAAAACTGCAGGTGGTGGCACTCGGCACAGAGCACGGGATCCGACCAACTCTGGTGTTAGATGCTGTTTTGCTTTAACTCTGTAGGTCTCAGTGTCTTCCAACTGCACCTTACTCAAATGAGATTAATGAATTTTGTGGTGAATGTTGTGCTCATCACGTACAATAGTTACTATCCATCATCAACTTGACTGCATTGAGAAGTCTATGCACTAGGGCATTGAACTGAGTAGAAAGAGCAACAAGAGAAAGCGGGCTGAACATGGAATTTATGTCTCTGTGTTTCTGCAGGGATGCACCCTGGGCGGCAGACTGACCCTCCAATGCAACTCCCCACTCTGCCACCGCCACATCTCTCCACCATGATGGACTGCCATGCCATTCTCCCAAACAGTAAATCAAAATAAACACTTCCTTTAAGTTGCTTTTGTTGAGTATTTGTGACAGCCACAAGCAAAGTAACGTAGCATGTGTCATGTTAACTCTTGTACAACATTCCAAGTCATCATCATACTATATTAAAGCTGAATAGTAATTATTATTGTTGTTGTTGTTGTTGTTGTTGTTATTGCTGTTACCCATCCACACTGTCCACTGTTTAACAGGAATAACTACAGAATCTGGGCCTGAGAACTGACAGAAATTCTAAATCCCAGGTTCCCACCGAGAAAGGCACTGCCAGGGACATCTGAGCGACCTTCCTTCACTGGACAGGACATTGTCTTCATTCTACTGTTCTGTCACCTCCATACGTACAAATTCCGGATATTGTGTGGAGCTGGGCTTGGGATTCTGTGAGAATCAGGAAAACTTTAACTGCCTTCGATTTCTGGTTCCTTGGTGGTACCAGCCATGGGCTCACCACACACTTCCTGTTTGCTCTTTATTGGCCATTTGCCGGTGCTCTATTTTTCTCTCAGTCACCAGTGAGGAAGCTGTGTAACTTAAAGCTAAGTGGGAGGCTTTTGCCTGCAATCTGAAGTCATAGCTATAACATAACCTACTGTAACTTTTAAGAGATGTGGGAAATGCTGTTATAAATACAAAATAAACACAAGATGATTCTTCTGGCATTTGGGAGTATGCCAGAGATTGGGGTTTAACAGAGTTAAATGGTCCTGTTGATGAACAGTATAGTTGTGCTACTATCAGAATATAATATAAGGGTCAAGTTCATCCTTTTGAGTTCTCTATTTTTTTCCTAAAAAAACCCACTAAATTCAAAATCCTCTATATAAAAATCAAAAGGAAAGCAGCTTCATGGCACCCTGGCCATTTCTTCTGCAGCACAACACAAAACTGTCAGAATTGGGCTTTTTATCAGGACACTGCTGTGCATTTTTCGTAAATGACATTCAGTGAGCATTTGTTGGCTCAGTCGATGAACAGGTATTAAGACAACAAGCATTTCCTGAGCTCCAGGGAGATGTATTACCCTCTGATAGAGAATCTTTGAGGGTTTTTTCTTCCTGGTAAAATCTAGTGACTTTCTTAAAAGCAGACTATTTCACAGTGAGAAGTGGAAAGTAGTGACTTATCAGACTCTAATGCCAACTCTGGAAACCTTGGTTATAGACTGAGGGAGTTTGAGTGATTTTGGTGGAGTTCATAGTTTCCGATTATTTAGACTTAAAGCAATTGATCTTAGTGTTTCCATTCTTAGCCTTGAGCTATGACATTCCAGGTTCCCATCTATTGTTTTTTTATTAATAAATAACTCTGAAATTCATTGCATGCCCATCAGGACTCAGAGACAGCTCTGGGCTTTCCCCACTGCATCTGAGCTGGTATCATTGACAAACCCCCATTTCTGCAGTCCTTCAGAGCAGCCCATCTGCTCTGTGTCTTCAGTAGTTCTAGGAAGCACGCACAAGGGCCGTGCTCTACCTGAAGTGGGAGACCCCGCCTTTCACATCATTACTCTGGGGCCAGCCAGAAATATCGTTTCAATTCCAAGGATGAACGAGGAACAGCTCTGAGCCACGTAACGAGCTGCAGAGTGGGTCATCTTCACCCTCAATCCAAATCACGCTCACACTCTGTGCTTCCATGTGGCGCAGGGGAGACCTGAGCAGGAATTCTGTGCAACCATCTATTTCATTAAAGTTCTACAATCCTGCTTTTGCTACTGAAGATCTCTGGAGCCTCAGAATGCTTTGGTGAATAGCTAAAATGTTTCCAGGTTTGCAAACATGAAGGAAGAGGCAGTTACAGCTGGGCCAGGTCTCCTCAGCAGCTGGAGTGACCAGAGCTTCTAGAATGTTCTTCAGAGGTTTCTCCTCTACTCTGTTTTGTGTTCTGTTTCAAATACATCATTCCCTGAGTCTCACCTTTCTCCTTTCTACTTCTGCCTTTACTTGTTGGACTTTTATTTGGAGTCTTTGATATAGAATCTTAGGGGATTTTGTTTATTTCTGGTAGAATCTAATATTTTCTTAAAAGCAGACTGTTTCCAAGTGAGAACTGCTTGCAGCGAGGCCTTCAGCTGGTAGCCTTTCCCAATCCCCTGCTGCAGACTGCAAAATGGGGCTCAGAGACAACAACCCCCTTGGAGACAGGGCCTTCTTCTGCAGGTCATAAAAACACAATAAACTAATGTGAAGACACACTGCACCAGGTGTGGTGTGCTCACTCTGCCCGTGAGCAGCACCATAAAGCCCATTCTTAAGGCTTTCCTCCTCTCCCATCTGTGTTCTTGGAAGACCAGCTTTTCCTGAGACTGGTGAGGATTCTCCTGACTGCCACACTGCCCATGTGAAAGACAGGTCATTGGAAGGTTGGGGAAGAGCCAGAGGCAGAAGCACTTAGGTAAGAAAGTGAAAAATTGGGGCTGGAGAGATGGCCTAGCGGTTAAGAGCGCCGACCGCTCTTGCAGAGGACCCGGGTTCGATCCCCAGCACCCACATGGCGGCCGAGAACCGTCTGAAACTCCAGTTCCAGGAGAACTCCAGCTCCAGGGGAATCCGAGAACCTCTTCTGACCTCCGCAGCATTGCACGACACGGGTGCACAAACTTGCATGCAGACAGTACATTCATACACATACAGAAATAAATAATAATAAAAAAAAATTAAAAAAAAAAAAGAAAGTGAAAAATTGGGGGCTGGAGAGATGGCTCAGTGGTTAAGAGCACCGACTACTCTTGCAGAGGACCCAGGTTTGATTCCCAGCACCCACATGGCAGCTAAGAACTGTCTGTTGAAGAAGGATGACAAAACACACTTTATCTAACCACTTGTTTGCCTGATGTATGACTTTTTCCTTTTTGTCTCAAAGCATACAGCATTCGGGCCTCCATTTGACATATTCAGAACCCTCAAAATGTGAAGAACAGATGTGCCCAGATAGTCCCCTCTTTTCTAAAGCTTCTGGTAGTCTTGATCTTCCCAACTATCTTTTTAAGATGATTGCTGTGGGTGCCACCAAAATGGATTTCCCCCTAACAACCTAAAATACTCCTCACAATTTGGTAGTTAAGTTTAAAGATTAAAAAAAGTAAGAGATGCAAACATAAATTCTGTGATCTCTTAAATCAAATTTCTCAAGATTTTTAAAATAACCCATTGGTATTCTTTACTATGCTCCCACACATTTTCATAATATGGGAAGTATATAATTTTACAATATTTATGTTCGTGTTATTTTCACAATACAGAGGACAGTTAAAAACACAGATGTTTGGGATAAGATAGCCCTGGATTTGAACTGTCCTATACTTCCTAGGATTTGAACCTCCTAGGAGAGTGACATAGCTCAGTTGTGCAAGGAGGTGTTTCCCCGTCTTAAGGTAGTGATAAAAACTCCTGAGCCATAAGATTGTAGTGAGGGCTAGGGGACAGGTACAGAGGGCTGGAAGATAGTGAGTAGAAAGTAGATTGTTACAGCTCTACACATTTGCTAATTCCCAAGTATCAATCTGTTCATTCCTCATTGGCCAGAAACACTGGTAATTCCATGCTGGGCTTTAGGCATTCATAGTGCTCCAGTGTCCCCTTCCAGGCTTGAAGTTCTGCCTGCCTCCAGTGTCACCTGGATCCCCCAGGAGACCCATGCTGCCCCCTGCTCCATGCCTTTACCCTCAAAATACTATGTATTTCAGCGGCTCCTTCAAAGCCCTTCCCAGAGCACTTTCCCCAAGATGTCTTCTCAACCTCTAATGAGCTTTCTTCTCTTCGTGTTTGCACGGGACTCACCCCTCATGGTATGACAAGCATGAAACAGCGGCCGGACGCTTGGTTCTGGTATGTGTCTGGCTCTTCTTCTTCTCTTTCTTTCTTTGTAACAGACTGTTTCTTTTTTACCTCTGCACATATTTGTAATAGACAATACTAGGTACAGAGAAGTTGCATCCAGTTATTTTAAGTTTAAGTTTATTGAATCTACTTTAGAAGAATAAGAAGAAAATAAAAACAAGATCAAGTCATTCTATGACTTCTTTTAAAAAATCCATTCATTTTTATGAGTATAAATACTTTTTTGTTTTGCTTTTAAATGGCATCACACAGTCTAAGGCAATTTACTAATTTCCAGGAAAAGTACTTTGTTTAAAAGCACTTCTCATTGACAAACTGAACACCATAAAACACTGAGCCACTTAAAATAGTGGACAGTTTATGTAAATATATTGGAAGAAATTCAATACATACATATTCTAGTGATTTCTAGTGTCCAAAAATTATTGGTGATTCTCACTTCAAAGGGTAGAAGCTCGTTACCCTTGATGTAGAACTGAGAACGAGACCCTGTCCTCAGGAGCAGAGGACACAAGGGAGACTGGTACACAGGGCACAGGGCTCCCTCTTGGGTGTGCTTGCTGTCAGGGAGCCACGTGCCACCTTATGGATGAAAAAGAACCTGGGTGCTGGGGATCCTGCCAGTGGCCACCCTAGGAAACATGGAGACAGGTCCTCCAGCTTCACCCAAGCCTTGCAGCAGCCGCCTCAATGCACAACTGCTGCGCTGTGACTGCAGGAATCAGGTGATGTAGTCAGTTGTCACATGCTACTAAGTCTGGAGGTTCAAGCATCATCCGCAGTAGAAAGCTGATATAGAGAGCATCGTATATTGTGAGAATTCTTGCTGTAGGTAGTTCAAGTTTGAAATCTATGATCCCTCCTTAATTAAGATAAAAACTAAGCTGGTTGCCAGGAATCTGTTTCCTTCATGTGATGGCAGAGGGCACCACTGTCTTTTGTTAATAACATATTTAGCAAATGCTTATTAGTTGTCTCTGTCAGCCAATCACTGTGCTAGGTGGGAATTCAAAAGCAATAGATACTTCATGCTTTCAAACACTTCGTGACCCAGGATTTCTTCCCATCTTAGTCATCGGAAAGCATCCAGCCTGAGGTCAGTCTGAGATGTCTTATTGTGTGAAAATGTATTTAAGAAGTTAAATTTTGCCGGACGTGGTGGCTCACGCCTTTAATCCTAGCACTTGGGAGGCAGAGGCAGGCGGATCTTTGTGAGTTCAAGGCCAGCCTGGTTTACAGAGTGAGTTCCAGGACAGCTGGGACTGCAGGGAGACCCTGTCTCAAAAAGACCAAAAAAAAAAAGAAGTTAAATTTTATAAGGGAGTAAGAATTTGAATTGAATTTAAGAAAAGCTTACAGTTAATTACAGTTTTAACAAGTAGGGTCCCAAGCAATGTGAGGCTTGACAGTTTCGGGCTTTTAAGCAAAAGGAAGTGGTCTCA
Source organism: Rhizomys pruinosus (assembly GCA_009823505.1). Lineage (NCBI taxonomy): Eukaryota > Metazoa > Chordata > Mammalia > Rodentia > Spalacidae > Rhizomys > Rhizomys pruinosus. The sequence goes on along the minus strand of VZQC01011398.1, from coordinate 333,052 downwards.
GGGTGCGCAGTGACTAGAATTCCGTGAAATGGTCTATGTGCCTATAAGAGCAATCATTGTCAATAACACATCCTCAGGGATGAAGGACAGTGACATTAATGGGAAGAAAAATATTCCATTAGTAAAACATCCCTAATTAACACTAATCTGTTCCCTGGAAAAGCTGCTTGAGAGGAAAGAGATTCACCCCTCCCACCCCCATGACAGACTGCTGAGCTTTAATTTGGAAAATTTTCCATTTAGGTCCAAGGAATATTAAAAGGCTTCACTGAGCAAAAATTAAAAATGAATCTATTTCCACACTCATAACATGTGAAGATGTGATCTTTTGCAGGCAGTGTCAAGTCCTAATTGAGCATATGGGCTGAAATTAACAGAAGTTTGCTCTCTTCTGATTGACTTCTACCATCTTTCTCTTTTTTAATCATAAAAATGCATTTAGTTAAGTATCTGATTGCATGTAATGTTAGAAAATGTCATACAATAGAAAATGTCATACAATATGTAAAACTTCTGAGTTCAAATCAGATAAAAATCACCAGAACATAAATACATTAAAATTGCATAAAACTGGGGCTGGAGAGATGGCTCAGTGGTTAAGAGCACCAACTGCTCTTGCAGAGGACCTGGGATCCATTCCTAGCACCACATGGCAGCTAAGAACGCCTTTAATCCTAGCACCTGGGAGGCAGAGGCAGGCAGATCTCTGAGAGTTCAAGGCCAGCCTGGTCTACAGAGCGAGTTCCAGGCTAGCTGGGGCTATAGGGAGACCCTGTCTCAAAAAAAAATTGCATAAAACTAATGACATCATTTTTATGACATTTCATTTGGGAAACCTGAGGAAATTTCAAGTTCAGTAGGTGAGTGTGAAACACGACAATGTGACAAATCACGTGGCAAAACCAATCACACAACTGGCTACGTGTGACTTTTGACATGCGTTTTATCTTTCTCGTGTTCACTTTCCTCTTGGGTAACATGGAGATAACAGAGGTAAAGCCCACATACAGTTGTCTCAAGTCCCAAGTTTAAATGAGAATACATACAATGTTTGGCTTAAAACCTGGTATAGAGTGTGTTGTGATTATTGTTTCTGTCCTTTGCAAAGAATTCATTATAAACTCAAGTCTCATAATTTTCTTGTTCAAGCTAGTAGGGGAGGGAGGGCTCATGGAGTCAACTCCTCCAGGCTTCTGGGCACCTCTGCCTGGCCCCTCCCACTCCTGCCTGACCCCTCCCACCTCTGCCTGGCCCCTCCCACTTCTGCCCAGCCCCTCCCACTCCTGCCTGCTCCCCCCACCTCTGCCTGGCCCTCCCACTTCTGCCTGTCCTCTCCCACTCCTGCCTGGCCCCTCCCACATCTGCCCGGCCCCTCCCACTTCTGCCTGGCCTCTCCCACCTCTTCCTGGCCCTCCCACGATGTCAGCTACTTTGGGCTTCTCCAGCCTCCTCATTGGTTTCCTGTCGGTCTCTACCGGCACAGCTTGGCGGCACACTGCTTTGCTCCACTAAAGCGTGGATTTCCAGCATTGGCGTTTCTTTGAAAGCTGGACCAGAAAGAAGACTGAAACTCTGCTTTCCTCTCTCCATCATCACTATTCCAGGCACCCCTGTCTTCCCAGATTCTCTTCTCATGGTTGCTTCCTGCTCTGATTGGTAGAGTGTCCAGTAAGAAAAGGGATGTCACGGGGGCTGGAGAGATAGCCTAGAGGTTAAGAGCGCCAACCGCTCTTACAGAGGACCCAGGTTCGATCCCCAGCACCCACATGGCGGCCAAGAACCGTCTGAAACTCCAATTCCAGGAGAACTCCAGTTCCAGGGGAATCCGACACCCTCTTCTGACCTCCGCGGCATTGCACGACACGGGTGCACAAACTTGCATGCAGACAGTACATTCATACACATACAGAAATAAATAAAATTAATAAAAAAAAAAAAAAAAGAAAAGGGATGTCACCAGCACTCCCCGCACCTCATGGGCCAAACATTTAGTCATCGACATTGAGAGAATCCTTGCAGTAAGAGGAGACTTAGGCTTGCTCAGTCATCTTGGTCCAGAGTGGACCAGACCAGACCAGACCAGACCAGACCAGAGCAGACCAGACAAGCCTAATTTGCAAAGGTCCTGGCTCCCTGACCCTCATGCGTTCATCAAGTCTTAACAGTGTGACCATGAATTCCATTGTGGTGAAGCCACCAGTGTCTGGCCGAGGGCCATGGTCTGTAGCTGTTCACAAGGAACTTGGAGCCGGCTGGCATAGGCTTCCCGGGTGACAGGCTCTCCTTTATGTAACCATTTTCACTTATTCTTATAAAACTGTCTCTGATAGTCTTTAAATGTATGAATTATTTTCTGAAAATATGGCTCCTTCCAGTTGAAAAATAGAAGTTCTTTATTCTCATACCTCCAAGGTGTGGCTTCATGGACTCTAGAAATAAAGAGCTTTTTCTTGAGTTCAGAGTTTAAACAAGGAGAAAAGAAAAGCAGTTTCTCAGTAGAAAAATGCAACAAAGACTTTACTTCTTACCAAATAACTTAAGAATGTCTGAACAAAAACATCCAAACCTGGCTAGTGCCAAAATTTCTCAGATAAGTCAAGAGAGGAGAAAAACTGTAAATCCAAGGCCCCAAGAAATCTATGGATGGTTAAAGGGAAACAACATGATATGAGTGTGTAAATGCTGATCATTTGAAGAAGTGCAACGGTCGGCGGCCCTAGCTGTATCTGTGATGCACGGGGTGTGTTCTACTAAGCTTTGTTTGGGAGCAGTCAGTGGGTGAGCTCCCACAGACTCACCAGACTCTCCTCCAGGACCTTCTCCATACACTGGGGCCCCCTCAGCATCTCTACCGTATACCTAGCTGGATGCCCCATCTGGCACCTCCTGTGTGTTGGGGCATGAAGCATCGCAGCTGAGAACAAGGCCCCATGCTATACTGTAAGTGCCGTGGCTGCAGCAATAAAGCTTTGTATCTCTATTCTCATAAGTGCCCACCATGGGGCTTTGAATCCACGGAAACTGATTGACTCACTTACCAATCTGTGAATGTTTTCTCCAAACCAATAGAGAACACAAATCTGAAGAGTACTTCTTTCTATTACCATAAAAAAAAATGAGAGCCCTCAAGAGCAGAATTTTTCAATTATTTAGGGGCACTTATTCATTTTGTAAAGCCACAGTAGGCTCTTCCGGCAGCACAGAAAGCAAGTTGCCTGGTGGCTACTTTCACTTAATATTCTGCCGTGTAGAATCGCAGATGGATATCAAAGGCAGGAAGGTGGGTGTAGATATGGGAAACAGAAGCTTATTTGCACAATTTTGACATCCTAGAACCAGCGAAATCTTTTCTTAAATAGAAAAATATCAAGTTTAGGATGCAGATGTTATTTTTATCAGCAGTTAGCATGTTTTCAGAATTGTTATCCTCAATAGAATAACCTGAAAATTGAAATAGCTTTTAAAAAGGAATTTTAATGAAATGTGGACTATTTAGTGGAAAAACCCAAAACATGAGTGTTCCTGGTCCCATTTTTAGAAAGTAAATCCTGAGTATTTAGAATATGGAAGATGAATATGGATAGCCCTAGTCTCAAATAGTCTGGAATAGTCTATTCTAAGATGGAACATGGATAGAGCATCAACATTTGTGTAAATTTTCCTAGTTTACAAAAATACACTAACATTCATTAATATCTTTTATGAAAATTCTCTTTTCTCAAATGTTTATACACATACTTTATATATAGTTTTACATCGTCTCAATTCAAATGCAACATTTTGTTTAATGTTCTTTTTTTTAATTTTATTTATTTTTGTATGTATATGAATGTACTGTCTGCATGCAGGTTTGTGCACCCGTGTCGTGCAATGCCGCAGAGGTCAGAAGAGGGTCTCGGATTCCCTTGGAACTGGAGTTACAGACTGTTTTCAGCCACCGTGTGGGTGCTGGGGATCGAACCCGGGTCCTCTGCAAGAGCAGTCGGCGCTCTTAACTGCTAGGCCATCTCTCCAGCCCTTTGTTCAATGTTCTTTTAAAGAAATGCACATGCTACGTTTTCTTTAAAAAAATTTAAAGTTATATTATTTATTTGTGTGTATGGTAGGGGATGTGGACATGGGGGCAGAGGACAACTTGCAGAAGTTAGCTCTTTCCTTCCACCATGCCATTTCCAGGGACTGAACTCAGGTCAGCAGGCTTGGCAGCAGGCACCTCCACCCATCCAGCCACCTCACCGGACCCTGTTTCTTCAGCAGTTTATATATATATTTTTTAAAACCTTCATGAAATGAAGCAGTGAAATGCTTCATATGTGGGCTCCTCCATAGCCTCCTCTGCAGAGGTGAGCCGTAGAGATGGCTTAGAACATAGATGTTAGATGGTTTATGGGTTAGCACACAGGGACAAGATTTCCTGACTTCCAAGGGGGCCCACCGCACATTCTGCTGACTCCCATAGTGGCTCCAGATTCTGATTTCATCTACACATTTCTTTGGGAGCGATTTTCAAGAGGCCAGAAGAAGGTGTTCTCTTGCTATGCTAGAGTATGTTTGGAAGAGATGTGGCTCTGTCTGGCTGATGGAAGCCTCACCTCTGTGCTCACAGGACTTGCCCTGGACAGCCATATCCCCACGCTTCCTTCCTTGTTCACTGTGCTCAAGGCCATGTGAGATCACTGACTGCTTAGGTCCTGAACTGTATCCCCATATTAGTAAATCAGGAAATAGTGAACCATATGTCTTGTGACATTCTCATTCCAGACTTGGACTGAGCCTGATTATTAAATAACAAGTGAACAGACATGGGTGAAAAAGAGGCCAAGATTCTAATGATCTCAGTTGGCATTTAAGGTAATCTGTAAGCCAAACTGTGTATATGTATGGTTTTTTTTTCAAAGCCAATTTTTATTGAAACTTCGTGCATTTCATACAAAATTTCAAATCAAATCTAGACCCGTGCCCCATCCCTGCCCCCCCACCCCACCAGAGTTCATGCATTCTGCAAAACATGTTTTTCATCTTTTTCTCAGTCTCTCTCAAAATTCTTGATGCAGAAGTTTACTTTTTCAAGCAGAAGTTCACCTTTTCAGTCAGTTCTTTGACCCAGCCTTTTTGTTGTTGTTGTTGTTGTTGTTGCTATTCCTTTCAATATGCATCACTCCAAAATATGAATATATGCATGCCACATATATCATAGGTTTTAGCATCTTCAGCTTATGTTTTTGTCTTTATTAGGTTGAAAGAATATAGGGTTTTAATAACTATATCTCTCTGCATGAAAACTCTTCCCAAGGCCCACAAGTAAAATCTGATTACTTTTTTTTTAGTGTCTCCCCATCTGTCCAAGGACAGCACCCCAAAACACTTTATGGTACTTACTTTAAACACCTTCCTTTTAAATGTAAATTCCTTAGGGTAAGAGACTTTTTCTTCTGATCTCTGAATTTCTATTAACCTTAATACTGCTGGGACATGGTAGATGCCACATACACTGATCATGTATAAATGTTTGTGTTGAATATATAATTAAGGATTTTACACTAGTGCTGCAGAGAAGATCCATGGCAGGTAAAGGAAGGTCATGGGTGAGATTCGAGGCCTTGGGATGACAGACGTGAGGTAGCCATATGCATTGGAACAGACATTATTTCTAAAAATTAACTGAGAACTGCTGGGAGATGGCTCATTTGGTAAATGCTCTCCATGCAAGCATGGACCTGCATTTGGATGCCCTGCACTTCTGCTAGGAAGCTGAGTACAGGCCACACTCTGACCCCGAGCTGGTGAGGCAGGAGCCAGGCAGATTTCTGGAGCTCCCTGAACATACAATTTTGTCAAATCAATGAGTTTAGTGAGAAACCCTGTCTCAAAAACTCAAGTGGAGAGCAATTGAGGAATATACCTGACACTGATCTCTGACCTAGACAGTCCACCCCCCCAATACCCCATAAAACAACTAAGAGTAAGACCAAGCCAGTAGCTAGTCAGCTATACTTAAAAACCTAATTTTAAAAATCATGACAAGGGCTGGAGGGATGGCTCAGCAGTTAAGAGCACTGGCTGCTCTCGTAGAGGACCTGGGTTCAGGCAGCTAGCAACCATCTGTGACTCCAGCTCCAGGGCATCTGATGCCCTCTTCTGACCTCTGTGGGCATTACACAACATGGTACATGTACATGCAGGCAATACACGCAAACACATAAAATAAAAATAACAATAAATAAAATATTTTTAAAAATCGTGACAGTTGGGAAGTCAGCTATTCATGGGTGAGACTGTAGAAAGTCACAGTGTAGTCATTCAGATAGCACCTTTTTGGGGAGAACAAGTAAGTTAAAGCTGGGCATGGTGGCACATACCTTTAATCCCAGCACTCGGGAGGCAGAGGCAGGCAGATCTCTGTGAGTTCCAGGCCAGCTGGGACTACAGGGAGACCCCATCTCAAAAAGACCAAAAGACACACAAAAAAAGCACTTTCCACTATCTGTTTGTCCTCAGGAGGATACAGTCTATCCAGTGCTGGATGGGTCTAGCCTTAGAATAAAGAGGGCCGCCACTCTCGCTCTACTCTTTGGAACACTCAAAGCACTTGACTACCAACTCCATGTTCACCAACAGCTCTGATGGCCGCAAATGGATGCGTGTGGTTGACAGGTGGAATGACAGCCTGAGGGAGCAGGAGTCTAGTGGTAACTGGAGAGTTGTTCTCCTCCCTGAGAACTGATAAGCTAGCCTTCTCCTCAGGTTGGTTGATGCAGCAGCAGTCCAGTGACTGCGCTTGTGGGTCAGAGGGCCAGAGTTTGACTTTAACAAATTCCTGTGTGTGGGTGCTTGTGGTCTCCCCTCAGCATCGATGCTCTTTTGGCCATGACCCATGAGCCTTTTCTTCAAAGGGCTGCATGTATTATGTGCTTAACACTGTGCTTAAAACCACTAGAGAGAGATCCATGATAACATATAATTAAGTGAGGAATTTTTTTGGCATAAACTGAAAGTGCTACAGAAATTCCAAGAGAGTAAAGAGCCTTGTGGTGGGGCAGCTTCTTAAAGGCTTGTGGTCCGAGGGGAGACCCAACTCCTGGGCAGGCAAGGATAGGCAGAAAGTAAAGGAGGGCCTGCATCTGTGGAGATCAGAGAGCTGGCTCACACCACCAGAGCACCGACCCCTGACCAGATCGGCAAATCATCTGCGCACACCTGTGCTTCAGATCCAAATCTGGGACTGATGAGAAGAAGTGAGACCCTTGCCTTCTGACTTACGATTGCAACTGCCAAAGTTAACAGAACAGAACAAAAATCAGAGTGAGACCCAGCGCGTTATCAGATGCCTAGGCTCCTTAATTATCTACTTTTTATTTTAAATTTTTATTAGTGTTGCTTTCTTTAAAAGGTAACATGACTACACTGAAAAACTTCACATAGGTTGGAGAATTTGGAAAGGGAGTGAATGCTAAGCTCACATCACAACACCAGTGAAACATTTCACAGTGTTGTTGAAGCTTGGTGGTGTAGTTTTGTCAGTAAATAATACTTAAAAATTATAGTAGACATATAGAATTGAAGTTTTAAAGACAAGTTTATACTGTCACCTACACAGTGGAAACACTTATGCAAACTTGTAAGGAAACCGAGATGGAAAAAAAATCAATATTCACCAAAAAGCATGCAAGCCTGACTAGTCGAGGAGTACCACGCATGGGGGACACTACTTACAGGCTGCTTGTTCTGGAGACTAAGGGAATGGTAAGTGTGACTAGTTCCTAGATACAAAAACTATTAAATGACTGCTCACTTAATATAAAATACTCTCCAGAAGCGTTTACAGAGAGATAAAAACAATAATTTTTGAGACTAGAGTACTCACTCTGGGGAAAGGTCCCTGCTCAGCTGCATTCCCGTCTGTGATAACAGCCCAGCATAGGCGAGATCGGGCAGGGAACACACAAGAACAAGTTATTTTCCTCCAGCTGTCATGTCACGTGGTATCTGGTGCTAGTGAAGGAGGGAAGTGAGGAACGGCCCAGCAGACAGAGGAGCCAGGCAGAGAGGGGCCCAGGAAGCAGGGGCAGTCCACAACCTGTCTGAGTGGTGATGATCCGCTCGCTAAGCTAGGACTCAGCCTCTCCAATCTTTCTCAGTCACCACAATCCACTCTCTGCCTTTTTTTCTGTCCTTTATTGAGTCTTATTTCTAGCTTGAGACCAGGAAAAGTGGCAGACTTTCTAAAGGATCATTTCTAAATGATGCATGTGGAAGAACAGGTTTGTCCCAGGCAAACTACCCTGATCTGACTCCTGCATACCATAGGAAGCCAAACCCACTGTGCTTCTGCAGTGAGTGCAGAGCCCTCCATTCCAGGGCACCCACTGTCACAGGTGTGGGTAAGCCCCAACTTTCCTCGAAAAGATGTCTCTTCCTCTCTGTCTCTCTTTTTCTCTGTCTCTTACACATTACACACAAACACACACACACAAACACACACACACACACACACACATGCCTGCATGCACACACTTGAAAACTTAAAAAACAACCTCAAGCTTTCTTAATGACCCAAGAGCAATTTTCACAGAAATATACAGATCACTTAGGAAATCTTTGCTTATATTCATTTCTTAACTAATGTTAAGCTACAAAACTCTTGAGTCATTTCTGCAAAAGGAGGTACATATTCACATTTTAAAATTAGTCAGGTTACCCAGAACAGTGATCACAGATCTTGGTTGTGAGTGTGTTTAATGTCCAAGAGGTGTAGAGAACCATAAATCTTCCATATTTAAGTAGAACAATAGTGACAGGAAGACAATCTTGAAGGATGACTCTTTAATACTTAAAAATCCTCATAAACAGCCTTCTCTCAGGAAAGCTATAAAAAGAGTCAGTTTTGCCTGAGTCAGAGCAATTTCACCTAACTAATAGGACCCTCTGGGCCTATGGAAACTCGACATTCTCCATGAAAGATCAAATTTGGGATGAGGCTCATGAACTCTTCCAAGAAACCCATGTTCATTTTCTCCTTTAGATCTGGAGCAAATATCAGCACAGATCTGTCTCATCAATTGTTTTGGTAAATAAAGTTTTATTGGAACATGGGCATGCTGTCTTGTTTACATGTTGTCTATAGTTGCTCTGTAGCTTCAAGAAAAGACCTGAAACATTCTGATGTCATGCATATGGTTCCCATAGTCTAAAATATTTACAGTTGGACCCTTTGTAGAACAAGTTGGATGACCCTTGGCCTACAGGGATTCCTCCTTCCTTCTTTCCTCTCAACCAGAGTCAGGATATTGAGGATGTAGACTCAGTCTACTGTCCTAGTAATCAGAGAGCCTTTCCTTAGCATAGACTTCTTGTTTGTAAAATAAAGGGAGTTGGCTCAGATAATAATTTCTTCCTTTCTCGAGTCCCTCTAAATTTCCGTGTTCTAAGAAGATTGAAATCTTTTTTCACAGTATTATGTTTTGCCAAGAATACACATACATTCAAAAAGACTTTACGAAGCTCCAGTTACCCAAACACTTCACTCCTCTCAAGTATTCAGCAACCAAGCAGCCCCCCCTTGCTACCTATCTTGGCCATGCCACAGCTGCAGAGGAGCTGGAGAGAACAAAGCAGCAGTAATCTGTCAGGAGTGCATCGGGCCTACACTCTCCTAGATGCCCCGCCTTGCCTATGCCAGAAATGAATGCAGTTCTCCGTCGTGTCATGTAAGCAAGCTGGAAACTCTGCCTCTGCCATGCTGGGTACCCGGGGAAGGTACAGGAGTTGTCACACCCAAAGGATATTTTTGAGTTCCTGACAGAGACAAAACTTCCTTGCCTCAGTAGGAGTTGGGATGCTTGCTGTCAGAAACCTAGGTGTCTTTGGCGTATTATACACGGTACAGTTCCTCCCTCAGACATATGACATAGCCTGCCAGATGAAAGACTGTCACAGTAGCAAGAATCATCTCGCTTCCAAAGTCCCCGCAACAGCCACTGGATCCTTTTCCAGTTGCTGCCATGACAGAATAAAGGTGTGAGACACTATGTTGTCTTCAGAACAAAACCACCAAAGGAACAGAAAATATACCAGGCCTCAATGATAGTGATGATTTAGAATCCCAAAGTCCTATTTTTTTAAAAATAAACATTTCCCATACACATTCTTTCTGCCTGATAAATAAAAGTGTTGAGGGATGTTTTTCAGTCTCTAAATGAGGAAAGATGGGCCCTTAGTTTCCATAGAGGACATCTTGATTGAGAACAAGCATTCATGGAATTTGGAAAGCTCAACAAATACTATTCAGTTTAAAACACTATATTTCAAAACAGAAGGAAGTGGCTTTCGAGTGGAGCCACTTGAGAATTTTTACAAAACCCAAAGAGAAGAAAGCCTACAGATAACATTTTGAGCTTGGTGGTCACCATCTTCTCCATCAACAGCTTCCATGGCACACAGAGTGCTCCACATTCCTCACACATCCTGATGCTTGGCTCTAGCTTATGTGCTTTTCTTCACGAGAAAAAGATGCTAGTAAGTACCATCTATCACTGTTCTCTCATTTCCACTGGATCATCTTCTTAAACCCTAAAGAACAGCACTCTCTGCTTTGAGCTAGGTCTCTCTCTCTCTTTCTCTCTTTCTCTGAGAAACCTCTGAACTGGACATTAATATTTTTCAAACCAAGTATGAGCCAAAATGGATTTTAGAAAAAGATAAAGGCGTGGTGGCGCACGCCTTTAATCCCAGCACTTGGGAGGCAGAGGCAGGCAGATCTCTGTGAGTTCAAGGCCAGCCTGGTCTACAGAGCGAATTCCAGGACAGCTGGGGCTACAGGGAGACCCTGTCTCGAAAAGACCAAAAAAAAAAAAAAAAAAGAAAAGAAAAAGATCCAGGCTGGTATATCTGCATCAGTCTAAGAAGTGTGCAAAGAACAACAGTGATGTGAAGCTGATTATCTGAGCGGCAGTTTTCCCTAGTTACCCCACAATACACACACACACACACACACACACACACACACACACACACGTGTCTGTATCTCAGGACCTCACCTTCTCTCCTTGACTTGTTAGTCTCCTGCTCATCCTGTTGTTCCCATGTCTGTGACTCCACTCCTCTCACCTCTCCACAGACTTCCTGGCTCTGAGCATGGACAGGGCTCATGAAAACCACTGGTTTGTTTTGAAAGTCTTCCTGGATGACCTCAGCCCAAGTGGAGCTCTGCCTTCCTGAACTCCTTTGAGACTTACCGCCTAACTCACACAATTAACACCTTGTTATCCTTGGCTCTAACAGCCTGCACCCCATGATGCATTTCTTTTTTATAATTGTTTCATGTGAGTTCGTTTCCTCTCCCTAATTAAATTGTTAGCTTCTTGTGAATGGAGCCATCTTCTGTGATATTTAGCAACTTGTTAGACACATAGTAAACAACTAAAATAATACTTTCCTTTTTTTCTCAGTCAACGTAAATTTTCACTTGCTACTGTCATGAGAGACTACAAGCCAAACTTTTGTGGCAGAAGTAGTAACAGGGTAGAATACCTTCAACACCACGATTGGAAAAAGTAAAAGAAAATATACATATATATTTTATATATTTTATATATATGTATATTTTATATATATGTATGTGTGTGTGTGAGAGAGAGAGAGAGGTTAGGATCAAATGAATGAGATCCTTTCCGTCATCTTTGCAGCACAAAGTAAGCATTTTAAGCAGAACTAACTAAACAAGAAACATGTATGTATATAGTTCACTCCAACAACAAGGTGAAATTTAGCTCACAGGTCAAATACAGGCCGAAATGATGGCAAAACTGAGCAATTCATTCGTTTGTTCGTGGCTATAACAATCATGTATTGAGTCTGCTTATGCATACAGCATATTTAGAAGATGACATATTCTTTTACAGCCTGTCTAGCTTCTTTGTGGCTGACAGATTTTCATAGTTTATACTTTGCTCAGTAGTTAGAATATTCCAAAATGAAAAGAATCTGTTAAGCCCACATTCTCTCAACAAACACTTTGAATGCACTGTGACAACTCAAACATCAGTTTTGACTAGCAGCATCAACTGAGTTCATTTACTATATTGATATGATTTGGAAAATTGCTCAATATTCTGCGTTGGCCTGCTTGTATGGACAGAGCCTGATGCTTTCCATGCCACCAAACTAGTGCCTAAGTGGTTAAAGTAACAAAAGGAGCTTTTGCATACACCAAGCTGGCTGCTGTTCTAAAGAGAATTAGAACTAAATTCCCCGCTCTGGGGACAAGCAATTAGCACAGAGCTATAGTTGTTAAGCCATGGGTTTCATTAATATGGAGAAGACAACAAAACTGTTATTTACACTATCCTAGAGTGCGATTTAAGCATCTTGGGCCAGCACACCTCATATTTGAACTCCATGAAGGGCTTGATTAAAGGAGGAAACATTCAGCTCATCAGATACAGAACAGAACTGAGCCAGGGAATATCCATATCATGTTTCAAGTCAAGTAACACATTCTTTACTTCCAAGTGAGAGAAGATTTATTTTTTCTGCAAGTGGCTAACCTCTGAAAATAATCTGTGAGACCAGAGAAAAAGAACCCAATTTCAAATGAAATCTCCATTGTGAGTCGGAGCTCTGCCATCCCCGCAGCGGCTTTCCATGACTGCTGCGACTGCTCCAAATTCCCTTACAAAGAAGGCTCAGTCCAACTCCTGGATCAATAATTCCCGCCCCTCCCTCCAAAGTTTTGTAGCTGTGACTGCTGTAGTAGACAGAACTTCCTTTATAGATATGATGTCTGCAGGGGAGTTTGTCTATATTTTAATCAGCCAGGCTGTTAGTAGAAGAGCAAAGTCAAGACCTGTGAACTTAAGTGTGTTTGATAAAAAGAGCCACTCAGCTAAAGAGCATGCGCGCAACTTGAGGCGAACATTACTGTGTCGCCAATTGAACAGAGTGGATGGAAGCATTTTGAATAAAGAGAACTGAGCAAAAAGGATCTTTAAAAAGGGACTTTTTGGATGATATGTTAATCTATGAGTTACATTTTTCCCCCCTGTTAAACCAAAGTAACCTACCATAACTATTAGTGCTGCTTAAATACCTATATATCTAATTGCTTGTGCTTCATCAGTAGGATTGAAAGGTTACTCCTGGACAAACTGTCAGCCCATGAAAGGAAACAGCCAGAATTGACCAGAGTCCAAGTCAACAGCTCCAGAGAGAGGGGACTGTTTTACTTCTCATCCACCTGTGCCCCTTTTCTAAGCCTAGGGAACAATCTGCGGAAGAGGGGGCGTGGTAGAATGTAAAGGCTGCGATTGGGGTGAATGGTGAAACTACAGCGATGTAGTCTGGACACTCATTTGATCAACTTGATTGAACAAACAACCTGTCACCCCCCACTGGATGGTGGGGCTGTGGGGGTTTGGGCACACACAGCCTGCAGATTGGTTTTGCACGAAGGATGCCTGTCTCATGGCATTATCACTTATAGCTAAAAAATGAAAAAAAAAAAAAAACAAAGAGAAAGATGCAGACAGTTACAGAGCAGAAACCTGATCTGGATGGGTGTGGTGGTGGGGGGGGAAGGGAAATATCAAAAAAAAAAAAACTGAATTGGAACAGATGTACGAACATGCACAAAGCATCAATAAAAATTAAATAAAAAAAAGGGACTTTTTGAAGGGTTATTACCTAAAGAGTTGAGTACATGGCTGCTTAGGAATTCAGGAGCATGTAGGAAAAGCAGAAAATAAAAATATGCTTTGAATAAAGTTTCGGACACACTGAGACTGTTCCCTGGATTAGACCAGAGAAGCAGAGACTCATCTGCTAGGGTTAAGAAGCAACTGGAATCTGAACCAAGAGGAAAATCCTGACAACATTTTAAAAACAGAATGGACCTCTAGACACCCTCTCCCACACCAAAACCCAATGGTGTGAGCCATCTCGAGCCGCTGGCTGCCACAAAGTAAATGTGCTCCTGTCTGCTAGCTGGCCAGCAGCCAGTGCTGCGTCTGGATGGTTTGCTGTCTGAAAAGAGGCTCCGCCCCTTCCTAAGGGTACAGGCTGTGGCCCACTTTTTCATGAGTGATGGCCAAGAAGACAGGGAAAGGTGCTGGCTCCTGCTGGGGACTGTCACTGTCGGGGCCGTCATTTTTCTAAGGTTGCTCTCCTCAGGAAGACTGCATAGGACTGAAACAGAGCTTATGGTACTTGGGTCAATTTCATAGGAAGGTAAAGATTTCTGGGAAAGAATTAAGAGCTTTAAGCCTACAAACAGGCTGGAATGTGATAAACATTTTCATGGCTCATGGTTTATGTAGTCTTAGGTGGAAATTACTATATCTTAAGGTTTTTTGTTGTCGTTTCTAAATTCAAGATACAACATACTTGTGGCAAAAAGAAGCCTTGTTTTTACATTTAGGGCTACTATGTGCTACCTGTCCATATAGAGTTTCCCTGTAGAGTGTATGCTTTGTCCTAAGAAGCCAGAAACATGGCACACATGTTCCAGGGCCGAGCATGGTCAATCAACCTAGAACTGGGGGTGGTGTGGGGGGAAGATGGTGGTGGTGGTGGTGATGGTGGTGGTGGTGGTGATGGTGGTGGTGGTGGTGGTGGTGGTGGTGGTGGTGATGGTTTGCCAGTAATTCCCACACATTTCTTGATCATTCCCTGGCTCATCCTGTGACTGACTGTCCTGGTCCCAATGGACTAAGTCTTCTTAACATTTTCTTTTTTCCTTCCTTGTGACAGGGACCTGCTGTATTATTTCCTTCAAAGTAAGCACTCCCTCCTGGGAGGAGAAGGGGCACATGAGGCTCAGGGAGCTAGTGGATCTTACAAGGCACAAGAAGCCCACCAACAAGACTCCTGAGGCCTGTCTCTCAGGCTTTGCATGGATTCACAATTCCTGGGGAGGAGGAGACTTTCTTCTGTGGAGATGCCCACAAGCTGTGCAGGGAGAACCAGGGAGAAAATTCCTGTGAGTCGTCACCCGTGTTGGGAGGGGCAGCTTTTTGGTGACGCAGCTGCTTTTGAGTCACTTGTGTTTCTGTAACCCCAATACACTCCTTGATTCGCCAAGCTGGACTGGGTCGGAATACTTTCTTTGGCCCAGCACCAGTGTTCTTCTTCTATCTGGGTTGAGCAGATGTTTATTTGCATCGCCCAAGCAAAAGTTATGCAACTCAGAGATCGAACCCCAGGGTGAGCAAGCACTCTACCAAGGTGCTATGCCCCCATTTAGCCCTCGTGGACATTTCTGAGCTGTGATTTTCTTGCCAGTGTAACAGAGAAATGGTGAATTCTGAACAGTGGCTGTAGAGATCACCTGAGACGGTGTCTCCTCATGGGCTTCCCAGTCACAGAAGGGCACAGACTCTGCAGAAATATTAATCACAACTTTTTTTCTCTTTGTTGCTATACAGCACTTTGATTTATAATTTATAGTCAAAAACAAAATAAAAACTGAGGGCATGTGCCTTAGAGTGCTAACTCACCATTAAAACAGACCATTTGGAAAGCTCAGTTAAGCTGTTCAATTTTATGCTGTGATTATTCTTTGACCAGGCAGCTTTCCTTACATATAAAAAGTAAACTTGGTTTGTTTTTCACAGTATTAAGAAAAGCTGGTGAGCTGTCTGTGTCACTGTTATATATTTAGTGGAGTTAGTATTATTTTTGCAATGCTTTGGCCCAGCTCAATTTTTAAATGCAATTACCACATTATAATCTTGGCAAGACCTACTGTTCCAAACAATTCTCTGATGTACAAATGAGTCTTCCTCCAAACGAAAGCTGCCAAAGGAAGGGTACTATTATATTATATAAAAATGAAAAGTCTCATTGAAGTGCAGAATAACTATAAATTTCATTTCAAAAGCATACACTATATACACACAAACTAAAAAAGGTTATAATTAAAATGTCTAATTCTCCTGAAATAGCATTCTAACACATAAGTTATTAGGATATGCAGGCAGCTTGGATCAAACAGCATCCTGTCCTCACACAGTGGGCTGGAAACGCTATGGAGACATGTGGGTAAGTCCTTTCAGACTATGAGGATAAACACTGAATGCTGTGTGGTAAGAAGATACTGGAATCATTCAGTCTTTAACATGTAGAGGTGCTGTGACAGTATAGATTTACCACCTAGCTTCAAACACTTAGAGCAGTCCACTAGCTCCACAACCTATGTCTTTTCAACATGAAGGATATCTTGCTTCGGCAGAGAAACAACTCTGAAATGCTGGCTTACAGAGACTATGTTTTATTTTCTACTAGGTGGTCCTTCTGGGCAGATAAGTGTATAGCTTCCCTTCTGGAAAACCCTCTGCAACAATGTGGGCGGCTGATGGTTGCTCTCTCCTTGCAGTGGTCCCCAAGAGGAGTGATCCTTCCCTGTCCCTTCAGGAGAAAATTGCAGACCCTTTTTGAAGAGTCTAGCTGCAGCAGAGAGCAGTCTAGTACTTAGTGGGTACAGGCCAGAGAGTCTGGGAAACAGATTATCATGCCTCACACTCAAAGTCTTACCTACCTAATTCAAAATGCCCCAGTACCATGCATAGGAAACCTCCCCTACTTGCTGCCCTGTCTGACAGTGTGACTGGCACTCCTTGTGAACCCTGGCTGCCAGAGTCAGTTTCTCTGGGACAGAAATCACTATGGAGGTCTACACAGCAGTAGAGTCCAAACCCTTCACTTCCTGTTGGGATATTATAAAAGACACCAGATCCAAGTCAGTGGGGCCCCTTGGTTTGTTTTAGGTTAGGTTTGTGAAATGTCTTTAAATTCTACTTTTCCTCTGTTCAATCATTTTAGAACACACACACACACACACACACACACACACACACACACACACAGTTTGAGCTACTTTCCCTTGGTCTGTTTTTAGATATGCATTGGTTCAGGTATAATACTGAAGTTTTGCTGTTGTTCAACTTGGTATTTGGCAAATTAGTAGTGTGCTGGCTTTTGGTTGTGGTTTCTTGGTTTATGGTTTTGCCCTGGAGCCTGGGCAGGTATCACAGAGAGAAAACCAGGGCCACCATGGCCTTCTAGCCTCCAATAAAAAATAGTTTATTGAAGGCTGGGAAGATGGCTCAGAGAGAGGGTGACTGGCAAGCAAGGCTGAGGACCTGAGTCAACCCTAGGACCCCCATAGTGGAACAAGGCCAGGAAGGGCTCCACAAAGTTGTCCTTAGATCTCCGCACACTCACTGAGGCACACGTGTGCCTACACACACACATTAATTAAATTTTAAAATAAAAAATGTGTTTACTTCATATTGTTTATGGAAAAGAGCAGCAGTCGAAATACTGAATTCCCCTGGAGCTGTTTGCTTGTACATACTATAAAGAGCAAGAAAGGAAAACATTTTTAAAGGGTCTAAAAATCTCCAGAGATTTTTTAAAGTGCCATTTACCCTTATTTTGCAATGGGTTTGGTTGTGAAATCACTAGACTGAAAAATACTGGATGAGTGGGAAGGGTGAATTTTAGTGACAAGATTTTCTTAAGGCTGTAAACAAACCAAAATCATTAAGAGAAAGAAAACCCAGAAGTGGCGGATTTCACTATAAAGCAGGAAAAACATTTTCCCAGCTGTCTGATAGGTGTACTGCATGCAGCATGGTTGTTACATTTTTAAAAAACTTTAGTTTCTCTACAGGCTGAAGCATTTCAACCCGCTCAGCTCATGAAAGCCATCTGCACCTGCTCACGCAACAGCTTAAAGAAGGAAGAAAACAATGTCAGCGCCAAGGATTTAACTCACAGAGAGAAAGACTCTCTCCTGGCACCCAGGCTCCGAAGGAGGAAGGAGAGGCTATCATCATTTTCCCAACTACTAAAAAGTAATCATCTAAACCAGACCCAAGGACACTTTGGTTTTACTACAGCAGCACACTTGGCTGTTCTGGCTGCACGTTCAAAAGTTAGGGGATTAAACCTCAATTATATATGGTTTTCTTTGCCTTTTATGTAGCCTACGGTTGAATAAGTTACTGGCAGGAAACTTTAGTTCATGAATTCAATAAAAAATCCTTTCATTTGTCAGAGTTGCTTCCTGTTCAGCTTCTTCCGTCATCTCCAATTCAGACACACACTCACACACACACACACACACACACTCAGTCAGACACACACATTCACACAGTTACACACATAGCCACATACACCCATACAGTTACACAGTCACACAAAGTCACACACACACGCACACACACACACACACACACACACACACACACACACACAGCAACAAGCAGCCACTACAACTTCCCTAGCAAAGGCTACAGACTCTTCTACACACACTTGCTCCCGGTAGGTTTATTTAATGTATCTTTAATAGCTTCCGTGTTCTCTCTGCCCTTCCGCTTCTCAATTCTGGAAAGTATCAAGCTGACAAAGGAAGACATATTAGACATATTTAAAATGAGAACCCTGCAGGGCTGAGCTGGGTCGGCCAATGGGAAGGTTGGCAGGCAGTGTGGGGCGGGGCCTGCTCCCTTAAAAGGCCAGTGCTTCCTTTGGGTCCAGCTGCAGACCCCTGCAGGGCGGCGGAACTTCAAGCTGCCGGCGGGGAGGACCACAGCCTCCCAGACCTCGCTGGGGCGGTCCCTGGAGGCTAGAGGCTTCAGCAGCCAATTCTCCTCTGCACAGCGGGAGTTTTCCCCACGCCAACTAGGAAGACTCAGAAGCTGGCCATGGGGTGGCTGGAAGATAGACTTTTCTGAGAAACTGACACACCAAAGTGGCCTGCAGGTGCTTTGTACTTTTGCCTAGAACTCTTGGTGTTTCCTCCCCCAGGAGAATGGGGGGTGGTGGTGGTGGTGGTACATATTAATGAGGCTTGGTCTGCCTTCTAGTCTCATTTGGATTCTGGAAGTTGTCATCTGAAGTGTCTGTTTAAAGGACATTTAGCTATGAGTGATAAATACTTTAAATGGCACAAAGAGATGGCGCTTTAATAAGACAGGGTGGTAACACAAGCAAGTGTTTTATGGCAAAGCATAAAAATGCTATTATATTGATTCTTTCAATTCTGCCCAGAGATTAGGAGGTCCCTGGTTGGGAGACTTTTCATATTATTATGGCTAGAAGACCTTGAGCTGTAACGATTGGAAAATTGCTGGTTTTCCCCAAGGCCGCACATTTATTAGTGAGTTCCATGGTTACAGCCATTTATGGTTACATTAACTGTGATAACAACGGCTAACGTCACTGAGACCTTGCTATGTGCCCGTCACAAAGCAAAGTTCTTTATAGCCTTTATTTACTCTTTACAACCCCGTGTAGAACTATGCACTGAAGAAACAGAAACTGATATATCTTTAGTGCACTGTAGCCCAGGGAGTTAGTAGGTAGCAAAGCTCCAACTCGAACTGGGCATCAGAACTCTGAAAGCATACCTTAGACTGTTCAACCATCCGTCATCTATCTAGTATCTATGCACCATCCATCCTTCATCCATCCATCCACCCCAGCTGCTTCCCTCAAATGCCTATTATTTGGAAAGACACCGATGAAAGGAGAAGATGTACGCAGCACACTAGAATCCTTTAGTTCTTCTCACTGAAATGCCAGATAGCACGTGAGATTACCGACACATCCCTACTAAGCTGTAGAGACAATGAACACTACAAATTACAAGGTAAGGCTCATGAAATTGTATAAACAAATCCAATATTCCTTTGACAGGCAAAATCATTTGCAGAATCTCTCAAAAGACAAAGCTTCCTTTGAATTTCCCAAAGAATTTGTATAAAACAAACTTACGAAGCATTCAGAAATAGCAAGTTTCCAAAACAACGCATACATAGCTAGATTACTTTGCCAATTTCGCCATTTTCTCTTACAGTGGAAAGTTCGTTGGCAGTATTAACATTTGGGGATAGACAGGATATGAGAATATTTTATAAATCACAATATATGGTATATTAATGTCCTGTGAAAACTTTCTTTCCCAAACAAGTACCCGCAGGAAACTTAGTCATTAGACCTTAAGTAAACCTTCCTAATACCTGCAAGTCTCTCAGTGAAGTGATCTACAAATGCATTTTTTAAATTTTTTTTTGGTGCAGTTCCTGAGTGTGAAGGGCAGAAGGTCAGTTCCTTTATGTAAACTCTCCATTCTCACAGTGGGGTGCATTTGGAATGCACCACATTAGTTCAGCTTTATTCCGCCTTAGCTTGTACGAGGCACAGCTTTTTGGCCTAACATAAACTGTTTCTGTGTTTATCTGAATTTCAAAGTTTTGGTATTTCACATACAGTGAAGAAGTGATGTATCACGTGCCAGGTGGCAGGCTATACTGTGAAGATACAAAAGTACATATACAGGGCCCCTATGTTGGAGAAAGCTACAGAGTCAAGAAAGAGACCACAGGTAAACACATCCTAATAAATGGCTCAGAGGCCAAAATAAAGCATGTAAGACAGCATGTATCCTTGGGAAGGCCACCTTCCCTACAAAGCACCTCATTCACTTCTTCAGTAGATATTTATTGAATCTCAAAGTATGGTCCTGAGCCACATAATACAGTTAGCAATGGCCTACTTGTACGACAGCGGTCCCACTAGGCAACATCTCGGCCCTCTTGGTTTACATAAGCACGTTCTGTGGCGCTTGCACAGGATGACCTTGGGTAATGATTCAGTCCTTGGAGTGAATCCGTGTTCAAAGTGACGTGATTATATAAAGAGGTGGGAAAGGCCAGGGGCTAGAGAACACCATAAGCAAAAACAAGACGGTCTGGACATGCACCGAACACTGCGGAGACTCCGGGCACTGTGACTGAGTCTGTCTGGGATGTCGAGGGGCCAGAGAAGAGAAGCCCATGATTTGCTTTATGAATGTCATCACAAAGTCCCCTTGTAAGGCAACCTACCACCGCTGTTTATCACACTGCCTTCTAAATATTTATATTTATAGCCACAAGTCAGTGTTGCTCTCTGACTTGGTCAAGGAAGCTTTCTTCTGCAGTGGGGGATGGGTGGTGTAGACTCCTAACTGGTCAAAGTTCAGAGAATAAGTGATGGCTAAGTGCTCAGTGTCCCTCGGACATCCATATCACCCTCTCCAAGGCTCAGGGAACATCAAGAAGAGGGGGAAGAAGGAATATGGGGGCAGGGAATGGGGAGGAGTGCTGTGAGCTGCTGTCTGCTGCCCGCTGCACTCAAGAACTCACAGTAACTGTGGTCAAGTAACACAGTAACACAGTCAATTGCATGCTCAAGATTGAGCCCATCGATTTTACGGCAGGGGTGGCAGAGGGTTCGTGAGACCCTATTGTAGCTAAGGCTGTACTGATAACTAAAGGCTGCTAGATGACCAGGAGGCATTTTATTTAATGGTGTAGCACCTGTGAACTGCCTGTGCTCCACACACATGCCCATGTAAGCAGTCCTATTTAAACTAACTCTCTCTCTCTCTCTCTCTCTCTCTCTCTCTCACACACACACACACACACACAAGAAAGAAAAGGGATGGAGACTTGGGAAGAAGGGATTCAGCAGATGTGGGAAGGGGATAGAGAGAAGAAGGAATGGGTGAACTTGATCAAAATACGTTATAAACATGCATGGAATCATCAAAGAACAAATAAAAATATTTTAAAGGTCACCCTTGTGAGCTGTTGATTCCCGAACTGACCAGGGTCCAGCATGGGTTAAGTGCTCAGTGCCTTCCACCAGTGAGAAAAGTCTCTGTATTGTTTCCGTTAGAGTCGGAAGGGAGCCAAATGTACCTGGATTATTTGGTGAGAAACAACGAGCTCTGCACACGGGAACAGCAGAGAAGGTTCTGACCGATTTACTGAGCTCTCATGCCCAGGACTGGTTTCTCATGTGGATCCTGCAACACGACGCGCACACACACACACAGCCCACTGCTGTGGAAATGCGCCAAAAACAAAAAACAAAATAAAAAACCCCAGAGAACTGGCGGTACACAACTTTGATCCCAGCACTCAGGAGGGGGAGGGGGAGGGGGAGGCAGAGGCAGGCGGATCTCTGTGAGGTGGAGCCCAGCTGGTCTACACAGTGAGTTCCAGGCCATTGTGGAGTACAAGGAGACACTGTGTCAAGAAAAAAAGAAGGAGCAGAGAGCTGCCTCCCCCAGACCAGCACCTCACAGACTCCCTGTCCTGGCTCCATTGTTAACTCCAGTGAAACAAGGACATGATTTATACCCAGTCTCTTTTCTTTTCAAGTGTAGCATGATCAAAAGAATAATTACACAGAGAGGAATTCTGCAGACAAAAAATTGCGTGTGATCCTCCTAGCATAAGGACCTCAGTGTGTGGCTGGAAACCCTCTGATTTGTTCTCTTGACTGGCAGCTTCAGAGTACAGGCAGAGAACTGAAAGCCTTCATTAGCATCTTCCAAGCCTCCACCAAGCAGGGAGTCAGCTGGGCACACTCATCTATACATCAGATTCGGACCATACAAAAGTAATTAATCAATGCGATAGTTTGTGAGAAAAGAGACGGAGCACACAGAGCACAGCTGAGCACAGTGACTTTAGAGGAAGAGTTGGCGGAACTTGCTGAGAGTCGAACGCTAAGACGGGAGGGAAGCGGCCTGAGAGCAGGAGCGCTTTGCTTTAAAATAATTCCTACAACCTTGACTTAACATCCCAACCCACCGCATAAACCTAGACCAGAGAGAGACAAGGTCATGCTTGTTACCAGGAAAACCAAGCTTTTGGTGGTGCTGCTGCTGCTTGCTTTTGGCTGGAGTCACAGATTAGAAACTGTCTTACAATTACTTTCACCTTATTTAACTCTAGCGTTGTCCACACTGCAGAGCCCACGACTGCCCCTGTTGCTGCAGAGCAGAAAATGACTAAAGAATATACACACCGGGTGGTCAGTCTCCTTTCAACTTCTGGATCACTCGCTCCAGGGCACCTTTGGTCCAGCACCAGCCCTACCACCTTCTTCTGCTTCTACTGACTGTATCACTCTGCTAGATAACTATCCCTCGTATTTCCTCTCTCTCCTCAAACCTCCAGGGACCTCCTTCCTCCCAAGTCCTTCTCTCTGTTGTGGATGAACTTGCTTCTTTGTCCTCTGAGAAAACACGAATATCAACTCTCCCCTCTCCCCGTCACCTTCGACTGACACAACACATCTGACTGAAACACTGGTTGTACCTTTCCAGTATGGCAGTCACCATGACTGGTCAGTGGGAACCTAGCAAGCCCAAGTTGAAATGCATGTTTGTGTAAAATACACTGGATTTCGAAAACTGAATATAAAACAATGAATACCTCATTACCAAATGCTTTGTAGTAACTACATGTTTTAATAATAATTTGAATGTATGGGATTAAATTAAATCATTAAAATTTTAATTAAAATTTTTATTACATTTATTTGCTTATTCATGTGTGTGTTTACATGGAGTGAGGTGTGTGCATGCCACTGTATACATGTGGAGGTCAGAGGACAACTGGTGGGGGTGTTTTCTCCTACTATGTGGGTCCCAGGGACTAAACCCAGATCATCACATTTGGTGACAAGCACTACCTTTCCCTGACACACCTTGCTGGCCCTATTTTTTTTTTTATGTGATTGCTTACAAATTGAAATGACATCTGCTGTGGTTAGTGTGGTAGCATATGCCCATGATCATAGCACTTGGAGATGGAAGCCGGAGGAGGAGAAATTCAAGGTCATCTTTGGCAACTGTCTTAGCTTCATTCCTGTTACTGTGATAAAACACTCCAACAAACAGCAACTTATGGGAGAGTCTATTGAGCTCATAAATCCATCAGTGCGGGAAGGTAAGGTGGCAGGCACTTAAAGCTGCTCATCCTGTCGTAACCACAGTCAAGAGGAGAGAGAAACGAATGTGAGCATGTTCCTAGTGCTCAGCTAATTCTCTCCATCTTACATTGTTCTGGACCACAAGCCCAGGTAATGGTGTCATTCACAATGTGCTGGGTCTTCCTGTACCAATTAATGTGACCCAGACAATTCCTCACAGACATGCTCAAAGGCCAAGCTGATCCAGACAATCTCTTATGGAGACTCTGTTCAGGTGATTTTAAATTGTGTCATACTGACAATTAAAGCTAACCATCATAGCTACTTAATGTATTCTAGGTCAGCCTGGGCTACATCAATTGTGTCTCTTGCCTCCACTGAATTTCTGCTGGATGGCACTGGTCTGCTTTTCGCTGTGACTCAAGTTCTTATCTGAGGCCAAACTACCTTTCCCTGCACATTCAAACTTCCTCCTTTTCCATTCCAGGACTTCATTAGACCAATCCCCCATCTTTTCATCCTTCACCAATGTCCCCTTGTAAAAGGACCATTCTTTTTTTTTTTTTTTTGGTCTTTTTGAGACAGGGTCTCCCTGTAGTCCCAGCTGGCCTGGAACTCATTATGTAGACCAGGCTGGCCTTGAACTCACAGAGATCTGCCTGCCTCTGCCTTCTGAGCACTAGAACTAAAGGTGTGCGCCAGCATACCCAGCAAGGACCATTCATTTCTATACAAAAACATGTTGCCGTATTTTCCATTTATTTATTTGTTTGTTTATTTATTGGCTTATTGGTTTTGGAGACAAGATCTTGCTCTGTAGCCCAAGATAGCCTCAGACTCATGGTAATCCTCCTGTCTCAGCCTCTCAAGTAATGAGATTCTCTTAACCACACGCCCTTATTCAGTTATTATGACATTTCTTGATAGTGTAACTCCTTAATATCTATAACCACTGATTCCAAACATTCACTTGTTGGTGTCATATTGGGGATTGAATTCAGGACTTGCACCTACTGGGCAAGCCTTCTACCACAGGGCCAACCCTCCCCCTTCTCTTCGCATCCCTTATAATTCATTCACTGCCCACTAGCCCAGCAAAGCCATTCTGCTGGGGACTGTGTGCTTGAGGCACTATGTGAAAGCTAATTGTTCGTGCTCACTTCGGCAGCACATATACTAAAATTGGAACGATACAGAGAAGATTAGCATGGCCCCCGCTCAAGGATGACACGCAAATTCGTGAAGCGTTCCAAAAAAAAAAAAAAAAGAAAGCTAATTGTTCAATATTCTAAGATTGTCAAGCCAGTGGTAGTTTGAGATTTCCTATGATGTGTGCGTTTATATCATCGGCGTTGGTAAACACTGCAATTGAGGATTCTGCTGTTGTTGTTCTCCATGGTATCATTCTTACTAGCATGTCACTGATGGCTGGAAAGCCACCAAAGACCTTCAGCACACTCAAGAATCAATGATCAGGGTGCCGTTGACCTAATTTCCTTGCAACTCTGCATAGAGAAATTCTGTCTCCTGGATTTTCTTGTCCCATGTCCTCTCCCTCACAGGGCACTCCTCCTCCATCTCTTTTGTTGTTCTACTTTATCTTCCTGACCTCTGGATACTGGAGAGCATTACTGCTCAGCCCGAACATCTCTTCACTTCTTTACGCCTCTCATTTAATTTTATAGCCTTGGGCACTTCAAATGTATTCTTTGAGCCGTACTTTGCTCATGAATTCCAGCTTACTTTTATTCTTGCCTACATGACAAAGGATACTTGAGTGTCTATCAGGCAGCTCAAACTTATGTTCAAAATGAAACTTGGGATTCTTGCTCCATGTCTCCACTCCACACCAAACATGATTCTCTGATGATATTCCCAATAGCACCCTTGGCTACACATTTCGAGTTTTTCTGAGTTCTGCTGTTGTTGACATCCTACTTGCAATACACTGGCAATCCTACGGGCTCTGTCTTGCACATGCAGACAAAATTCGCTTTTCTTCTGTTGTTCCTGCAGCCATCACTTTTCAACTAAGACCCTGCAAAAAATCTTAACATAAGGCAGGGCCAGGAGTAATCCCTTAAAAATGTAAGTCAGATCTTATTACACTTCTGTTCAAAAACACTTTAATTGCTTCCTGTCTTACATAGAACAAGAAAGGCTCTTTCTCACGGTCTACAAAGCCCCGCAAGGCCCTCCTGCGACCTCTCTGACCTCATATTCCACCATAAGTTCCCCCTGGTTCAGCTGAAGTGCCTCTGCTGTCTGACAAAGGTTCCCTGGCTCAGGGTCTTAGCATAGGCTGTTGCCTACCTGAGAACTCACTCCTCTTCCAGATGGTTTCAGGGCTTGCTCCCTTCCTGCAGGAAATTAATCCCTTTCATAGGCTCATCCTCATAGGACACATTATATGGTTGCTTGTTTCTATATTTATTTGTTTACTTAACTTTTTGCGTGTAATGTTCATGTGTGTGCTCATGGATGTATGCATGTGTGTATGCATGCAAGGCCAGATCTTGATGTCAAGTGTTTTCCTCTGTTCTCCACTTTATTTTTTGAGACAGGGTCCCTCACAGAGCCTAAAGTTCATTGATTAGTAGCCTGGCTTTCCTAGTGCTGGCATTACAAACATGTGCTACCATGATGAGCTGTTTCCATGGTACTGGGGAGCCCGTTCAGGTCTCATGCTTAAGTGGCAGGCACTTTACTGACTGAGCCATCTCTGCAATCCCGTGTTTATCTGTCAGCTCTGCAGCCTTGGAAGATAGATGCTTTCCATTGCTATACATCTAGCACCCTGAAGAGTGTCTGGCGCATGGCAAAACACAGCCCGTGTTTGTGGAATGAATGAATAAATGTGTGTCACATAACCAGCCTGTGGATCATGAAGCTAACGTCATTTTCACTTCTGTGTAAAGCTGCAGGTGGGGGGGCCCATCTTAAAGGGCAAGATGTTCAGTTTCTCTGCGAGGCTGTCTTTACATTTAGACTCCACAGTGAGGCAAGTTTTTGGACTGCCCAGGTAATTACATCTGCCCTCATTCAGAATCAAGTCACTTCTTTTGGTGCTATTATGAAACATTTTATTTTCCTTATTTTTGTTTGAGACAGAGTCTTTTTTAAATTTTTTTTTAATTTCTGTATGTGTATGAATGTACTGTCTGCATGTAGGTTTGTGCACCCGTGTCGTGCAATGCCGCGGAGGTCAGAAGAGGTCGTCGGATTCCCCGTGGAACTGGAGTTCCCCTGGAACTGGAGTTTCAGACGGTTCTAAGCCGACATGTGGGTGCTGGGGATCGAACCCGGGTCCTCTGAAAGAGCGGTCGGCGCTCTTAACCGCTAGGCCATCTCTCCAGCCCGAGACAGAGTCTTAATATGTGGGCCAGGCTATCCTCGAGTTGGTGGTCTGTGGGAAATTCAGCTTGAATTGCGGGCTGGATTTCCAACTAGTACCGCATGGCCTAGAGTCTGGCTCCGCCCCAAGGAGGAGCAAGCAGCATGACCTGGGTGCGGGATGCTGGGTGGAGCAAGGTGTGCGATGGCGCGGAGTTGGGGGGCTCATGATTGGTCCTGGGAACTGACGTCATTTGGTTTATAAAAGCAAGCTGTGGCAACCAGGAAATTGAATTCCAACTAATATCATCACGGAATTCCCAGCCGATATTTTTATTAATTATTGCACGCGTACAGGCTAAGGTAAGCCTGAGTTTCGTTCGAGTGGCCAGTGTGGTTGGAAAGAGGTTCCCTCTGCGGACCACCAACCTGGGTAGCTGGTGTTGGGAGTGAAATTCCTGTCCGGGCTCTGGGCAGGTGGGAAGTCACGGCCAAGAGTGGAACATGAGTCTCGTGGGTCCAGGCTAAGAGCCTAAGTTGGAGTTACCACTTAGGTTGGGCTGCGGGAAGTAGCTGGCTGGTCTCTGCGCCGAGGGGTCAGCTCCCCACAGTGTCTGCAAAGTGGGCACTGTGTCCCCACCCCCCTTAGCAGGGCCACGTGGTCCCTGCTCGGCATAAAAAGGGAAGCTTCTTACAGTGGTCCACATGTGTAAGCCACCTAACCACTTGGATCATAGGCACATACCACTATAACCACCCCTATTTTTTATTTTTAAATTTTATTATTATTACTACCACTATTATTACTGTATTTGTAGGGAAGGAAACTGACTTCAAGGCCTTTTGCATACTGGCCTGGGCCCAGTCACGGAGACACATCCCAGCCTCCTCTCCATCTTCCAGCATCACATTTTATTTATTTTTTTAATTTTATTTATTTTTGTATGTTTATGAATGTACTGTCTGCATGTAGGTTTGTGCACCTACATGCAGACAGTACATTTCATGCAATGCCACGGAGGTCAGAAGAGGGCTTCAGACTCCCCTGGAACTGGAGTTAAAGACAGTTTTCAGCTGCCATGTGGGTGCTAGGGATCAAACCCGGGTCCTCTGCAAGAGCAGTTGGCGCTCTTAAGCGCTAGGCCATCTCTCCAGGCCCCAGCATTGTATTTTAAAAGAGAGATTTCTTTTTTATAATACTTTACATATTTATTTATTTATTTTTTATTTTAGCATATGAATGTATTGCCTGCATGTAAGTGCACCTATGTCATGCAATGCCTTCAGAGGTCAGAAGAGGGCATCGGATTCTCTTGGAACTGGAAGGATTGTTAGCTGCCACGTGGGAGCTGGGAATCAAACGTGGGTCCTCTCCAGGAACAACCTGTGCTCTTAACTGCTGAGCTATCTCTCCAACCCCAAAAGAGAGATTTCTTAACTAAACACCCTCTAAATTTCATACTGTGAGTACCTTTAGGATGAAGTAAGACTGAAATATCCAGAAGGACCCCTAGGACATGGCCCTGATTAACTCGTGGAGTGATACAGAGCACTGCAGGGGGGACAAGGCCAACGTCAAGGCTGGGAGCGATCTTCTAACCTATCGCTGTCAATAGTCTTTACAAACTATGTACAGCAGTGGCTGGTCCTGACCAACACCCTGTCTTCTGTCCAGGCTCTGGTTTACACAAAACCCTGAGGCTGAGCTTAACCAACAAAAACCATGCCTTCAAACTTCTTACTCTCTCTTGCTATAAATGGAGGGATGTGCAGGAGGCAGTCCCAGCCCCAGGACTTTGGAGAGGTATGTTTCTGAACTCTTTCCAGTTTGAATTCAAAGCATTCACTGTGGCCATGTCTCATGACTATGATGCTATAATATCACTTACATTTTTTCTTCAAGGTGCTGGAATAACTAGATAACTGGGCTTAGGTTTTAGCGATCTCTTGTAATATTATGCTTATAGAAAAGTGTTTATGAGCTCCAAACTATGAAATTTGAGGACATTGTTATAAACAGGAAACTTTGGAAAAGGTCTATATTATGACTGTTAAGGTTATTATTAAATTAGATTTGTCTTCGAGTTCAAAAGACAAGCATGTTTTAACCCTCTATGGGTAGCAGTGAACACTAACTGTCCCCTTTTGGATTTTCAACTATATTAGGTGTTAAAAGTTGTATTCACAATTGAAAAATGTTGAAGAGACACATCAGTGAAAAAAAAAGAGCCCCATCAATTAAGACAGAACAGTTACCAGAGAGGGAAAAGTCACAACAGAGAGAACAGTCACCACAGATACAACAGTCACCACAGATACAACAGTCACCTCAGACAGAACAGTCACTACAGACAGAACAGTCACCACAGACAGAACAGTCACCACAGACAGAACAGTCACCTCAGACAGAACAGTAACCACAGACAGAACAGTCTCCTCAGACAGAACAGTCACCACAGACAGAACAGTCACTTCAGACAGAACAGTCACCACAGACAGAACAGTCACCACAGATAGAACAGTCACCTCAGACAGAACAGTCACCACAGATAGAACAGTCACCTCAGACAGAACAGTCACCACAGTCACCACAGACAGAATAGTTACCACAGACAGAACAGTCACCACAGACAGAACAGTCACCACAAATAGAACAGTCACCTCAGACAGAACAGTCACCTCAGACAGAACAGTCACCACAGACAGAACAGTCACCACGGTCACCACAGACAGAACAGTCAATTCAGACAAAGCAAACCCTTCTAGAAGTAGAGTATTACAATCTGTAATTACAACAATCAGAAGACAGTGGCAGGAAGATTCCTATAAGCTGAACACCAGCCTGTACTATCTACAGTGTGAGTTCTAAGACAGCTTATTTAGGAATATGTGCCTCTTCTCTTTCTCTTTCTCTTCTCTTTCTCTTCCCTTCTCCTCATCTCCTCTTCTCTCTTCTTCTCTTCTCTCTTCTCTTCTCATCTTCTCTTCTCTTCTCTTCCTCCCTCCCTCCCTCCCTCCATCTCTCTCTATTACATACACACACACACACACACACACCATCTCTCTCTCACACACACACACACACACACACCATCTCACACACACACACACACCATCTCACACACACATATATAATAGATACTGAAGTGGGCACCATTTGCCAAATACTGAAAATGGCTGGAGACTTCATTTCACCTCTTTCATCTGTTTCAATATTTTGCAGTCAGCATACACCAGGACACAAAGACATAGTGCTTTTTTTTCTGTGAAGTGCTATTTACAACCATTTGCATTTACTCTCTATACACACACAAACCAGTCCCAGGAGGCAGGAGGGGAGGACAGCATCATGGTCATCTTCAGAGGAATGGCTGTATACAGAGAGGTTACATGAGACACACCCAAGATCATGGTTGCCGTAAATAGTGCCGCTGACTGAACACAAGCAGCCTGACTCTGGCATGTTTTAGTCACCCACACCCATGTGCGTTTTCCAAGGCAGAACCACCTGCTCATCTCAAAGCCTCTGCACAAAGTTGCCTTGTGTTCAGGCATAGTGGGATCTAATCTCAAGGCACTGACATGAAAAGCTGAGTTTCCATAACATTATACTCCATAATATCTTCTTAGGTCTGGTGAGATGGTTCAGCAGGTAAAGGTACCTGCTGCCAAGGCCAAAGATCTGAGAATCCTCATGGTACAAGGTGAGAACTGACACCCGCTAGTTGCCCTCTGTCCTCCATAATGTGCCCAGGTACGTGTCTACCCTCATACTCTCTCACACACAAAATAAATATGTAAATTAATAAAAAATATCTAACTAATTACTTACTTTCTCACAATCCACTTATGTTCCTTGAAATCCTTTTACATAATTCCTGGAACCCCAGCATACTGAGGCTCTAGATAGTGGACACTCCATAAAGGGAGAAGTTGGGCAAACAATGCCTTGTAGCGTGTATAAAGATGAGCCTCTGAACCACCTGCTTCTCAGCCTCCTTTTGTTTCTGAGAAAACCCAAGGAAAGCTGGCTTTGTTTTTTTCTAAATCTTTTGATTTAGTAGAGGAAAAAATAATCAATGCTAAGATAACGATTGGAAGCCACATGACATATGCTGATCTAATATGACAAAATTGACATTAGACATTAAATTGATCCTGCATTCGAAGCCCCCTTCCTTCCTGCCACCATAAAACCATTAAGAAATCCACACAGAGGCCAGCTCTCCGCAGCTAGACTACAGAACTTGCCATTTGCCACGAGCCGGTAGGTACCTCCCATGTAATCTTATTTAAGAAGTAGCCAGGGTGGCTAACGCTGTATTCAAAGAATGTATTGATTGGGGGGCTGTTGTAACACATGTCACCAAAATGTGTCTGAGGTCTTCAGAGGCTCATTTCACATCCTCTTCTTCCCATGAGGGAGGAAGCCTAGGATGTACACACACCTCATTTCTCTCTCAGAGAAGATGAAGCCACTCGGCATGTTTTTTAAATGATTTCTATTATCTGACCATGAGAAGGCAAATTCTCCTGCAGGTTCTGTGGGAGAACCCTCAGCTGGCTGTCAGTTTGGTGTACCCTGCCTGTGTCATTGCTCAGAGACTGACAATAGGGAGCCTCTACCGCTAGTGCATCTGATGGTTGCCTGCGATGCTGTGGCTGAGCCTGGCAGTTTTCCTCTGTCAAAGTCACCAAAGCTCAAGGACCCTCGTAATGGCCCTTGTTTCTCATGGCACTACCCAGGATATTTTAGGAAGATGTTACAACTCTTTGAAAGGCATGGAAACTGGCCACGGTGATGCCAGACACCTGTAATTTCTGACAGTGGAGAAGCAAAGCCTGGGATATGTGAGGCCTGCCCCACAAAAATAAACCCAAACACACAAAAAAGGAATAGAAGAATCAATACAATACACAACTCCCTTAATCCCAGGACTTGGGAGATAGAGGCAGATGGATCTCTGTAAGACCAAGGCCAGCCTGGTCTCCATAGCGAGTTCCAGGCTAGCTGGAGCTATAGAGGATCCTGTCAAAAAAAAAAAAAGCAAAATAAAGAAACAAACGAAAAAGATAAGCACTTGTGTGGGACTTGTAGGAGTTTTAGCAGGTTGTATTCAGATTACTTTCAAACACATGGCTTCACCTTCTGATCTTGACCTCTATGAGAAAAATCAAGAAGGCTTATGGGAGAGTTAAGGCTCTGTGTTAGTTTAAAGTAACACCGGCATATGAGCAGCCAGATTAGACTCTGAGGACTGGAGCAGACCGACCGGCAGTGAAATTCCTACTGTATTTGTGGCAGGAGCAATGGCTTGGGACTAGTGATGTCTGGAGACACCGCGCATCCCATTATCTGCTGATTCCCGCCATCACGCCAGACTGCGGAGCTCAGGATGTGTGGTCAGCTTTACAACTACTGCTGACCTTAGCTATTCGACTATACTTTCTCCAGAAGGATCAGCTCAGTTTGCTACTCAGATATTTGAGTTAAACAAGCATTTGATATGGGCCAAACTGCAAGCAAGCTTATAGAACACGTGACTGTCTTTAAAGCAGGCCACAAGAAGAATAGAGGATGTAATTTCTAAGAATGTCATTTTTTTAATTTTTAGGAGAAAAGCTTTAAATTTCTATTTTAGGTATGAAGAAAATCAAGCAAGATGGTTTCACCTCATCAAAAAAAATTAAATTTATGAGTGAACAAAACTGTGGGAAAGTGATTTTGAATTTCACAGTGGCAAAGACACAGAGACGATGGGAATAGCAATTGAGACTTTCACTGGAGATAAAATTCTACTAGCTATGCAAGGGCTAAAAGCACTTTCTAGAAAGGGTTCTAAAGTAAGTCACATACACACACAACTTCAGTAGCAGCACAAACATCCTTTGTTGCCGGACGTGAGAAAAACACACTGGTTTCTAAAAAAAGCCATAGGAAGGAAGTGGTAGGACCTCAGGGGTGAGTGGGAGGCCGGGCGAAGGGAATGTTGTAGCTCATTCCTTTAAACATGTCAGCTACCACCCGTCTTATGGTAGGACAGAAGGTCAGCAAATCTTTGGGATAATTCTTCCATAATCTATAGGTACATTCTCAGCCAAACAGTTTTGAAAACTTGACAGAAGTTATGTTGGTGTTCAGGCATTAAATTTCCCTAAATGAAAAAAAAAAAACCTCTTTAAAAGAGCAAAATTAAAGGAATTCAAACACCTGCATTTAATTCTAATTTTACACATCTCGAAACAACCAAGATTAACCAAACAAGAATTATAAAGGAGAGTTGTCCAAGTGTAAAGACAGCCAAGGATAGCATTGTGCTCAGATTCTGCAAGGGGCCATGATAAACCGAGGCCTCCTTAAAAACAAACATGGCCATGCTGTCTCCCTGAACTGCTCAGTATCTTCCCATGGTGCTGAGGATAAACACACAACTGTCAGCATGGCTAACCAAGATCTTCATGATCAGATTCTTGCAAATGTGTGAAGCATCTTATCTGAGATCATATTGACTAAAGGATTATCAGGCACTGAGCATAGCAAAGATCTCACAGCAACCTTGTTAGGTGGAGGTCCTTATGCCCAAAGCTCTTGTTCTGAGGAACTGGGGCTTCCTTCTGTACCTGAGATGAGAAGCTCGAGAGGGAGTCCCTGTCCTCTCTCTACTCCACTTGCTGTCCCAGGTTCAGGCTTGAAGAGCTGTCTTCTCAATTTCCCTTCTTTAGTACTTGGGTTGTGCTCTGGCCCATGGCAAACAGGAAGTCAGTCCACTGGGGATTCCTGGGACTCTCTGAGCTTTTCTGAGAAATGAACCCAGAACAGCACACTTCCTCCTTCTTCCTCCTGGGGCCTGGCCATTTCTGGATGAGGGAAGGACAAACACAGGTGGGGGATGCAGGTATGTCTCAGCTGAGTCCTAGCGCTCCAGTGCTTTCAGACTCCTTGTTTTGTGTGGATCAATTCCCTTCGTATTCTAATCTAAAAAAATTAGGCTTTCTGTTATTTGGAGCCCACCCAAACCCAAACAAAATGCATATTAAACAACAACAACAACACTGTTATGATGCAGCTG
Organism: Rhizomys pruinosus; assembly: GCA_009823505.1. Taxonomy (NCBI): domain Eukaryota; kingdom Metazoa; phylum Chordata; class Mammalia; order Rodentia; family Spalacidae; genus Rhizomys; species Rhizomys pruinosus. The sequence continues at coordinate 298,877 of VZQC01011398.1, read as the reverse complement.
TGATGCTAGGCCTGCACTCAGAAAGGCAATACTGAGCCCAGTGAAGAGTCCCTTCTGTCGTCCCCCCCAACCCCCCCCCCACGCACTGACCTCCAGGTCCCTCCGTCCCCAGAGCCCATGTGCATCTCTCTGTTGAAGGCATCTTTGGCTAAGCTTTCAGAGTTCAGCTGAAATCTCACCTCTCCAGGAAGCCTTTCCTGGTCTCTGCCCATCCTCTAAAGTCAGGTCCCCGCCTCACATGATCACAGACCCCTACGTGTTTATCCTCTGTAGTTTGCCACAGTTTCTGAGAAACACATGTTTAGTACTTGTCTTTCCATGCGACCTGGTGGGGCTGTTAACTGTGATTCTGGTCAATAAATACTTATTAAATTAATGAACACAGACATTCTTCTTTCTAAGTTGACTCCTGGGCTGGGCGGAACTGGCCGGAAGGTCCTCCTGTGCAGCTGAAGCTGCCTCAGCAGGAGTGCAGAATACATGCTATTCGACTGCATTACATGCCACAAATATCTCAACAGAAAGACAGGAAGAGGGCGTAAAATCCAGAGGCAGTCTGTGAAGACAGGATATCCCACGTAAAAAGAAAGGAATATATCCGGTCCTAAGGTAGTGGCAGTCCCACCATCAGCAAAAGTCCTACAAAAAGAGAATGCTGAAAGAGATAGAAATTGCAAACTGCAACAGGTTTACCTTATAAAAATATAAATTCCGGCAGGGAAAAAGCAACCGCCCAACACAGCATCTTGTGATCCCAAGTCTGGCATTCAGCACTTTTTCTGTGAGAAATCATTTCCAATTTTACAGTGGAGTTGTAGGAAAATGTTGCAATTTATATAAACTTTGTTTGAGTGCCAAATTTCCAGTAGCCCTTGTACTCCCCTAAGGAAGAGATAACTGGTTCTTGTCCTCTGGTTAACATCCCTGCTCTAAGCTCTCTGCTTCAGGAACCCTCCCTTCTTCCCTGAAATTGATCTTTTCATATTCTTGTCTCTTCCAGTAGGAAGAAAATTCTTCCAAGTAGGAATCTTGTGACTTCTGTGATTTCCGATGGTCAACACTGAGCACAGAGCTTGAACTCACCGTGTATTTTCATTGTAAACGAGTAAAGAAGGTGCAGAGGTCTGAGAGGCATCTGGAAAGTGCAAGTCAAACCGAATCTTTGCTACCTGACTTGGAATGACTTCTTTTTTAGACACTGTGACAGAGTCCACCATCCAGTAAATTTTTCACAATGGAGTAAAAACTAAGAGAGAGCCACTGTTTCTTCACGGTACTATGAATTAAAATGGGAACTTCCTGTTTATCATGAGCATCTTTTACAACTTAAACTTGAAACTTGATTTTTACATGTATGTTTGTGGGCCTGCCTGTGAGACTATGCACCTGCAAGTGGGTGCTACACAGGACAGAACGGGTGGACGTCCAACACCCTGGGGCTGGAATTCCAAGTGTTCCTGAGCTGCCCAGTGTGGGCGCTGGGAGCAGAACTCCAGTCCTCTGCAAGTGCATCCCGGGCCACTCACGTCTGAGCCATCTCTGTAGCATCCGATAATTGAAATTGAGAAACCCTGCTGTATCTCTGTGTTTGCCATCTACGTGACCCCCAGTCTCTCCTCCTGGTTTATCTTGGGGTGATGGGAGTGGGAGACGACAAAGACAGGAGTGAGTGAGTGGCCGGTGAGCCCAGCAAGACAGCCAGTGGCAGAAAGACAAAGGATGGACGGAGAGGGGAGGGGTCAGTGGAGGGAGGCAAGGACTACAGAATGCAAGTTCTAGGCCTTTCCACCTCCCCCGGTCTCATTTCTCCTGTCTTTGACAAAAGTGCATGCAGACTTCTACCTGACCCCAGCTTTACTGCCAGTTCCAATGTCACAACTTCTTAAGCAGATTAATTTACAATTATCTTTCATTTCACCAGGATCTGTTGGTAGTTCCTGAGTCTTCTGGGTCCTGGTCATTAAAACCATTGGCGAAGAACTGAGTGCAGCAGCCCAGCAGCTTCCATAGCAGCACCACTGAAGCGAGTGCCATCTATTTTCATGTTCAGAGAAAGTGAAACTTCTTCAGACCACATAGCGTTCTGCCCAGTTCATGACTTTCCCATCTTATTTACATATTGTACTCATTATTTTGGCACTAACTTGGGAATCTAGTCCTGATGGGATAAAACAATAACAACGACAACAAAAAAATTAATGGCAAGAAAAAGGTAACTTCAAGTCTATGGATTAAATTTTCTATTGCCCTCAAAAGAATGAGGCAAGGCCTGGCTGTGCACGCCTTTAATCCTAGAACTTGGGAGACAGAGGTAGGTGGATTTCTGTGAGTTCAAGGCCAGCCTGGTCTACGTTGAGAGTTCCAGGACAGATGGAGCTATGGGAGACCCTGTCTCAAAAAGAATGAAACTGAAAGCAGAAGCTTGAAGAAACTTACGTGTGCCAAACCCACCAAGGCCTTCACAGAGAAGCAGGGAGCTCCTTTCAGGCCCCCAGGCTCTTGCTTTGCAGTGGGCTTCTCCACAAGGGAAATCTTGTTCACTTGCTGGCCAGAGTTCCAGGTGCCACCACTGCACAGCCTCGTGTTTTGGGCAGACATTCAAGACCAAGGGCACAGCTGTCAAACCCAGAGACTTGAGACGTCATGACTGAGCACACGCCATCCCGGCAAGTTTGAAATCACCATGAGTAGAGGCCCATGTACCTAGCATCTGAAAAGTCAACAATAATACCGGCCCTGATGAGAGTTGGAGAAGCGGGGGGGGAGAGATTTATGGGCAAAATGGCATGTTTTAAGCATAAGTTAAAAAAAAAACTGTCAGTCTTTCGCCGGGCATGGTGACGCACACCTTTAATCCTAGCACTTGGGAGGTAGAGGCAGGCAGATCTTTGTGAGTTCAAGGCCATTCTGGCCTACAGGTCTGCAGAGCAAGTTCCAGGACAGCCGAACTACAGGAAGACCCTGTCTCAAAAAGACAAAAAAAAAACAAAAAACCCAAAAATAAAACTGTCAGAACTCTTTCAAAGGGAAAACCCCCTACCAACTCCACTGTGCAAATAATTGCCGCCTGCTGTTTCCACTTGTGTCTTGCAGCTCTTCCTTCATGTGAGTCTCCTAACTACCGGCTCTTCCTAATGGCTGCCCACATGTCTTTTTAATTTTCTAAGGGAACAGCCCACTTCGAGATGTCCCATCAACTCGGACTTGTTTCCCTCAGATGTTTTTCTTCTTTTCCTTCTTCTGAAAAGCACGTGTTGACAGACTACAGGGAATAGACTAAGATTTATTTTGTAGACAGTGTTTTCCCCTTGCAACTGTAAGTCAGCCTTACTTGGATGGGAAGGGAGGCTGATGATTCTAAGGCTGTTTGCTCTGATGCTTCCCCCTCAATAACCTTTAAAATGAGAGCTGTGGAGGGTGAGGCAGAAACAGGCTCCATCTGGAAGAGTTTACACACAGGGGTGTCTTCACTGCAGTTCGTGTAGGCTTTCCATTTAGGAACTGCTTTGCTTTTCTCCTGTGGGTGTGCTGAAGACAACTGTTTGCAAAATTCCTTTTATGCCACAGTCCAGAGGCCCCTAACGCTACCAGGCTGAGGAAGTGAACCAGGACTCATGGGCCTCTCTATACACAAGGAAACAGTGCTGAATCCATGGGAAGCCGCTGTTCTTTGTTGGGGGTAACCGCTGGCTTACCTAGGAAGTCAGGGCACCATCATCAAATCAGCTTCCTGCTTGGAAGGTCTTGTCTCCTCTCTGTAAAACTCTTGAATCTCCTTTCTAGAACAATCTATGTGGATGACAGAACCTGAGGCCAATGGAAAGTGCCTTCAGTCCTTTTATGGTTCAGTATAAGTCACCTGGGACTGGTTTGATGGCTCCGGGGTAAGGCTGCTTGGTGCCAAGCCTAATGAGCTGAGTTCAGTCCCTGTGACTAACATGGTAGAAGGAGAGAATAGACTTCCACAAGTTGTCTTCTGACTTTCACATGTGCTTTATGGCATGTTTGAGCCCACACACACACACATACACACACACACACACACACACACACACACACACACACACGATAAATAAATGTACTTTTTTAAAGTTACCAGGCAAAATTCCCTTAGGACATACTTTGATATGCTTTGAAGATACTGATTTGTGATACATATACACATAGATGTATACACACGTGTGTTTGTTTGCGTGTGAGTGCAGGTGCATATCCAGTGCATGCACATGTATGTGAAGTTAACATCAATGACTTAGGATATGCTTTGGCATACTTTGAAGATACTGACTTGTGATGTCTATCATGTATCTATCTAGCTATATATGTGTATATGTGTGTGTTCATGTTTTCATGTGTGGGGGCACATGTATGTGCATGGGCACACGTAGTGTGTGCACGTGTGTGAAGTTGACTTGAGCTGTCTTCCTAGATCACTGTCTACTTCGTTTGTTGAGCTCAGATCTCTTGCTGAACCTGAGGCTCACCAATTCTGGGCAGGCTAGCTAGCCAGCTTTCTCCAGCTATTGTTGCCTCCTGTCTACTGTGATTACATGTGGCTGTCAACCCCACCCAGGTTGTTGACATAGGTTCTGGTGATCCAAACTCTTATCTTCATGCTTGCATGGTAAGTGTTTTGCCTACAGAGCCACCTTCCCAGCTGAGCCGCAAGGATACATGCCTATTTTAAGTGATGTGTTAAGATTCAGTCATGTATTTTAGAGAGGCAGCTAGGTTACTGGACACTGAAGCAAGCCAGCTTGCTCCACAAGACAGTCTTCGCTTCCAGACACACTTGAGTCATATCCCCTGGGCCAGTTCTTGAAGAACTTCGTACAAATGAAGGTTTTATTGCAGGTGTGTGTAGTTGCCTGGGAATAGAGTTGTGCCATGTTGCATGGGAGGAGGGAGATGAGGCAAAGTAGCAGCCAAGAAGGCTATTAGTAGAAAAGCAGGTAGAATCGCAGCAAGTGGCTGCAGCTGGACTCTGCCACAAGGCCCAGCCACACCAGAGCGACAGAAGAGAAGGCTGCACAACCACGAGGACAGTGGCAGGCCTGGTCTCTCGCCACACCCATCTCTAACCTCTCCTTCTTTGCTGCTCTCCTTCATAGATGTTCAAGCACATTTCTCTCCTCGGCTTCTCTGGTTGGAATGGGGGTGTGGTAGAATTTTGGCCAATGGGATGGACATGCACTAGAGGAAGAGCATGCTTCTGGGAACCTGGGGCTTTCCCGACAAAATGAATACCTGTTCTGTCCCGGCCTCTGCCTTCCTCCAGCTTTGAATGCTAGTGTGAGCCCTGCAGCTTGAAACCAAGAGAGAAATTAAGTCGGAATCCCAGAGTAACTGTCCATCAGGCTGTCCAGTTACTCGATGACACCAGCCTCAAGCAATCTCCAGGAGTGAGGTGGTGTGAAGCAGAGCCTTCCAAATGTTTGTTTCGAACACTGTTAGTCTTCATTCTCTTATTTGTAGCAAACTCCAAACTAATTTAACACAAATGGGGACAGCAGCTGGGCATGGTGGCTCACACCTGTAATCTCGGCACACAGGAGACACCCTGGGCTACATAGGGAGTTCCTGAACAGCAATGGCCTACAACGTAATACCTTATCTCAGAACAGCAACAGGAACCAAAGAAACTATTCTTAAGACATTTGGGGGGAAAAGAGTACCTTTGAAAAATGCAAGTGAAACTGGCCATCTTTAGTTGTGTGTCACGGTGTCTGCCTGTAATCCTAGCACTAGGGAAGTCAGAGGCAGGAGGACTGCCGCAAGTTTAAGGCCAGGCCAGTCCATAAGGTGAGTTCTAGGCCAACCAGTGCTACACAGTAAGAACATTTCCCTAAAACAACAAAGTGTGAAGATGAAGCTAATTTCGCATGCCATGGAAACTCCTAATTTTTTAAATATTATATTCTCTGTAGTCAGAGACTACATAGTCAAAACTATGCCAATTGGTTCAAGAGATTTATTGAGATAAAGTCCCATTCTGTATCTGTAACCTATAACTGTCTTCATTAACTGTTTACAGTTACATTTTTACAAGCCTCCAACCTGATTTTTCTATGAAGCAAAAGGATCCACTAAAGGGACTCCTCTCTGACTTGAGTCCTCTTGACGATACTTGACCCTACATAGAAACTTTTAAAAAACTTAAATTTTTAAATTTATTTTTATGTGTATGAATGTTTTGCCTCCATGTATGTAAGTGCAACTGTGTCATGCAATGCCCATGGAGGCCAGGAGAGGGTGTTGTATTCCCTGGAGCTGGAGTTACTGGGAACTGAACGTGGATCTTCTACAAAATCAGCTACTGCTCTTAACCCCTGAGCCATGGCTCTAGTCCCACTACTTAGAAACTTTTGATAGAAATGTAACTAAAAGGAAAGAGTGAAGCATCTTTTGGTCACTAGCTAGTGACAAAACATGGTAAAATTTCCTTCAGTTCCCCAAGCCTTGTATTGTTCTACAAAATTTGGATTAGATCAATATTTTAACTTTTTATTTTAAAATATCTGGTTATCAACAGTGTGGTGGCACAAACCTGTAATCTTAGCACTCAAGAGGCTGAGGCAGGAAGATTGCCAGGAGTGTGAGAGCAGCCTGGGCTAGCTCCAGGACAGCCTGGGCTAGCTCCAGGACAGCCTGGGCTGTAGTGTGAAACCAAAAATATTACATTTTTGACCACCATGCATTATGTAAGACTTCCTAATATGTCTCCATGAACAAAAATTGACATGTTAAAATTTATATTTGCTAGGGCGAGAGTCTGTATAATTGATGACACTCTCTGACAGAACAGACCATTTTTCTCCTAGGTCTACTCTCCATGGAGTGTTTAAAGGTAGTCTCAAGTTCTTGAAATTCCTGTGTCCCACCCAACATCTAGGGATAGAATGTGGGAACATCTCATTTTTCACAGGTATCCTGGGACATAGTCCCACATGATCGACCTAAACTTTGAGGCCCAGCACCGAGCTGGAAAATGACGATGCAGAAAACAGGATCGGAGCTTTGGGTGGATTAAAAATGACACTGCCGAAGCACAGAAAGTTCCATCACAAATACAGCTCTTTAGATCTCTTGAGTTGCTTTGTGGTCATTTATAACATCCTCTGACATCAACTTAACCCTCAATTAGGTTTATAATTTGTTATATAAGTAAATTTCTTTTTTTTTTTTTTCAAATGGAGCAAAAATTCAAGAGACTTTTTTCAAGGAAAAACTCAAGCAAAAAATTCTCCTAGGGTTTGACTATTCTCTTATGTTTCTCTCTAGTCATCATTGGCTCTTATTTTAATTTGTGTGTGTGTGTGTGTGTCTGTCTATCTGTCTGTCTGTCTGTGTGTATGCATACATGTGGAGGCCAGAGGAGAGGACAATCTTGAGTTTCATTCCTCGGGTGCTGTTCCCCATGCCGAGTGGAGGAGGCTGGATGGCCAAGAAGTCCCAAAGACCCTTCTTCCTCCCCCAGTTCTGGGATCATAAGTACACACCACCATGGCCAATCTTGTTAAACTCATTCCAGGGATTAAACTCAGGACCTCATGTTTTTGAGATAAGTATATTATGGACTGAGCTATCTCCTCAGTTCCTTACCCTTGATTTAATGCTATCTTCCTCTTCCCTCTTTCCTTTCTTTAAGTATTTATTTATATTTATGTATTTATGTATTTATTTATTTATGTACATGTCTGCCATGTGAATGTAGTACCCAGAGAGACCAGAAGAGAGCATCAGATCCCCTAAAGCTGGAGTTATAGGTGGTTCTAAGTGGCCTGACATGGGTGCTGGGAACCAAACTCAGGTTTCTGGAAGATCAGCAAGTGCTCTTTTTTTTTTTTTTTAATTTTATTTATTTTTGTATGTGTATGAATGTACTGTCTGCATGCAAGTCTGTGCACCCGTGTCATGCAATGCCGCGGAGGTCAGAAGAGGGTCTCGGATTCCCCTGGAACTGGAGTTCTCCTGGAATTGGAGTTGCAGATGGTTCTCAGCCGCCATGTGGGTGCTGGGGATCGAACCCGGGTCCTCTGTAAGAGCGGTCGGCGCTCTTAACCTCTAGGCCATCTCTCCAGCCCCAGCAAGTGCTCTTAACCACTGAGCCATCTCTCCAGTCTCCACTGCCTTCTTTCTTATATGCCCAAGAAAGATCAAACTTTTACATAAAGTAGTTGCAAGTATTACATTTTCACAGTTCAGTGTAATCTTTTTTTACAATATGTTTTTTATTGAATTTTTGTGTATGTTATACAACACATCTCAATCATATTTAGACACCCCCCCATCTGTGTCCCCTATCACCTCTCTGCTGATTTCATGCATTCTGTCATATATGTTAAGGCTTATAGAGTCAAGTTTGTGCACCCAGATGTCTCTTGATGTGGGCTCATCCCTTGGAGCCTGGTCAACCCATCTAGCGTCACTCCCTTAAAGCAGACCTTCTATACTTCCTACTTGCATTTGCAGTCCCATTTCCCATGAATAAACAAAGGGATTGTGTTTCCATTGCATGATATATTTGTCAACCACTCTTGGCTTGAGGAAATCGTTTTACTGTTCTCTCCTAGACAACCACTTCCCCAGGAATTTAAGGAGATTGGTCCCAGTGTACGATGCATCACAATACCTCTATATCCCAACAATAGTGTTCACTTTCTTAGTAGCCATAACAATTATATCCTTAATAGTTATGATTTATGCAGCTTTTCTTTCATTCCAAGTCAATAAAAAACATTCTGTGTGTAATTCTGGTATGTCTGGTATACACCGCCTATGGCTAGTACATGTAGGACTGAGGCCCGGAAAGAAAGAGCAACACTGTTTCTTAATGTTTCAAAGCCAATGATGCCATTTAAAAAGCAAGATAAAACAAACTGGGATAAACACACAGAATAAAACAAAGGTTAAAGCCATTATAATTCCAACACTTTAACAGCAATATTAGTCACTATTATTTCATCACAATAAAATGTTCAGAATTTCTAAAATGTTTCTCAATCAAAAAATGTTCTGTATCTTTCAAAACATCAAACTGCAAATGAATCACACACAGCACCTTAAAAGGCCCTCAGGTGCCCACTGTAAAAGATGAGGATGCAGGAACCCCTGACCCTGGCATGATGGTGTTCATCATCCATGAGGGAGAGCTGAGTCAGTTGTGAAAGAAGGGCAAGGTGGTGGTGAGTGCACTGTCACTTTTCCACATGCTCTAAGCCCAGGGGAAATGGGCTTTGCATCTGAACTTTTGTTCCACAAGTATGAGGAAGTTGGGGTAGCCACAAGGATCCCCGAGAGCAGTAAAGGCAGCTGTTATCACTCAAAAACACCCAATTTGGTGTCAAGAAATTGAAATGCACATCTCTAACCCTTCTTCCCCTCGCTGTGACCTGTGTGTGTCACAGTCTCTTTGAGCCTGTTGGTGCCTGCATCAAAGATCTGAAGTGTGCTATAAAATATTTTCCTTGGGTTACTCCTGTGAAGAAAAGCTGAGAGGGCTCATAGATTTGTGTTAAATAGATTTCTATTTAACATAAATTGTGGATTTAATTACTGTTCAAAGAAGAGCAAAAACTCTGCTCTAAATCTGATCACATCAACTGAGGGCAAGGGTGTGGAATGTGCCCTGCCCAGGCGACCACATTGGCTGGGTTTGGGAACAGTTGCCATGTTCCTCTCCAAGTTCACTGCCTCGGGGTGTCTAGCCCAAGGCAGAGTTTGTTTGTAAAGTTCCCCCACAAAGCAAGATGCTCTGACTGCTGAAGAATGAGTTACCTTACATGGAACCTCTCCGATCATCTTTCCCTGAAAACCAGACCCCTACTCAGCAGCTCAGTATCTGGAAACACTGACTTCCACGCTGCTGGAGACAGAAAGATCTCCAGGCGAATACCTACCACTGGCAGGAATGTGCCCTGGAACAGACTGAGGCAAAAATAACTCATTTGAGCACAAAATGCAACAGTGTTCACAGATATGCTTTATGGCTGAACTCGAGTTCTTCCTGATCGTTAACATGTCCTGTTCCTTTGTGTCACCCACGCAAAAATGTGTTCTATTAGGAGTCAGGTTCTATTCCTGACCCTCTTAGTCATACTGTGGAAGCTGTTTTCCTTTCTCTTAGCTTATTTTACCCATCTTGGGATTTTTCCTCCTCTATTCCACGATGGTAAAGTTTCAGTTTATAGCTTATAAACAAGCATCCACAGATTAAGCACTGCAAATTGCCCTGACCAGTGTAAGATTGTAAGAACTGTGACACCCAACCAGTTATTTTGAAATGAAAAAGTGAGAGCTATTGCAAATCATTGCTTTTAATATTCTAAGAAGTAGACCCCACTCTCCATTTTTTCCTTCTATATGTGGAGGTGACCGGGTCTTGCAGAGAATCATGTAATACATGTAACATGCCAACCTTCAGCTATAAATATACTAGGCTCTCTCAAAAGAGGAGCTGGAGGAGAAAGCCCTTTGAATCTTTTCAAATTGTTACCCAAACTTGTTTTTACTTTTTGTACGTGTGCATATTCGCTGCAGGTACACATGTGTGTGTGGGTATACACCCAGGCCAGAGGACAAACTCAGATCTTGTTACTAGATACCATCCACCTCATTTTGAGACAATTTGCTTGTCATCACCTCCCCCAGCATTTTTATATGGGTTCTGGGAATCAAACTTAGGTCCTTACACTTGGGAGACAGGCACTTTACCCACTGAACCATCCTCCCATCCCCTATCTACACTTGTTAGCATACAAAATACAGTGTCACATGACTTTCCTTACAAATGGATAGAGACAGCTACAGAGGAGAGTGGATGCCAAACCATGTGGTTCATTGCACAGGAAGAGTGCCCTTCCCTTGCCTCACAGAGGAGGGAGGGTTGGACCAGACAGAAAATGGGATGGAAAACCACCCGAGTATTTTCCTGTGGGTGTCTTCTGCAAATGGGGGTGAGTGATGATGAGCCTACTGAAGAAGGACTGCAGTTGGCAGGGAGAAAACATTCCTCACGGGAAAGAGACCCATGTGTGAATAAGAGGTGATTTGGCCAGGGAAGACTCCCTGCCCTGGCTAAGCTAGACTTCTGAGGGATAGCAGTCGCTAGAAAACAATGGATTGGTGTAAATTAACTGCGTCTCCAAAGTTACAAACACTGCACTGAAGAATATGGTTTGGCACATTAATGCGTAGGTGTGTGACAGCAGGCGTGGCTGGGATGAAAGCCTGTGCTAACAGGCCTGGCTGCAGGTATGTTTTTCAAGTGTAACTTTATGCATGTGCAAAATGTAGCTAGAAAATGCACATTTGTCAGCAAATGTACCAGGTACTTGGACCTTTAAAACAAGTGCATGATATTTGTAGGAAAGGATAAAAATCAACAGTAGAGTCAGTCCTGAACCAGAGGTCGCAGCTTGGGAGGGTTTGTTAGCAGAATGATCTGTGGTCCAAGCACTCCTAAGACAATAGGAAAACAATATCTCCCTTACACAAAATTTCAGCCTCACTCACGTATTAAACCTGAAGCACAGACAGAGAGAGTAGATGATTACATGTGCTTAATCCAGCCAGAACAGTAATGTGGAGTTGCTTGGTTTCTAGCTGGGGGGGGGGGGGGGGAGAGAAGAGAGAAGAGAAGAGAGAAGAGAGTTTTGCTATAGTTTTCCTGAGAAACCCAAAAAGTAAAACTTAATTAAATGGGTAAATGTAATTGCTCACTGCGAACCTGCAGGTGCTACTAACGTCCACTTCACATCCTAGGCCATTATTAACTGGCTGGCACTGCCCAGAGGTAGAAACCTGTACACCATAACCCAAGGCAGGGACCCGGAAGAGAGGAAAAGAGTGTTAGCTGCTCAGCTCTCCAGGAGGCTGCCAGTCCGTGTCACCCCCCCCTCCCCGCTGGCTGGCTTTAACCGGTCTCACTTCCTTCAGGCTGGGACTGGAAGCAGTCTGGGCTGTGCCTCAAGTATGGTGGGAGGTAAACTTGCTCCCTGGGGGGGGGGGAGGGGGTGAATTTGGGGCTTTCTGACCCTTCTAAGGACCTGACTGAGATAGCCTATTTGGCCCACTTGCTGTTTTCTTGGGCTGTTTAGAATGGTTTGGCAGTTTCTCCTTTAAGAAGAAGCAGTGTGCTGGGCGTGGTAGCACATGCCTTTAATCCTAGCACTTGGGAAGCAGAGGCAGACAGATGGATCTTTGTGAGTTCAAGGCCAGCCTGGTCTACAGAGTGAGTTCCAGGACAGCTGGGGCTACAGGAAGACCCTGTCTTGAAAAAAACAACAACAAAAAAAGAAGCACTATGGAAGGAAATGGGCTTCCATAGTCACTGGGACTTGCAATCAGAACCAGCAGGACACCATCACTGCTCTCAGCACATGATAGACTATGATGGGGTGTATCTCATTCAGCCTCACCAGACCATCACTAAGTATCCATCCTCAAAGAGGTAAACATGTTTTCTATCTGTGCTGTTCCAAAATCAAATGTTTGAAAAATCAAAAACCTGACTTGGGTGAAAAATGTGCATGCAAATCAAACATATGCTGAGTTTGAATATATGTCTATTTAGATTGGGCTAAATCTCTGGAAATGGAGAAGCATGCTCAGAAAGTTCTGATTGGATACGGTGTTAGCCTTACAATCCATATCATGAACCAGAGCAATGAGTTACCTATTTTCTTTAATTTTTGCATGAGTATGTAGTATACATGCATGTCTGTGTGTGTATGTATCTGTGTGTGTGTGTGTGTGTGTGTGTGTGCATGTACATGCATGGATATCCATGTGGACAGAGGCAGGACATTGACGTAAGGAATCTTGTTTGCTAACTCTCTATTCATTGATGCGGGTCCCTTTTCAGCTTGCTCCAGGGATCCCTGTGGATACTCTCCACTTTTGGTCTCCTGCATTAGAAGTCTGCTGCCATGCCCACCTGGCATTCGCATAGATGTTGGGGTCTAAACTCAGGTCCTTGCTTGTGTAGCAAGTGTTTTGTTTTATCCAGTGAGCCATCTCCCCAGTCTCTGTCTCTCTGTATGTCTCTCTGTCTCTGTCTCTCCTTCTGTCTCCCTCTTTCTGTTCCTGTTTCTCTATCTCTGTCTCTTGGCTGCTTGAGAGAATTAAAGATGCATGAACTACTGAGGAATTTGAAATCACCATTGTTTCTAGTGACAATTAAGAAAACATTGTTGGATGCCTTCTTGGTGGAAACATTACAGCAGATGAGACGGAACCAGGTTTTCTTTCAGGTCCCCTGCAAAGTGTGATTCTGTGACCATGCTGTGATTCCTGCGTAGCGAGTAATCTGGATCTTCATGTAGACATCTGCTCAGCTTCCGGTGCAGCCTAAGGGATGTGGGATGTCTCACTCCAGAGCCAGTGCTTACAGGGCAGGTACTGAAGTGACAGGCACTCACTATCTCCTTCTGCTACCCCAGAGGTTCCTAGCAAGTGCACAGAGCCTCAGAACCCTGCACGCTTTTCCGTATGACTCCGTGAACTGTGCTTTGTCTTCTGCTTGGCCCTCCCCTTTTGCTTGCTACCTCTTCTCAGCCTCTTCTGGTATGTATTAGTTACTTTTCTGTTGCTGTGATAAAACACCATGGCCAGGATATCTCATAGAAGAGTTTATTTGACTTAAGGTTCCAGAAGGATAAGAGACCACCATGACAGGAAGGCATGGCAAGAGACAGCTGGAACAGAAGCCAAGAGCTCAGATTCCCAAGCAGGCACAGGAAGCAGAGAAAAACTGAAAATGGTATGGGGCTATCTATTCTCAAGGTCCCCCCCCCACCCAGGAACGTGCTTCCTCCTCTTCATTGAGCTTCCTAGTGTTTGCTCGTGCCTATGATTCTCGCCATTGATGACTGGCATATTTATTCTTTCTCGAACCCAGACATGTCTCTTGGTGTCCAGACACACATACCTGTGCCTTCTCTTCACAGATGTCTAAGACTCTGCATGGCCCACCCTGGGCTCCTGCTCCTCTGCCTAAAGCCTGGTCCTTCAGCTTTCTTCTCCTTTCTTCTGTCTTGCTCCTTATTCTTGTGAAGACTTTGAATTGATCTCTGTTTCCCAATTTCACCTCAATAAAATTGCTGCCGTCTCTACCAGTTATCCAGAATCCAACAAATCGTGTCATTCTGTGGCCAGTGCTCTGTCCTGGATGTCACCTTTACTCAGATTAACACCACAGCTGCCAGTCCAGTCTCCATCACATGGGTACCACTCCCTGCTTAAAACCTTCCAAGCCCTTATTCCAATAAATGAGCAAAAGCTGGGCTCTTTCCGCAGTCCACAGGTTCTGTGTCACCTGCTACCCAGTGCCCAGTCCCTCTCTGGTTTGTAGTCCCATTTCCAAAAAGGGCACCTTGTTATTCCTAGGCCACTCCAGGGTATTCCTTATTATTCCTAGACCACTCCAGGGTATTCCTTGTTATTCCTAGATCACTCCAGGGTATTCCTGACTGAGAGTTTTACACTCCACTCTGCCTGCCTGGGTCCTCCCCTGCCTTACCTACAGGCCACCGTCCATCCCTCTGCAGGTCACCGTCCATCCCTCTGCAGCCACCCCCCATCACTCTGCAGCTACCCCCCATCCCTTTGCGTCCACCCCCCATCCCTCTGCAGCCACCTCTGTCCCTCTTCAGGTCACCGTCCATCCTTCCGCAGGTCACCGTCCATCCCTCTGCAGCCACCCCCCATCCCTCTGTAGCCACCCCCTGTCCCTCTGCAGGTCCTCACAGAAGCGCTCCCTTCGCAGTAAGGCCTTTATGATCTTCCTCTATGACCCCCCCCCCCCCACTGCAGTGCTTCTTGGCATTTGATGCCCTGTGTGCTTTGCTCCTATTTTTTTCTTTTCCTAATGAGATTTTAATTCTACAAGAACAGGAATTGTTTGTTAGTCATAGGCCTGAAATGAACATGGTGTCAAGTGCCTGTGATCTCAGAATTCTGGAGGCTGACACAGGGAGACTGGAAGTTTGAAGCCAGCAAGACAGACAAAACCAACCCAAAACAAAATACGACGACCTCACGGGCCTGGCACAAAGTAGGAACTTGGCACGTATTTGTTGGTGGATAGATGACCTCTAGATGTACTTGAATTTTGATTGACGTGTGGTAAAGAATCTGATGCCCCTTCTATCCTGACACAATCTGTGGTCACTTTGCAAGAGTACCCACCTTACCAGGGTCAGAATTTAAAGACAGTTTTTATTTGATCAACTGCCAGAACCTTCAATTTTTAAAAGAAAGTATGCCAGACTATGAGCTGCAAACCAAACAATAATGGCAAGTATTTAAACACCTTCCAAGTGAAATCTGAGGGGAAGCCCACCAGAGAGAGACCTGCACACCGCTACGCCAGTATGCAAAGTCTGGAAACACAGGCAACTCTGAAGTAAGCAAACAGCAGTGTTTGGCCTTCGAATGATTTACCGCACACAAAACTGGCATGGTGTCTCTGGAGGCCTGGACTGAGGCACTGCAGGTTTGCTGGAAACAGACTCATTTACTTCTACTATTACTCTGGGCCCTGAACTTCTTGCCTGCTACACAATTAACCTACTTAAACCTCGTTTCAGGCAGCCGTCTTGGTGCAATCTGCATCTAAAGTGAAGTCCATATCACCCTCTATGTTTCTGTTTTGTGAGGGTTTTCTCTGACCCCAAAGATGATTACAAAGGAAATGTTAGCACCACATCTGTGGAGCGTTTCCTTGTAGTCAAACGATTTCTAGTCTGCTTTCGCATTCAGCAGACACTCATGCCATCCCTTGCAACATGACACAGTTAGGGTTTGTTTGCTATTTTTCTTTCCTATCTAAAGCAAAAAAGTTTCTGTGCAACACTGGTGATGTTGAAGGTTGTTACCATAGAAACGGGGCAAAATTGCAATAGGAAGTGGCACCCCCTGTGCACTGATAAAGAAAGGTATTTCTTAGGACAGCGATAAAAACCAATCAGAACTCCACTGTTCTGAAGTCAATGCAAAAATCATGTCTCTCTTGGTTGGCTGTAAATTTCTTCCCCCTCCCTATGTATGAGTGCAAGTAGTTCAAATTAGATTAAGAGAGACAAAGTTACTGGACTTTATTAGTAACCCCAAAATAGCAATTTCATGCAAATGAAAACCATTTATTTTCATCTGTTCAAACAAAAGGCTGCTAATTTTAGAAAGCTTTCTTCTCCTGTTGCTTTTATCCCTCTTCCTTTTTTAAATTTTTTTCTTTCTATTACAAATTATTCCCCATAAACTAAGGAGGAAGCAATGCAACTGGAATTTGGGGTAAGAGAGCTAAGCTGGAGCTGGATTATTGCTTCTAAAAGCTACATTAAAGGCAAACTACTTAGGGCTGAAAGACCTAGTTTCTTTCCTGGAGTGAGGACGATGTTCTGTTCCCTAGACTGACTGGGATTGACAGAAGGTAACTTGTAGGATGCAGAGGCTCCACCGATGGCACAGCTGAGACAGGAAGACACACGCCAGTCCTGCTCTTCATATACAGCTTGGAGATGGAAATACTTTTATCTAGTTGGGCATGATGGCGCACACCTTTAATCCCAGCTCTTGAGAGGCACAGGCAAGTGGATCTCTGAGATTGAGGCCTGCATAGTGAGTTCCAGGCCAGCTGGGGTACAGGGAGACCCTGTCTCAAAAAAGAAAAACAAAACCAAGAAAAAAGGGCTTTTTATCTCAGTTTGGCGGTGCATACCGATAATCCCAGCACTCAGGAGGCTGAGGCAGGAGGATGGGATATCAAGGTCATCCTCCACTGCACAGCAGCTCCGGGTCAGCCTGGGCTACATATGCAACCCTGTCTCAACCCTTCTTCCAATTTACGTGTTTCTCTGTTGAGTTTTTGGGCTGTTGTGAGGTCAGGTCCTCAGGCCTACCTTCTCAGAAGCTGTAATTCTTCCTCACTGTGGGCTCGCAGCATTCTCTTTTTCTCTCTCCTTCCTTTGATTCAGATGTTTTTTGGCATTTTCATTTATTCTTAGCTCTCTTTTGAGACAGTTTTCATTTTTTCCTTTATTTATATCCTTTTATCTCAATTGTAATTTTCCTTTTAAAATTTCTGTTATTAACTATGAAATTTTAGTGCCTTTCCTCTATATTTTGCTTATTTCTCATAGATCATGTGGTTATTTGGGAAAATATAACAGAATTTCAAACAAAAGCTACAAAATAGCCAAAGCTCATAATCAAAGATCATTTTTGCCTCTTAAGTATATGTCTAATTTGGGCAAAAACATACATCTTCTTTGTAAATATTCAAAAATGAACAAAGGTCTAAGAATAGATAACTATTTGAATCTGGAAAGTTCTGCAAACATTCGGGTGGACTTACTGTCCATGTACAGATAGACGGGTGCAGCTTCACAAACAGGGTCCGAGCATCCGTATTTCAAAACCCACCTTCTCACTTAGTACAGAACCTTGCTGAGCTAATTCCATGTTAATATAAATGCACATCTGTCTTATTTTCTGTCTTGTATGTGAGCACAGCTGTGCATGCACTCCTGTGGAGGTCAGAGGGCAACCTCAGGTGTCAGTCCCCACCTTCCTTGGACGGGGTCCCTTGTTCATGCTCTGTAAGTCAGACTAGTGGGCTCTTGAGCTTCCTGAGACTCCACTGTCTTTGCCTCCCTGCTCACGTCAGGAGCGCTGAGATTACAGATGTGCACTGCCACGTCTGATTTGATGTGGGTTCTGGGGATCTGAACTCGGGTCCTCAGGGTTGTATGGTGCTTTACCCACTGAGACATCTCCTCAGCCCTTGTGTTACTTTTAATAGCTGCATAATATTCCATTGTACAGATGTATTGCAATCTTTAATCAGTTCCTTATAGGTGGATATTTAGATTAATTCCTCCTTCCTGTGATTAGAAATGAATTCATAGAAATGAAACAAAGACTAAGTTTTACATCCCAATCTCTTTACAATAATGGCTGAAACCAGACCTGATGAAATAATTCCTAGGTGCAGTCTACTTTGGCCTTTGACTTTCCATCTAGACACTAGGCTGCATCTGCTAGCTTCTTCAAGCTCTGCCCCAAGAAAGAGATGTTCAGCCTTAATGCAGTCACAGGCCAACTCCTCCACCCTGCAGGCTTCAGTGTGGAAACACCCCTGCTTATCTACTTACTTCCCCTAATTTAAACATATCTGCTGCATAAGTAGTGCTTCTACGAAAATGCTTCCTTGTGCCGTCCACCAGAGAAATGCTTTCCAGTTTCTGCTCTTTCTGTCTGTTAACTATCTCACAGGACTAAGATAATAATCTCGTCAGTATTGTCAGTCTTAAAGCCTGTTAACCCACAGACAAGCCTACCAACCTCCCATCGTCAATAGAAACAGGGCTTAACAGTCACTGGACCTTGTCTAGCATGATGAGCAGATTAAGAATCCATCCTATTTAAAACAGGAATGCAGGGAGATCAAGTGTTCATGCATTAGTTGTAGCCCAGGGGACTTTGATGTAACATGTTCATAGAAGCAGGTGTGAAAGCTGAGAGTCTTCAAGGGAAAAAAGAAAAGTAGCCATCCCTTTGCCTGGTTCATCCTGTTCTAGAGAGAAGCACTTACTGGCGAGGGGACTGTGATGTGAGGGACCTTTCTGCCTTCAACCATCGCCTTACTCACACAGACTAAGCACACGTGTGATGGCCACACTGTGCTGCCTGGTACATAGTAGGCATTTCTCACTCTGCAAAGATGGCATCCCCCTACAGAGAGAGCAGCGCAAATAGTTCCTTGTGCTTGGCCAGCCACATCCAATGCTTTTCAAGCTTAACTCTAAATCATAAAACAGCAAAACCATAGGGAGCTGCTTCTAAAGAGAACATGTCTCTGCCTTTCCATGAGCACAGCCCAGCTCTAAGGCTAAACACAGGGCCTCAGGGCTGTGACAGCCTGGACAAGGCCCGTGTCCCGAGGTCAGGGTCTAGCCAAACACAGTTTTACTCTTGACGCATAGTGCAAGAAATAGCTTCGCACATAGAAACACCTGTGTCTTTAAAACTCCAGTCTAGGGGCTGGAGGGATGGCTCAGAAGTTAGTAACACTAGCTGCTCTTGCAGAGGGCCTGGATTTGAGTACCAGGACTTGCATGACGGCTAACAGCCACCTATAACTCCAATTCCAGGGGATTTGATACCCTCTTTTGTTCTCTGCAGAGTTTGCATGACATGGGTGCACTTACATAATGCAGCAATACACTCAAACGCATAAAATAATAAGGGCTGGAGACATGGCTCACTGGTTAAGAGCACCAACTGCTCTTGCAGAGGACCCAGGTTTGATTCCCAGGACCCGCATGGTGACTAACAATCTTCCATAATTCCAGTTCCAGGGGACCTGATGCACTCTTCTAACCTCTGCAGGCTTTGCACAACACAAGTGCACCTACCTACATGCAGGCAATACACTCATACACATCAAATAAAAAATTAAAAATAATGCTAATAAAATATTTTTAAAAGACAAATCCAAAAAACTTCAATCCACTTGGTATGGCTTGAGAAATGGCTACTGAAGAACAGACAAGGAAAACTAGATTTCTGACTGCATTTTTGTAATCACTTCTCCTCTTTCACCCTGTGTAAACTGTCTTGGCTTCTTACACTACAAAAGAAAGCTTTTGCTCCCTGTTCTACACAGTCATAGCACAAACCTACATTTGCACAGAACAGTGATAAATGCTCATTCACTTAAGTTGCATGGTGTTCTGTGCACATGTTTAAGGCAAAGTAAAACTGAGTGCAAGACTCGAGACACAAAACAGCTTCCATGTGCCATAAAACACCCTTTTAGGAGTGACAGATAAGCAGCTCAGTTACCTATGATTCAAGTCTCGCTTCAGTGCTCACAACTCTGAAAAACAGAGGACTCTCCCAGGGAAGAAACTTATGGAAGGTGCATCGTGGGGTCTGTCCGTCTGTCTGTGCAGGTGTGAACGCAGGTGTGTGCATGGACAATGCATCATTTTGTGTGCAGTGTATGCTCATGCAAGCATATGCAGGTGTGTGAATATAAGATGCATCACTGTGTGTGTGTTCATATGTGTAGTAGCAAGTACAGGTATGTGTGTAGGTGTGTGCATGGAGGATGAATCACTTTTTCCTGGCTGGGCACTGTAGCAAACTCAAGACTCTTGTGTATAAAATAATTCTAAATGGAATAAAAGGTGTTTTGAGCAAAGTTAAATCTTGAGTGCTATTTAGGAATATGGAAAAAGTCAATAAGGTGAACAAATCAAATGGCTCAGGGGTTTTAAGGGCTCTGAAACTGCCGGTGCCCCTCTGTCTGGGAGATCTTGTTTGCTTTCACTTTTTGAGTCTCAGGATAGTGTGTCTCACTTTGGGGCGGGGGGGGGGATTCATCGGGGTCCCGAGTGCTGAGCTCTCTCTAACTCAGCAGCTCTGGGGTGGCATCCAGTCACCTGAGTTACAGTAACTATATCACGCTGCTCCTGGCTTTCTGGAGACCCTGCTCAGGGATCCCACTTTAGTGAGCAGCTCGGGTGTCTGACAGTCTAATTCTGTCATCGTTTTTCATGTCAGTTATATATTTCCTAGCTGCTCAAATAAGCCTTCACTTTCTTGTCCTCCTGAAGGAAATAGCACCTCTTTATACAGACCTTATAGTAAGCCTGCACTGTAAGCAACTTCCTGTTTGGAGTAAGCTGAGCATGCTTTGTGCCTTCTAATTGGCCAGCCACTAAAAGGCCACCCGAGCTGGTCTTCCATCTTACGGAGCTTAGAGAGGATGGAGGTGGACAACCCAGAATCAGTCATTAGATTTACCTGACAGGTGCTGAGATGGAGGATGATGAAAAGACTTTATGCCCTGGTAGATATGGCAAAGGAACAGAGACAGGCAAACGGTGGAAGGTGTAGATCTCATCCTGATAGGCTGGCCCAGGATGCCCTGGGTGTGACAGGTGCATAAGAGTTTATTGAAGAGAAGCAAGAAGGCTTTCGAGGCTGAGGGAACAGTGCAGAGGCATCAAGCATATTTTGCCTTTCTAGGATTGCCAGGAGCTTTGCTCAGCAACAGCATAGCACAAACAGTGTTGGGATTTTCCTACTGAGTTTGAACTTCATCATGAAGGCACTTCAGAGAGATCACCTGGCAGCCGAATGCTGGAAAGGATAAGCCCAGAGGGAGCAGATATTTCTGTAGCACTAACCTTGAGATTAGAAGAAGTAATATGGTAGTGCAGATGAAGGAGAGGAAAGGTCAATATAAGAACCAAAAGGTGAGGGGGAAAGAGTGATTCCAGGAATGAAAGACTGCTGTTCACTGGCTGAAAGAATAGGGGGGCAAGAACAGATTTGTCACGGCTTCAGTCTGTGACAGGAAACATGACTGATGTCATCCAATGGATATGGTCACGAGGCACAGGAGTATATGAGTTTAGAGATTATCTACCACCATGGGCTTATAGGAAACAGGGGGCCCAGGATATCACTAGAGAAGAGGAGGATCCATTGAAGGCTGCTACAGGGCAGTCTCCAGCACAGGAGCCTTCCTGATCAGGAGCCTCCTCCAACTTGCTGGGCTGGTCTTTTGCTGTATGCAGTACATAAATTCATGCTCATAGTGATCTTTGGTTCATCCTACACGAGGTACACAGAAGAGCAGAGGAGGGAAATCCCATATGCCAACAAAGCACACTGTGATGGAGAGGACGACAAGACAGTCAAAGGGGAAGGGGAAAAGGTGCGTACAGGCCTCTCGGGGCATGGCCAAGGACTGGGGTGAAATGTAGGCTGCACTGTCCTCCACCAGTGTGATGTGTTTCTGTTCTTACACACATGGCATCCCTGGGGTTTACCTCTGCCTTGCTAACAGTCGTGGTCCAAATGGACTGGCTGCCTGAAGGACAGAGCAGAGTGGCTGACTCAGCCCTCACGCAGAGGGGGCGTGTTACAACCACGGTGAGTCTGTATCGCAAAGTGAACCAGACACTTACAATGGAGTTTTTCCTGTATTTCAGAAAAAGAAATCACCTACTAGGTTAAATAGTAACCATAAGAGTTCAATGCTTTTATTTGAGTGAGTGCTTTATAGTCCTGAAATTTTACCATGGGACCCGTTTGGGCTTAAACAAATCCTGCATGTATAAAATATATTTATAAATAGATCCATGTAGCAATATACCACACAACCTTTAATAGACTCATACAATTGGTCTTTTATTCCAGGTGTGAACTGCTATGCTATTTTGCCCAGGTCGTACACAGGTCATGGGCTTTCCAGACTAATTTCAGAATGCAGACGTGGTATAGCTGGTAGGTAGAAAAAGTTGAAAACAGACAACATAGCATGCAGTGCACTGCGACTGGCCTACTGCCTCCCAGGGAAAGGGGGCAACAGTCGAAGATTAAGTTTTACAGCAAGACTTCAGAAGAAGGCAATGGATTGGCAGTAATTTCTCCCACCTCAATTCACAGCTTCCTGTTGGGCAAAAGCCTTCAGAACTTGAGACTTACTGAGCTTTCTCCTGGTATGTACAATGTCAAGATTAGTCTGGCTTTTTTTCTCTCCTTCTCTCTCTCTCTCTCTCTCTCTCTCTCTCTCTCTCTCTCTCTCTCTCTCTCTCTCTCTCTCTTTTTTGTGTCTATTTTCTCGTGTTTTTTTTCTCTCTCTCTCTCTCTCTCTCTCTCTCTCTCTCTCTCTCTCTCTCTCTCTCTCTCTCTCCTTTCTCTTCTCTGTCCCCTTCTCCCACCTCTCCTCATTTTACTATTCTGGCAGTTTGTTCCATTTTTGCTTCTTCGTCTTTTCAGCTCCCGCCTAGGAGGTCAGGAATGCTTCCAAGGAATCAGGACAGGGATCTTACACTAACGTCAACCGCACTTGTCAGAGATGGTGGTCAAGAGGTTCATGGGCTCAAGCCTTCTCATAATAGAAAACTCACTGCCTCTGAGCTCAGCTGTTTTGTTACTTAGAAGGCCATCTTCCAAAGCTTGGAATATGTCTCTATTTCCAGCATGAACTGGGGCAATATACTGGGTCATGTTGGTGAGGGTAACTTTCCCTCTGGTATTAATTAGTCACTAGATCCAACTGATTACAGAACATCGTGTTGTGGCACAACCCTTTGTCATTTTCCTGCCCCTACGAGTTCTCAGCTGTGAGTTCCCAGAAGCACTGGTATTCCATCTTTACACCCTAAATACCTACTGTATCTTTTCTTACATTGTACATCCTTACATGCTTGTTCTTTCATTGAAGAATGTCAGTGTTCATCTGTCTCCCCCTCCCATGAAGGAACCGGGAACAACAGCTTTCAATGGTAGTTCTAAATGCAGTGAGCACATGAAGAAATGATATTAAAATGAAAATCAGTGCAGGTCCTATCTGTAGCTTTTAGATCGTGCCATCATGAATCTTGTTTTAGAGTGGTTCGTACATTCATCATGCGCAATATTTAAAGTATTTAACAACCACAGAGAACATGGTGGGAGGTATAGGTCCTAAATGTGGTAGCTAAGTAGTAATTCCAGAGGCCAGGCAGGGCAGGAAGGCCAGGAAGGTAGGTGCAATATGGAGCATTAAACATTTGCTCGTGAGGGCTTTAAGGCTGCTGGGGGCTATATTTCTTGTGGGATCCAGGTCTCTTTCTGAGAGAAGGAAAGCAGGCAAGGATAGGGCTAGACAGGGCAGGCTAGACCATCTCTCCGTGGTATCCAACGTTATCAGGAAGCACTGCCTAGGGAGAGGAGCTACAAACGGTCTCATGCTCATCAGGTAAATCAGCAAAGCTGGTTATCAGGAATATTAAAGCATAGATTTGACTTTGGGATATTTATGGCTTAGATATAAATGCCCCCCTGCCAGATTAATGTGCTTGGAATCTTAGGCCCCAGCTGGAGCTGTTGTTTTGGGGGGCTGTGGAACTTTGGAGGAGGAAGGTTAGGGTTAGGGTTAGGGAATCTGACTGGAAGGGGTCAGGTTTGGATGTCGGTCTCGAGGTTTAGGTTTGTGAGCTAGCCCCATTTCCTATCTCCTTTCTGTTTCCGTTCTTCACAGATGTGAGCAAGCAGCTGCTTCTTGCTTCTTGCAACGTGCTTTTCCTGCCATGATGGAAACACAGAACGGATCCCTAGCTTAAGACTCCTGGATCTAGTGAATCAACTATCATCACAAAAATCAAAGCAGAACTTCTAAAAAGAAGTGTCTGTGTATTTGGAGTGGGGAGTGACCATGACCTACGAAGGCCACAGGAAGAGTTCAGACCAGTCCTCCCTTACCCCTACCAGAGCACTGTGGATTGTTGTAAATTAACTTTCAATCTGAAAACTCATTACAAATACAGTTTTTTCAGGATTATACCTACCAGCTAAAACAAAATATATTGAAACCTACTCTTACCATCAGGCCAAATCAAGACTTCAAAACAAAAGTGGAATTGAAGTTTGTAGCTGTTTTCCTGATACTTGATTTCTAAAAAAGTCTCTTCTCTATGTGGGACTCTTTCTTCATGTTAGATTAGCTGACAGGCTTTTCTCAAAAATATTCTTTCAATGATATAGGGAAAATGAGATTTCTTGGTTCAAAATTCTACTTGGACAATTTGGCCAAGTTAGATGTCCTTTCCCTATGATCACGGTGACTTTTGTAATTAGAAACTGAATGACTTCAAGAACCGTTTACACATTTTGGAGGTAATTGTGTCTTCATTCATGAAATTAGTAAATAATCTTTAAATATTGAAAGGTGAACTCAGACTTCCCTGTCCTTCCACCACATTTCATTCCTATTTTTTATTTTTATTTTTTTTTATTTTTTATTGTTTTTTGGTCTTTTCGAGACAGGGTCTCCCTGTAGCCCCAGCTGTCCTGGAACTCACTCTGTAGACCAGGCTGGCCTTGAACTTACAAAGATCCACCTGCCTCTGCCTCCCAAGTGCTAGGATTAAAGGCGTGCGCCACCACGCCCGGCTCATTCCTATTTTTTAAATTAATTTATTTTTTTATGTGTATGAATGTACTGTCTGCATGTAGGTTTGTTCACCTGTGTCATGCAATGCTGAGGTCAGAAGAGGGTGTCAGATTCCCCTGGAACTGGAGTTAAAGACGGTTCTTAGCCTCCATATGGGTATTGGGAATCAAACCCGGGTCCTCTGCAAGAGCAGTTGGCACTCTTAACTGCTAGGCCATCTCTCCAGCCCCACATCATTCCTATTTTAAAATAAACACTTAAGAAATGTCTTGCCCTTACGCTCTCCCTTAAAGGCCATGTTCTAGCAGACAATCCAATGACCTCCACACATATGATGACGGGGCCTAGAAACAAGAAGCATAGCTTCTTTTTTTAAAAATATTTAAAATTTTTTTTATTTTTCATTTATTTATGTGTATGAATGTACTGTCTGCATGTAGGTCTGTGCACCTGTGTCCTGCAATGCCACGAAGGTCAGAAGAGGGCTTTGGATTCCCCTGGAACTGGAGTTAAAGATGGTTCTCAGCCACTGTGTGGGTGCTGGGGATTGAACCCAGGTCCTCTGCAAGAGCAGTCGGTGCTCTTAACTGCTAGGCCATCTCTCCAGCCCCAAGAAGAAGTGCTTCTTATATGATGTAATTATTTCCACTGAAAACTCAAAATCTCAGGAACCAGTCCACCAACAAGGGCAGATTAAAGACTGTAATATGTAAATTGCAACTTTTGATAACTTACAAAATTGAAAGCTAAACAGGCCATAAACAAGGGGATGGTAATTGTCAAGATACAAGATCTTTCCTTTTTTTCTATCCTCTTTCTCTTCCTGCTTATCCTCCTCTTCCTCTTCTTTCTCTTCCTCCTTTTCCTCTTCCTCCTTCTTCTCTCCCTCCTTCCCTTCCTTCCTTCTTTCCATTGTAGACTGGTTGAACTCTTATCACTTTTCCTATCCAATAACAAAATGTGACTATAGTCTCCCTCATCTATTTAAACCTCAAATTACTTTAGTAACCAGAATTTAGAGCAAAGAAGTCCATACTTTAGCATCCTCCAACCCTTAGATGTACAAGTGTGGTAATATTTTTCTCTTGTCATGGGTGCTAGAAAGGGAATATCGAGAAGCCAAGAGATGCCCATATACCAGTAGAAATGAAGAACAGACATGTGATGTAACTTTATTTTTTATTTTTATTTTTTTTTATCTTTTGAGACAGAGTCTCCCTGTAGTTTCAGCTGACCTGAAACTCACTGTGTAGACTAGTCTGGCCTCAATCTCAGAGATCTGCCTGCCTCTGCCTCCCATGTGCTGAGATTAAAAGGAAACCATTCTGTCTGCTTAAAACAGCCATCTCTTAAGGTTGTGCCACTTTTGATTTTTCAGACCCCAAAGAATATCATCCTCAAAAGCAAGTTTATAGCTTTTACTTTCTCATTTTAAATTTTCTATTGTGCAAAGGTCTCACCCTATAGTCTAGGTTGACCTCAAACTCATTGTGATCCTCCTGCCTCAACCTGTCAAATGCTAGGACTACAGGCATGAACCACCATGTCCAGCATGTGTGTAACCTTTAAATCACTCTCCCCGGATATGAACCCCCCTAGATAGACAAATCCTAAGGCCATATATTTTCAACTGTTCAATAAACACTCTGCCTACTAACGCGTTCCGTGCTTCATAGCCCTCACCCTACTCAGGAGCATCTTTGATCTGTTTGTCTCCTGCTGTTCCAACTTATTTTAATGGTTTCCTCTTTACAGATGAACAACAGATTATTTTTCTCTTTGATCTTCAACATGGAATTGATAGGCCGCTTTTTTGCAAGCAAGATTTGGAAATCTCAAAGCTAGCCTTACAGTGACTCTGCCTCTTGATGGGCTTCTCCTGACACTTTGAGAGTCAACATCCATCTGATTGTGCCTAATGGACCCAGTTTAGGGCTGGGGAGATGGTTCAGTGGGAAAGCATTTGAGATGCAAGGGCAGCAAGTTGAGTTCAGATCCCCAGACCCTAGTACAGTCAGGAGCAGTAGCAGCATCTGCAAGCCCAGAACTCCTACAGCGGGATGGAAGCAGGGTCGGCACCCAGAACGCTCGTGCGTGACCCATCCTGCGTAAGCAGCAGTGAACAGGAGCCTCTTTCTCAGATAAGGAGGAACTGATATCTGAGGTGTCCTCTGACCTCCAAGGTCATGCTGTGGCACACCCCTGCCTGAACTCTCACATACAGATAAACACACACATACAAAGACAAAAATTAATTAAAATATCCATGATACCCTTGAATTCCATTTACAAATAGATTTTGAGCTCTTCCTATGTAGATCCAGAATTATGGTAGCAATGCAGCCCCATTTTCAGGACTATTACGCACATGGTTACAGAATTAATGAAAAAACAACACCTTATATTTTCTTTAAAAATCTCCATGAATATTCTTCATGAATAGTCATTCTCTAAGTATCCATAAGATGTTTTCTCTGTTCATCATTCTGTGAGGTACCAACTAGTGCCTGCTGACTGATGTTGCACATGGCTGTTTGGAGTTACACGTCACCATCTAGGTAGCCATGTTTCTTGCCTCTGTTTCACATACAAGACTACTGAAACACACAGAGAGGTTAAAGGTTGAAGTCCGCAGAGTGGCTTGGTGGATAATGGTGCCTGCCACTTAGCCTGCCAACCTGAGTTTGATCCCTGGGCCCCAGGATCTGGGACCCATTGTAGGAGAAAACTGGCTCCGGCTGTTGTCCCCTGACCTCACCATGCATACCATGCTCACAGACACCTACACACGCACACACACACACACACACACACACACCTACACACACATACACACACCTACACACACACAGACACACATACATACACACACCTACACACACCTATACACTCATACACACATACACACATATACACACACATACATACACACATACACACCCCACAATAAATGAATGTGAAATGTTTATCAATAAAATAACTTGTTCAAAGTCACATAACAACCAAGTCAGCACTGAGGACTCAAACTATGTAAACCAATATAAAGAAATATGATTCTCTGCTCTTAACTAATACACAAACCATCTTTGCTCATATTTATAATTTAGATAATATGCCACAAATATTTGCTGTTGTGTTTATCTCTTTACTTGGAATATGAATCCCACCAAGGGGAGAAATTTAATTTCTTAAATTGTTATTCTTAGTATATAAAATGATCCTAGTAATTTGGCAAATAGTAGACATTAATATATGATAATGTCATTCATTTACATCATTTTTTTAATTTTTTATTAGCTTTCTAAATTAGCACACAGTACTGAGTTTCATCTTCAATACTTAATATATTCTTGCTGGGCCTCTCGTTTTTATCATGCCTATTATAGATTTGTCACAAATAAGCTATTAATTAGTATTTATTGAATCAGTTTCTAAGAATTCCCCAATGTGCTCAAAACAAGTTTATACATGGTTTTGAAGAAAATGAATATGTGGAAAAGATGAAAAATATTTTTGGTTTCACATCAAGCTTCCAAATCTGGCCGTTTTCCCAGTCAGTCTCCTGGTTTATTTGGCCATTGTTATAGGAAAATCAACAATTTAAACTTCCCTCTGCATGTTCAGCACAGCAGCCAGAGAGCTCAGCATGGCTCAATTCTACAGTCATGAACAGTTGTGCACTTCGTAAGAGAAGGCTTCTGTAAGAGAAGGCTTCTGGATGAACTGCTCCCAGGATGAAAATACCCTGAAGTCAACGGAGACTCTGTGTGAAAAACTCAGCCGCCAACACTTATCAGCTCAGAAGAAAGGATGTTCACTGAGCCTCCAGGAACAGAGATTATTGTCATCAGATAGTTTCATAAAAAGGCCCCCAGAAAATCTATATTATTATTATTATTATTATTATTATTATTATTTTGCATTTTTGAGACAGGGTCTCCCTTTAGTCCCAGCTGGCCTGGAGCTTACTGGACCAGGCTGGCCTTGAACTCACAGAGATCCGCCTGCCTCTGCCTCCCAAGTGCTAGGATTAAAGGCGTGAGCTACCACACCCAGTCAATCTATTATCACGAGAGAGTGTGAAAAGCTATAGCTCTCTGAAATGTGTTTGATTAATAACAGCTGCAAAACTTCTCTTTGGCAAATGACCATGGCCAGAAACACATATGTCCCAAAGAGGAGCTGATGGTAACGAAGAGGTCCTTTGGGGAAGATTTATCTCTGGAAACCCCTGCAGAGGATGTAAGGGGTTATGTGGATGCCTATGTCTACTTTACTCCTGAGAGAGGATAATTATTTTTAAAGCAAAGCAAAGTTGAAAGTTTCTTGTCTTACTAGTGGCCAGTGCTTTTTCCAGTGCTTTTTTTTTTTTTTTTTTTTTTTTT
>VZQC01011398.1:119282-269327 GCA_009823505.1 Rhizomys pruinosus | reverse complement strand
GGCTGAGAACCGTCTGTAACTCCAATTCCAGGAGAACTCCAGTTCCAGGAGAATCCGACACCCTCTTCTGACCTCCGCGGCATTGCACAACATGGGTGCACAAATCTACATGCAGACAGTACATTCATACAAATAAATAAATAAATAAATAAATAAATAAATATTTAAAAAAAGATTGAGGGAAACAAAAAATAAAAATGAAATAAAAAAAGAAATAGCTATTTGGGGTTTTTACTTGTCTTCTTATTTCCAAAAATAATTTAAAAAATTAAAAAAATTCTGGGGCTGAAGAGATGGCTTAGCAGTTCAGAACACTGGCTGCTCTTGCAGAAGACCTGGGTTCAGTTCTCAGCACCCACATGGCAGCAAACAACCATCCATAAGTCTAGTTCTAGGGAACCCAATGCACTCTTCTGACTTCCTCAGGCATTGCATGACACAGGTATACTTACAAACATGCAGATAATAGACTCATACATAAAAATAAAAATAAAATATTTTTTTAAAAATTTATAATATGTGAGGAATATGTATTGGGCTGTTTTTGTTTTTGTCTCATTATGTAACTCAGGCTGGCCTGGAACACACCACGTAGCCCAAGCTGGCCTTGAACTCTCCCTTCTCCTGTCTTGGCCCTGAGTGCTTAGACTGCAGGCATGTACTACCATGTCCAGCCTGGAAATTTTTTTAGATGAAATTCATCTTAGAATGAAAACACATAAAGCTGAGATGGCCCAATAGACAATCTAGTGTATATGATGGTTTTATAGTAATTCAAGTACACAATAGAGCCATTCAGTTCTCAGCCACCTTTGTGTGTGGGAACAGCAAGCATCGATGCTAGTCCTCGATGGTTATAACACCAAAATGCTTTTCTTGTACAATTTCTTGCTTAATTCTGTGCTAGGAGACTAAATGGCCAAACAGTTAAGGGAAAAGCAAACCCCCAAGATAACATTAATCACCAAATATGCTTTGCTTGCAGTGGCGAGGACAGGAGACGTTGGATCCTGTAACACCGAAACTGGGCGGAGCAGCATCCTGGTGCAAGTCAGTGACGTGTTTACATTGGACATTATAAATCTGAGTGACAAATCTTGGAAACCACCTGAAAACCCACAGGAAATAACCTATCCTTTTCAATATATGGAAACACTTTATGGAAAAATAAAGGAAGAATAAACATGAAGGAATTTAAAGCTCAGAGTAAATGTATAATTCCCCTCTGGCTCTCTTTGTGTGTGTGTGTATACACATGTGTGTACACGTGCACACGCCAACGTGCAGCCCTGGAGGCCAATGGTTGTCCTGCCTCCCTCAAGCCTGATGCTAGCTGTTTTGGTTTGGTTGGAGGCTGGTGACTTCTTGGAATTTGCCTGTCTCTGCTGCCCAGCACACAGGTAACAGGCATGTGCAGCCATGCCTGATTTTTGTTTTTGATGTGAGCCCTGGGGATGCAGACTCGGGACCTCATGCTTGTGTGTTGAGCACTGTTGCCACTGAGCCATCTCCCGAGACCTCTTAACAGGATCTGAATATTGCTTTATATATAATGGTTCAGAAATTAATGGCTACCAGCTATAAAAAGCACCTCTGAATATTTCCAAATGGCCTCTCCATGTAGACCCCGCTGCCAGGCAGCACTGCTCTGCTCCCCACCGCACTCAGCATGGTCCTTCACCAGGCACTCACATGAACGGAAACTAAGCTAGAAGGCAGATAGAGACACATGGGCACTTGGGCCTAATGAATTTAGTTTCAGAAAGTTTAGTAAAACTCAAAGGGCTTTTTTTTTTATTCTGTGCCCACAAATAAATATAATTTTGGATTGGTGACACCTAAGTGCAAAATCAAGAATTTAAAGTTGAAAATGCACTTTGCTGCTAATATACTAGACCAGCACATACTAGATTCTCCACATGGCATGTGTGTTCTGATGATTAATTTTGTGTTTTTTCCAACTGCATGGGTGCGGCAGGGACTTGAGCTCTGAGAGCCGGAGAGTAGCTATGACGTGGTTAAGTCCCTTCACTTTCTAAGCTCCCTGTGACCAACATTCAATTTAAGCCATCAGAGCATCTACCTGAAACTTGGCTTTCTATACAAAGCCTGGGGATAAAAGTTGTGATTGAAGCACAGCAGTTATCTGTTAGCTCTGTACCGAGCCTAGGAAATGGCACTTTTATTCAACTTCAGTCTGTTAGCCATCAAGGATAACTGCACTTTTACGTAATGAGCCAGCTGGCCAACTTCAGGAGGGCATAGTCTCTGAGTGTCAAAGGACATACATTCCTGCTGCCTGCACTCTTCACAGATGATGATCCTGAGGGTTTGTAAAATCCCAATCTATTGCTGACAAACTTGAAATGTAGAGTCCATATTTTTAATGCATTTATAGTTTAGTTCTCTTACAATCACTTCCTCAGAGCCCCAAAGCATCATTCTTTTTTTTTTTTTTTTTGGTCTTTTTGAGACAGGGTCTCCCTGTAGCCCCAGCTGTCCTGGAACTTACTCTGTAGACCAGGCTGGCCTTGACCTCACAAAGATCTACCTGCCTCTGCCTCTTGAGTGCTAGGATTAAACACTTTTTTTTTTAATTTTTTAATTTATTTCTGTATGTGTACGAATGTACTGTCTGCATGCAGGTCTGTGCACCCGTGTCGTGCAATGCCGCGGAGGTCAGAAGAGGGTGTCGGATTCCCCTGGAACTGGAGTTCTCCTGGAATTGGAGTTTCAGACGGTTCTCGGCCGCCATGTGGGTGCTGGGGATCGAACCCAGGTCCTCTGCAAGAGCGGTCGGCACTCTTAACCGCTAGGCCATCTCTCCAGCCCCTGAGTGCTAGGATTAAAGGCGTACACCACCACACCAAAGCATCATTCTTTTTTTGAAATTTTTTTAATTCATTTTATTATGTGTATGAATGTACTGTCTGCATGTAGGTCTGTGCACCCGTGTCATGCAATGCCACGGAGGTCAGAAGAGGGCGTAGAATTTCCCTGGAACTGGAGTTAAAGATGGTTCTCAGCCACCATGTGGGTGCTGGGGATCAAACCCTGGTCCTCTGCAAGAGCAGTTGGCACTCTTAACCACTAGGCCATGTCTCCAGCCCCAAAAGCATCATTCTTTTTTTTATTTTAATTTTATTTATTTCTGTATGTGTATGAATGTACTGTCTGCATGCAAGTCTCTGCACCTGTGTCGTGCAATGCCACGGAGGTCAGAACAGGGTGTCGGATTCCCCTGGAGCTGGAGTTCTCCTGGAATTGGAATTTCAGACGGTTCTTAGCCGCCATGTGGGTGCTGGGGATCGAACCCGGGTCCTCTGTAAGAGAGAGGTCAGCGCTCTTAACCGCTAGGCCATCTCTCCAGCCCTGAAAGCAACATTCTTAAGAGCACACCATAATCAGTTGATAGTGCTTAGTTGTCACCTGGGGTACTTATCTAAATTTGTAAAAGTTAATAAGCCTAACTAAGTCAGGTCATTTTGGGGCAATTTATGGAGTGAGAAGTGCAGGTGGAGTTGGGCAATGAGGCTGGGTGGCCTTTGACAGCAGGTGTTTTATTTGGCCCTTGGCATTTATTCACAGTGCCTAGCACCTCAGAAATGAACTTGCAGCCTGGGGAAGTGAAAAAGAAACAAAGTTGCTGTGAACTGACACATTAAGAGTCTAAATAAACACAGAAGCCTTGAAGATGTTAAATATGTATCAGAGAAGAGCACTGTAGAAAAACTCGGTGACTTTTAAATGGTCCAAACACCCCAGAGTCAAGCAGTCTGAGGACTGGCAGAAGCTGAGAGACACGCCCCAGCGCAGATACGCGGCCCAGCGCAGATTCGTGGCCCAGCAATTCCTTTCTCTGACCACTTTGAAGTCTTTTTATCCCCAAACATTTAGGTTATTTTTTTGGGGGGGGTGGGTTCTTTTTTGAGACAGGGTCTCCCTGTAGCTCTGGCTCTCCTGAAACTCACTCTGTAGACCAGGCTGGCCTTGAACTCACAAAGATCCGCCTCCCTCTGTCTCCCAAGTGCTAGGATTAAAGGCATGCGCCACCATGTCTGGTGGTAATTTTTTCATATAAAAGCACTTTAAAGGTTTGGAAGGAATCTGGGCATAAATCCTAACTAGATCAATAGCCGGTACCAGGGAAAATTAAGGCCTCCAACTCCTGCTTTGCTGAAACTTGGGGGATTTTGCTTTCTTCATTTGTCAGCCTTCTGGAGAATCCCACTGCATCCCACGGACTGGCCTCACCTTGGCAGGTGATGTCTATCTTACCCTATGAGTCATGTGGCCGAGTGGATACCCCAGGGGATCTCTGCTTCCTGTGGACACTTCCTGGCTCCTCCCCCTCTCTCCACAGCTTCTCTCCTGTCTCAGGCAAGAAGCTGACTCTGAGGGAGTCACAGGGACTCTTTCAGCCCAGTGAAGAACCGTCTGATTTACTGCTCAGATGCACAAAATGGCACCCTGCTGGCTGGAAGGAGAACATGGCTCATTAAATAGCCATTGATGCAGCGGCGACTACCAGTGCTGCTGCCAGAGTAACTGTGCTGTTTCTATCCTGCTTCTTCCGCAAAGCCTGAAAAGAAGCACAGCTCACACCCCCCCCCCAGGCCAGCCACCTGCCAGGCTCTACTAACAGAAGCACAGAGTGGCTGAGGAACAGGTGGGGTAGCTGGGACCTGGAGTCCTGAGTCACTCCATGCTGCAAAAGCCAAACTCCACAGCCTTCATCCATATACGTGCTACAAATCCTCACAAATCCTGATGAGATGTTTCCTATAAGGAAAACTGAAAATATTTGATATTTACCCTAAGTGCCAACCTTCCCTTCACTAATTGGATGAAAGTCAGAGAAATAGCGTAAGCTATTACCTAGCTTCTCAAAGACTATCCTTTCTACACTGTCTAAATATTTCTGAATTGACCATTATCAAGTATGGCACAGGACTAAATAATGGTGAGGCCCCAAGGGTTACTCCATCTGTGGCACTGCCATCTCTGGCTGTTGGCCCTTTCTGTTTCATTTTGGTCTTTTGTAATTTATTTAATTTAATTTTATATGTATAATTGTTATGTCTGCATGTATGTGAGTGCACCTGAGTCATACAATGCCTGTTGAGCGCAGAAGAGGGTGTCAGATCCCCTGGAACTGCAGTTACAGATGGTTGTCAGCCACCATGTAGGTATTGGGATTCAAACCTGCATCTTCTGTAAGAACAGCAAGTGCTCTTAACCACTAAGCCCTGTTTTTGCGTTTCATTTACTTACTGTGTGTGGAGGCTCATGCACACTCACACGTGCGAACAGAGGTCATGGGACGACTGTGAGAGTCAGTTTTCCCCCCTAGCAATGAAACTTGGGTCATCAGGCTGAGGATAAATACCTTCACCCACCGAACCATCTCAACAGGCCTTATTTGATTTTGTAATTTTTCTAACTCTATCTTATATTTTTAATTTTGCACTAGCAATATAACTTTTAGAGGTGAGTTTATCTAATTTTTGAAAGAAGAAAAACAACTTCTTAGACAAAAGGGGAGCAGAAAATAGAACCATTTTCTTTCTCTTTTCCTCTTTCTTTCTTCTTTCCTTTTTTGGTATCTAGTTATACTTTCTACTGCTGATATTTCAGGAAAAGTCCTATGTACATGAGCATATCTTCCTGGGTGGAAACTAGATCATTGCCTCCAGTCCGCTACTCTATCCTCCCACTGAGGGTTTCCGTTTTATGCTTTATTGGTGTTATTTTACTAAAAGCCACTTTAGATCCTTTTTGGAAGGAGATGTTGATATTCATACCTGCCTTCCTTCTCTTGCATGCGTATCAATAATGTCTGTAAAATGTGTGCACATTACCATTTTATTCAGAAAATACTGTCAGCAACAGGTTCTGTGAAGGGTCAAGTCTGTCACCGTGAAGGATGATCACTGTCAAGATGGTCCTTACCTCTAATTCATGCTGCTGGCTCTGCCCAGGAACCCCTGCACTACGCTGGCTGGACTCTGGGAGAGATGGCTGGCTACCACAGATCTGTGTTCACAGTCCCATGGGCAACATGCAGGTCTCCACTACAGCACCTCTAGGGAAAACGCTCTTCTCAGGAGTCTTTAGGAACACCTGAAGGCTTAACACTCTCACCACAGACCCCATGCATGGGACACATGACCTTCTGTGTGTGACTGTCACGCGCGGTTCCACCTTGCTGAGCTACTGCTTTCCCTAGTGCATCAGACTCAGCTAAGTTAGTCCCCTTTTTCCTCCCAGTTGATCTTAATGTTACATTAATGCAAAGTTTGACAGGACTGGTCCAATGTGAAAAAATGTTCCTTATCAAAGAATCATACACTTTTAGTGCTCTACAGGGCCATAATGATAATGTTTTAGAAGCAGGAATATGCAGAATCTACAAAGGGGGATCCTTCTGCAATAAAAAGAGGATTTCAATCCTTGAGTACACTCTACTGGCTGGCTATCAAACCAGGTAGCAGGACTCTCCTCATGTAATTCCAACGCAGATTCAACAGGATGGATGGATGTGATGGTTTACTTCACGGGTAAGGACTCATCTCCTTAATCACCACAGTTAAATCAGAGTCTACGGTTTTCCCAGTGCTCTGCTCCATTCTTCTCCTGTGTACAACTTTCATTTTTTATTTGTTGCCGAAGCTTGCTGGCTGACTGCTCATTTACCAGCAGACTGTAAGACTAGCTTGTTGTGTTCTGTCCTTCGACATTCTGATAGCGTACGGCTATCAGAATGGTAGTAGGCAAGTTCGTGAATAACTGTGCCCTTCCAACAACATAGTGTGAGACCACCAGTCTGTGATACAAAGTCAAGTGTAAAAATGGGAACAAAGTCCAGTTGTGTCAGAGGCGGGCTGAGATGCAGAAGATGCCTCTGAGACTCAACTCAGAGGGAGAACACCCACATACAAGGTGATCACTGCTTGTGGATTTTCTACTTTATTTTTTTTAATTTTATTTATTTATTTATGTGTATGAATGTACTGTCTGCATGTAGGTCTGTGTACCCATGTCGTGCAATGCTGTGGAGGTCAGAAGAGGGTGTCGGATTCCCCTGGAACTGGAGTTACAGATGGTTCTCAGCTGCCATGTGGGTGCTGGGGGGATTGAACCTGGGTCCTCTGCAAGAGCAGTCGGTGCTCTTAACCGCTAGGCCATCTCTCCAGCCCCAGGATTTTCTACTTTATATTTAACATCTTCACACAATACTGTGTTTCTATGAATGTAAAAATGTTTCATGTTCTTTTCATGCTTGAAAGGTTCTCCAAAACTTAGACATTTTTAAGCAACTATAAAGTCATGTATACCCATGTGACCCTCAAAAAGACTCTCTAATGTAAAGGTATGTCTTGCTTGTAATATAGAAATATCTTTATTTTTACTATTATTAAATTCATAGTTTCTAGCCAGTTTGCCAAGAATTTGGGGCTCGCTGAAGACTTAGGCTTCTGAATCTATTCAATGTAAATGTGAACCTCTGGTGACTAAGATTAAAAAAAAAACTTCATTGTAACCAAATAATATAAAATTATGTTATATCTTTGCATCTCTCAGCAGGGTGAATAATTTCCTCTGGTCTTTCATATGCTGAAAGGAAGTGAGGCCACGGAGCTGCATTTCTGGTCATCTGAAGCATGTTAAATCACTCGACTTTTCTGATTCATATTAAGATAATAACTATTAAAATGTCAAATGCTTTGCTGAAAGAGAAGACTGGAAGCATAGAAACAAAAGGAAACAGCACAATAACAAGGGCAAGATATCAACCTTGAAGTCTCAAGAGGCAGAGAGACCCTGCCCCAGGGAGACCCCAGAAAGGTCAGGCTGAAGGAATAAGACCCAGCCTTTACACCGCAGAGCGTCATCACCTGCAGAGTGATGATCATTTTGATATCATACCATTTTCGTACGGCAGCCCAACCTAGGTAAATTGAAATCAAACAAAGTCATATGTGCTCAGGTTTATTAGGGATCTACATAAAAATGGAGCCCCTGAAGTTTCTATGTGTGTAGCAGAGAGGAAAACTATAGAATGACCTAGTGAATTTTAAATGGTCCAAATGCCCAGAGTCTAGCAGTCTGGTGATTGACTGAATAATATCTTAGCTCTTTATTTAACCTTGGCTGTTGAGGCCAGAGCTGACTATTCAACTGCTGCTAGAAAATAAATGCTGAGTGCCCAGAGTTCAGAAATTACTCTGGAGGGAGAACAATGAATTTTAGCACTGGCTTAGGTTTCATCTTTAAACAGTTCTTCAAAAGACTGATATGTTGGATCTTAATTATCTTTGCCCCAAAGCAATTCTCTTCACTGGAAATAAGTTCACCATAAGGGAACCTCGGAGGAATGCCTAGCTTAAATACTTTCCTTCTGCAAACAATGCTGGCTCCAGGGACATATTACAAACAGCTGCAATTGAGAAACTTCTTTAGAACAAAAATATTCTCCTATCAAAGATAAACCATGGTGAGAAAACATTTCGCTGATCGTTCCAAATGTACTTCATCAATTAGTTACGTGGATGTTGCCATCAGGAGCAAAACCAGTTTGTAAATTTGAGGTAGAAAAGAAAGAAATTTTATGGGGATTTGTTCATATAAGCACCTCTGGATAAATTAGCTCCAAAAGAAAGATTCAGCAGAGATTCATCTCCAGAAAGCTCGCTGCTGAGTGAAGAGGATGCTCAGCAAACGCCTCCTCACACAGTTTCCACATCATACTGCTAAGAACAGAATTTCCTGCAGAATAAACTGAAAGGTAGCATTCCTGGGACCTGCACAATCTGCTTGGGACTGGCTGTCACTCTCCATATGTACGGTCTTGGTTTATCAAGACCTAAAGTTGCACTATCATCATCATTTACAGTTAGAAAAAGAAGGAGGTTCAGGGAAGCTGAAAATTTGCTCTGTTGCAAAACTTTTCTAAAGCGGCCTGGGATTGGGGAATGCGGGGTTTCTGGTTTTACAGCTCTATGCATTTAAAATTGTCCACCAAGGAAATTTATTGGGAAATAAAGTATTTGAGTAAAAGTTAATTCTGTTCCCCTGGGCCAAGAATATTGAATTCAATGACACGATTGCAGAATCAACAGAAGAGTGCAGGAACTGTTCCCGTATCCAGAAGTGCATCTTCCGATGATCGTGCTCTACTAAAATTTAATCGAACTTCACCAAAATCGAGTTAACACATAAATAAAAATCTTATTTAGTCGGGAATTAACTTTGAAATATGGACATTTAATTTCTATTAATAACTCACTTTTGCAATAGCCCAAGTTTTTCTGAAAACAAGCGATATTTTTTAAGAGAGTAATATAAAAAAAAACCACAGGTAAATAAACTTTCAATTAAAATGGAGATGGTCAGGATTAAAATGCTTTGCTATACATAGAAACACAGAAATGAACTGACATTTTTCAAATTACTTTGTAAGTCCGGATGCAAACCAAATACACTGGGGACTGCTTTCCGAATGCAAAAGCTGGCCAAGCTGTAAACAGGAGTTGGTGCCTACCCTGCTGAAGGCCTAAGAGTTCTCTCAAACAAGCAGCTCTGAGAACTGAATGTCCAACATCTGGAATGTTTCAGACCAAAATGCTCAGAAGCCCACATCATTACTTAACCTGGCAACACAATAGTAATTTAAATATGTAGCCATATGATTGAATAAAATCCCAGCTGAGTACTAAACTAAATTGTGTGGTTCAATTAAATTACTACTGCTAAATCTCACTCTGTCTCTCCCCTCCCTAATCCATCTGTATATATCCCCTACTAGAAAACCCAACAGTGGTGTTAAAAAATAGATGCTAAAGCAGTGGTCCCAATACTGATAGTGATGTAAACTTCTAGCCATTCATTTGTAATGCATTGTTTTTGTAGAGTTCTTATTCTCCCAAACTATGGCTCTCAAATTTTTTCCTTATAACACACAACAAGAAATAGGGGGTAGAGAGATGGCTCAGCAGTTAAGAGCATTTACTACTCTTCTAGAGGACCCAAGTTTAGGTCCTAGCACCTACATGGCAGCTAACAACACTCCATAACTCCAGTTCCAAGGGATCTGATGCCCTCTTCTAACCTCCACAGGCACTGCACACATGGGTGCACGTGCATACATGCAGGTAAAACACTCACACACATAAAAAGTAATGAATTAATTAATTTTAAAAGAAAAGACATTTACATTGTACCCAGTGTGTGCACAGACACAAATACACAGTAAATGTTTCAAAAACTAAAATTCTTTATATGTAGCACACATGCATTTCTTTTGGTATTCTCCTTTGAATGTTGGTTGCAGCTTACTAATTTGACTTTGGGGGCAAGTAACAAATCACAGTGAATAAGTTGAAAAATACCCTGTTAAACTGTTACATTCCAGAGGGGAAAGTTCACTGGAGAGCATAGAGAATTCTAAAGTAGAGATTGTTAAATTGAAAGTGATATTTAAAGACAGTTGTTGTGGGAGACCTCCTGATTATACTGTATATCGCAAAGGGAGAGAAGTTTCTTGGGTTGGTTGCCAAGGAAATGAAAACCATATCTCATCCACTTGACAGACAAGGGAACTGAATCAGAGAAGCACAATGCCTTGCTCATCAGCTGCTTGGTGCCCAGTAGCATCCTCTCCTTGCTGTGGGACTCACCAACTCTGCCAAGCTTTTTTATAATAAAATGTAATGATGACCGCTTCCCATCTGCATACATCACAGGCTTTGTGAGCATTACTAATACCTATGATCAATAACACAAAGCTTGAGAGTGGGCTAGACCCAGGCTGACAAGAGAAAGGAGCAGAGAAGTAAGAACTCTTGAGACCTTAAGGGCTTCCATTTAAAATTTAAACCCAGTTCTGGGACTGTATGTAGTTCAGTTGGTAGAGTGTTACCTCAGGATGCATGAAGCTCCGGGCTCCATGCCCAGCATGGAGCAAGTAATCCAAATAACTGGGGAGGTAGAGGCAGGAGGATTAGAATTTCACAGTCATGCTCAGCTATATAGCAAGATCCAGACCAGCCTGGGCTACATGCAACCCTGCCTATAAACAAACACATTTTTAAATTTAACTTAAACAGGGACTAGGGAGTATAGCTAAGTGGTTTAAGCAAATGCTTAGTACACCCTGAGGTTGATTCCCAACACCACACAAAAATGTTTAATTAAACATTTTCCATCCAAAGTTTAAACATTTGAGATATTAACTAGTACAGGGAATGTGAAGATATACTTCTGCCCATGTTCCTTTTGTAGACATTGGTATGAAGATAGACAGAGAGATAACAACCCCCATACAGCCATCAGCCAGACTCAGTAATTAGCAAGATTTGGGGAGCCCTTATTATCTATACTGTTGTTGTTAAAGCATTTTGAAGCAGATTCTAGGCATAGTTTCATCTCTACTTACTTAGTATGCCTCTCTCAAAATATTTTTCTTTATATAACTATCATATCATTGTATTTCTAAAGAGCAACTATGTTCAAGTTCACCAGTCTACCTCCAAATTGCTTTTTATAGATGGCTTTTCAGATTCTGGAATAAACTCGGCCTGCACAGCACCTATGTTGAGCATACTTGTTCTGTCTCCCACTTCGACCCCATTTCATGTCTACTGCATGACTCTGACCTCCTGAAGAACTCGGTCCTCAGTACTCCATGAAAGTGACCCCCATTCCAGATTTATCCATTTACTTTTTCAAGAAACATTTAACATACTTTCCTCTGCCCATATTGCCTGTGAACTAGAATTTAAATACTTGATTAAATCCAGGGTCAACTTTTTTTGATATTTGATAAATTGTGCTTCTTCTCCTATGGAAGGAAGGACATGGTGTCAGGTTGCCTTCTATGATAAATGATGGGCAAATTCAGGTCACAGGCAGTCAGCCCAGCCACTGTACCATTCTTTATAATATTTCATCTAATGGTTTAATCCACTGATGACTGCTGTGATGTGGCTCAGTGGTAGAGCACTTGCCTAGGATCTGTAAGGCTCTGCATTCAAAGCCTAGTCCCAGAAAAATAAACACAACAAAAATATTCTATAATTCATGACCTCGCCTGAGTTAACTATTTCATAAGAGATTGTAAAATGATGATTTTCTAACTCGTTCATTCACTCTGGTTACCTAAAATTTTCAGATATTTGGAAATACAGTTGTTGTCAGAAAATGTGATAAACACTTCAATCTTTCTCTCTAATTACCAGTCCTCAGATTAGTAATTGGGCAAACAATGAGAGTTCTTGCTGGCTTGTCATAAATGCATGGGTTGTTATATATTTGGCGTGTTAGATGATGCTTTGCTGGTCGACCTGTTGCTTCTTCAGCCATGACTCTTTATAGATGTCGCTGGTCTTCCACTCTGCTTACCAGAATACAAGGCAACTCATGCAAGCCTCATCGAAGGTACTGAAAGCGCTAAGAAGGTAATTCCACTGCCAATCATGAGGCTCGGTTTTGGTAAAGTGGGGTTTACCATTTAGAGGAGGAGGGAGGACTAAGAAACCCAACAGGAGCTGACAGATGAGGTCAAAGCGGGGGCAGGCAGCTTAGAGAGAAAGGGGGACATAGGTGTGGGGACACTGTTCTGAATGACTCTTCGTGGGTCGGTTTGGTGTGATGGGAGGGTGGGGGTGAGGAGGTCAGGCATTGGAAGAGTGTGTTAGCAGTGCTTCTTTTTTTTTTTTTATTTTATTTATTTCCGTATGTGTATGAATGTACTGTCTGCATGCAAGTTTGTGCACCCATGTTGTGCAATGCCGCGGAGGCATTGCTGAACCACGTGGATGATGGCAAGAGTTGGGAGGAGAATCCCAAGCAAGATGGGAAGGTGTGCAAGGGACCTCATGTCATGACAGGTGTGCAAGGGACCCCACATCATGACAGGTGTGCAAGGGACCCCACAACATGACAGGTGTGCAAGGGACCCCACATCATGACAGGTATGTGAGGGACCCCACATGACAGGTGTGCAAGGGACCTCACGTGACAGGTATGCGAGGGACCCCCACATCATGACAGGTGTGCAAGGGACCCCACATGACAGGTGGGTAGGACAGAGTTGTCAGAGGCAAGAAAACAGAGCAGTTGCAATGTCAAGGCTAGAGGGACAGGAAGGAAGAGGCAGTGCAGTACTAGGTTTTGAGGAAGTCTGGTGAACTGCAGCATCGACCTGATTCAATTCCCTGACTGCTTACTCCTTTTCTCTGCTGTTTTGGAAGTGGATTTTGAGGGCAGGTGGTTTACTGGCAGGTGATTCTGAGAGTAAGGCACTAAATACTTTGGGAGGTAAGGGAGAAACTACTTCAGAGTGCTAAGAAGTAGCCCAGGGGCTCAGTGGGTGAAGTGCTTGTTCTCAAGAGAAAGAGGACCAGAGTTCAGATCTCCAGCTGGGTGTGGTGACCCACATCTGGATTTCAATTAGAGACTCTGACTATAAATAAATAAGTAAATAAATAAATAATAGTAGAACATGATAGAGGAAGAGGAAACCTAATATCACATAGGCTTCAACATGGGCACACACATCTGTATACCAGAAACATGAGAAAGAAAAAGAGAAAGAGAGAGAGAGAGAGAGAGAGAGAGAGAGAGAGAGAGAGAGAGAGAAGGGAGGAGAGAGAAGAGAGAGAAAGAAGAGAGAGGATAGAGGGAGGGAAAGGAAGAGAGAGGGAGAGAGAGGGAGGGAGGGAGAGACAAGGAGAGAGACAAAGAGAGGGAGAGAGAGGCTCTGGATCTTATGAGGAATGTGTTTGCTGCCCCCTCCCCCACCAGAGAGAGGCGGCAGGGGATTTAACCAATTAGCTGAGGGTTACTCCTGGGGAACATCTTCCTTAAAACCTTTTGGGCTCCCTTTTGTCTGAAGGCCGGTTCTGCACAGATGCACATTTCAGGGGCAGAGGGAGAGGATGAGACAGGCAGTTTGGAATTAGTTAATCCAGATATCATTTCTTAATGCTGTTTCCAGGTTCTTCAGACAGCCTCATCTTCACGGGGGCAATAAAAGGAAAAGAATGTTCTTAATGGGAGCCACCGCTGCACTGGAGCCTGGAGGTACAGGCAGCCCTGGGGGACAGGGTGTGAGGACATTTATTTACAATGGAAAAGAGTTTAGTGCACACAGTGGAAAAGCTGAAAGGGAAGTCAGCTGAAGGAAGATAAGGGGTTGGGAGAATGGGAGGATCCCAGTGTCTTAGCAAGGTTCATGACCCCAGAGGCTTTGGCCAGTGTGTGTATGAGGGGGTGGGGTGCTGAGAATGACTGCAGAAAGTGCAGCAGAGAATTTGCATACTACTGAGGCTCACACCAGGCTAGGCTGCGCTCAGTTCTTAGATCTGAGTTATTAGATCTCAATTCCAGATCACGTGAGCCTGTGGTCTTAGACACCTTAGCTAGACTGCTGAACCTCAGTATGATGGGAATAAATA
This sequence comes from Rhizomys pruinosus, assembly GCA_009823505.1. NCBI lineage: Eukaryota > Metazoa > Chordata > Mammalia > Rodentia > Spalacidae > Rhizomys > Rhizomys pruinosus. Next base: position 254,868 of record VZQC01011398.1, on the reverse strand, counting down.
ATCACCTCATCAGATTATTTTCAGAGTGAAATATAAGATTGCTTAGCCCCACTCCTGCCTAAAAATAAATAATCAAGGCCAGCCTGGTCTACACAGCGAGCTCCAGGCCAGCTGAGATTAAGGGGAGACTCTGTCTCAAAAAGACTAACTAACTAACTAACTAACTAAATAAATAAATAAATAAATAATGTTTTTAGTATAACTAGCCATGTGGTTTTGAATGAACACCTCAGTGTAAGGGATTTTGACACCAATTGACTGAAGGCCCTGGCTAGTGTTAGAATCCATGTATTCTATTTATTTATTTATTTATTTATTTATTTATTTATTTATTTATTTATAACCCATGTATTCTTACATCTGTCAGGTAAAAACAATTCACAGAGATATATCAGTTAAGAATTTCCAGGTGTGGTGGTATATGCCTGTACCCCCAGCAAATTCCCTATTCTGTCATAATGCCTGTTTTTTTTTTTTTTTTTGTCAAGATTGGGACTACAGAGAGTAAGGAGGTCGGAGGGCTTATTCCCAGGTGTGCCTGCCCAGCCTCATCTTCACCCAGCTCTGTTAGTAATTCCCTCCCCACCTAGGTCAAGACTAGATTCTAAAGCAGAGCCATTCCCCACGCAGAAGGGCCTGCAGCCCATTCCAGTCTGTGGACATAAAGCAGGATGACTCTTGCTAGTCTGTGGATGATCCGCAACTAACTTATGTGAACAAATATTATACCTCTCAGGCTTGTCCTTAAAGTTCATATAAATACATAAATAAATAAATCCCCTCCACACTTAAATTTATTCTTATATGATCCATCTTTTCAGTGTTCTAAATTAATTTAAAATGCACAGCATGGTGGAGGACATAGGAATAAATCAAAATCTGTGAAGATTTTTCAGTTACTTTATGAATTGTGTTTCTTGGACTCAAACTCAGATAATACATTTGAGTGCTGACACTTTTACTTATATAAATTAATAGCATTGACAAAAAAATCTAAATGGAACTGTAATTCACACATTTTTACAATTATTATCACCTGCCAATGTCTATAATTTAGCAGTCCCTTGCTGGATACAATGCAAACACTGAAGAGCAAGAACAGCCATCCCAATCTCACTCCCTATGCCTTGCAGCCTTTATTTAGGTTTAAAATGTACTTTTTTTGGCATGTATTGGGATTGTGTGAGTGCTTTCTCACATGTTACTTCATTCAACCCTCATAAAAGCCCTATTAGGTATTTTTTAGTTACTAAGCTCTTTCTAGTTAGCTAAGGCATGGATTTGTTCCTGTGCTGTCACTTCACAGTGTTATCTATTGAATACAATGGAAATGTTTCTGTGCACACCCACATTGGCCAGGGATCACAAAGAGAAGAAGGAACACATTCCACTGTGGGGTGTATATCTGCGGTCTCGCCCTGGTGGGCATCCATGTACCCCCCACCCCCCAAGGGGAGCCCCTCTCCTGTGTGTTGTTGTCAATCAAGGTGACTTCCTATGCTGATTACTACAAAGTGCACATAGGATTCAAGACAGACCAAAGGGACTCTCACTCCCTGGAGCCTGGGGAGAAGAAGGCTGGATAGAAAGCAGCTGCGGGCCACCCTCCCCAGAGGCGCCCTGAGGCAGCAGTCCCTCTTTCTCCTACCAGCAGAGCCAGAGCTGCCTTGATTCCTTATTTTCTCTACATTTGGTTATTCAGATGGTTTTGGATTATACAACCCTCCCCTTACTATGTCCTCGTAATTAATTATTTCCCTCATTTGCCAAAGTCTGTCTGTTCCTTACAAGCAAATAAAATGCTGACGAGCACCATCCGGGCACTTCCCTTCTAACATATGTGTGTGATGCTCCCACCATAAATTATTCTGCTGCGCTTATGAACATTGTCATGCATATCACTTTTTCCATATTTTGGATTTTTTTTTTCCTTTTGAGAGATTCCCAGAAGTGAAATTATGGAGGCAAAGGGCACAGAAATTATTATAGCTCTGGAAAGATATTGCCAAAATGCTTTCTAAAATGTTTCTGTGAACTTATAATAAATTCAAGGGCCCTTTTTTAAAAATCAAACTTCTTGTAAACATTGACCATTTGTGTAGCTTTGACATTCTGCTACCAAGTTTTCCTGATCCTCTCCTTCAAAGACTGGATCACACATTCCCTGGAAGATAAAACTTTCTGTTGACGTATCTTACATCATTCTCCAGATAGTGGTCTATTCATTAACTTTGCAGAGACATCACATAATTCACTAATATGTCCAATATATTAATTAAAATATTATTAAATACAATAATATAAAAATTATTAAAGCCGGGCGTGGTGCCACATGCCTTTAATCCTAGCACTTGGGAGGCAGAGGCAGGTGGATCTTTGTGAGTTCAAGGCCAGCCTGGTCTACGGAGCAGAGCCAAGTTCCAGAACAGCTGGGGCTACAGGGAGACCCTGTCTTGAAAAGACCAAAAAAATTTATTAAAATTATAATATAAAATTATTAAAATATTATTAAAGTACATAATATCAGAGAATAATTGGGGTTCTTTCCCTGGCAAATCCTGCTAGAATTACAGTCGCGTCCACCACGGAGTAGAGAATTTCCCCATGGACAGGGTCACAGAATGGAGGAATATGGAGCCACATCTCCACAGGTTTGATTAAGTATGTTAATCATGTCTTGGTCTTCCTGTACTGGTCTCCACGACACAGCCTGGGTATTCCAACAATGGCAGTCAATACTCTGAAGAAGCTGAAACCCCAGTAGTAGCTCAGTCCACAAGCTGGATGTCTCATCAGTCCCCATCTAGCACTGAAAGTTCGGAGGATTCTTGGAGAGACATGAGTCTTCAGTCCATATTGGAAGGTTGAAAGGCTGTGCCTCATGTCTTTAAAGGATGGCAAAAGCAGTGGCAGCTACATGGTAACTGCACTTGCTAGTAAGAATTGAAGACAGGCAAAACAACAGTGCTTTTTTTTTTTTTTTCCTTTTTGCCTTTTTACTAGGATCTCAAGTGTTGGTTTTTTTTTTTTTTTTTTGTGTATGAATGTACTGTCTGCATGCAGGTCTGTGCACCCATGCTGTGCAATGCCGTGGAGGTCAGAAGAGGGTGTTGGATTCCCCTGGAACTGGAGTCAAAGATGGTTTTCAGCTGCCATGTGGATGCTGGGGATCAAACCCAGGTCCTCTGCAAGAGCAGTCAGTGCTCTTAACCGCTAGGCCATCTCTCCAGCCCGGATCTCAAGTTTTAATTTCTTACCTTAAGTCCCTTGGTCAAAGTGGTATGGGCATTTAAGTGGTCGTTAAGCATCCCGAAAGGCTAAGTTACAACGACTTGATACTTTTTGTTCTGGTTATACTTTCCTTTTGGGTGTTTAAGGCCACACAGTTAGTCCAGATTAACCAAGGTTTGTGTTTTCTCAAGGTCAGTTGAGGATCTGGTCCTTGGGGGTCAGAGGACAACTTGGTTGGTTCTCTCCTTCTACTCTGTGGACACTAGGGATCAAACTTAGGTCATAAGGCTGGGCAGCAAGAACCTCACTGGGTGAGCCATTTTGCCAGCCCTAAAACTTTAAATGAAAGAAGTGCCTTTTCCTTTCTTCCTTTGAACTATATCAGTGCCAGGGGTGTGTGGACACAATAAGAAGTGCAGTCAGCCCCTGGATGAGACAGGCTGAACACAGGATGTAAACTAAGTGTAAGAATAGATGCAAACTGATGAAACCAAATGGGACCTAGACAGTTTAGACATGGTGTTCCAGCTTTGCCTGGTTCCTGCAGATATTGGAGCATATCTCCATGGCGCCTAGGCTCACCCTAGCTGGCTAGAGCTGAAGAGCAGGCATGTTCCTATTATCTTGGACCTCTGGCCAAAGTGTCCAAGAAAGCAAAACCAAACCAAACGAAAACAAACCTAAGGAACTACTGATTCAGGTCAAGAATCCCATCAACCGATTGTGCATGCACAATCACTATGTCAAAGGGGAGAGTGCTGAGGTACAGACCCGCCCCTTGGCCTGTACAGCCTGTGCACCTCCCACTCTCTTTCAGTCCAGGGCCACATAACCTTCTCTTTGAAATGCAAGTAGACTGCAGGCCTCTGGACCAGCAGCTGAGTAGGAACGCTGGTTGTGGTGCTGAGGTTGAGTGTCCTCTCTTGCCCCTCAAAATGAGAAGTTCTACTGACTTCCATCACACCGGCAGGTCTAGAATATGGTTAGAGTCCTCCTGACACAGAGATCCACGCATTTCAGGGTCACTTTGGAAGTTTTGAATTTCAAATGTAGGCAGAGAGCGCCATTAAAAGATTTTAAAGTGGAACTTGATCCAATATAAGCTGTATTTTAGAAATTTAACTGGTAAGAGGCCAGGAAAACCCCCAACTAGGAGGGGAAGGGCCCAGTTGGAAGTATTGCAATAGCTAAAACACAGTTGGGAAACCTGGCTGAGACGGACATAGGGAGTGAGAGATGGCTTTGCCCAAGTTGAAGGATGGTTAAGGAGTGGCCAAGCGCTTTGCTGTGTGCCTGCACACACTATGCTGCTTTCAAGAAGCTGCTGACTCAAGCGCGTTTGAAAATTCCAAAGCCCTGAAAGCTGCTCTTCCCTGGACTGAGAATAACGTCCTGAAATGTCATTACTACATCAAGAGATTCTCACTTACCGGGAAAGAACTGATGTTGCACCATTTGTAGCAACTTCTTGATGCAAAAACAGAGGTCTGAGACAAAAAGAAACCACTTTAATTCATTTCTAGGCAATTTCCAAAGTTCAGCCCAATGTCCTTAAGTTGAAGCCAGTGCATTTTAAAATAACGGAGACAATAAAAACAACAGTTAGAGGGGAAAGAAGGGTGAACGGAGTGCAGAGGGTTTAGATTCTACCAGAATCTTCTCACTGGGGGGGTAGATGTTATTTATCTGTGGGGCCAGATAAATCCATTATGGCTGAGTATAAGAGAGCTGGCTTCTTACCCGACCGAGGTTATGGGGAGCCGCTCCCACTCATATTGGACATCAGGCACCTGCAGCTCACCCCCCCAGGGGAGGGTAGCTTGAAATGTAGCATTCCTAAGCTTATCCCTCCTGAGACAAGTCCACCCATTCCCCAGGAGGCAAATGGCTGCAAGCTTATCTGGGAGGGGCGGGCACTGTGGTACTTCCTGCCATAAAACTTAGCTGCTGTAGACGCACTTAGGCTTCCCCTTGTCCCGCACACCTCCTGGTCAAGGGGCCCACACCAAAACTACTATATAAGTCCTTAAAACCCCTGCAGTAAATGAGCTTGCTCAGTGACACTGCTCCCGAATCTCTCTTTGATCCATTTTGGATTCATTGCTACCTTGGGGACATCCTCTGCTCCCTCCCGCTTCCCTTTTTGTAGCCTCTGGCAGTGGCACTATGGCCAACAAGGTTACCATACCTAGGGCCTTGAGGCTGGCAACCTGGGAGGCACAGAGGAAGCCAACATACATCATCAAAACCCACAAAGTGTACAATATCAGGAGAGCAATCCCTGACATAAATCATAGACTTAGAGTGGAGATGACACACCAGTCTAGGTTCAGCAATGACATTGACCAGGGTTTACTCTGTCTTAAATTGTATATGAAACTCCACTGCATGGAAACACTTTAAGGGAAATTCTCATCGATTGTCCAACATCCCAGTTATCTGTGAATTGCTCTCCAGTCATTTAGTACCCAAAAGAGATTTCGCCCTATGTTAGAAAAACGTTTCCTCAACTTGCATGATTAACTATTCTGAATGTTACCAGAACTTTGAAATGCAGTTGCTGAAAACTAAGAGAGATGAAAACATGTCTCTATGCAAAATAAGTCCCTCATAGGTCAAGTTGGGTGAAAATAAATTGTTTGTAGTTTGTAATTTGGTTACCAAATTAAACTACAAACAACAAACACAATACAAACTCTAGGAAAAGTGTCCGGAGACAGAGTGAACTGCTCTAACAAAGAAAACACTTAGGATGCCACATGGAACTTTCATCCCAATATGCTATGTTAGAAGACCTTTTTCTACAGGATACATTTCCCACAAATTTGCTATTGGAAATACTCTTTTTTTTTAATTTTTTTATTATTATTTATTTATTTTTCTGTGTATGAATGTACTGTCTGCATGTAGGTTTGTGCACCCGTGTCGTGCAATGCCGCGGAGGTCAGAAGAGGGTGTCGGATTCCCCTGGAACTGGAGTTCTCCTGGAATTGGAGTTACAGACAGTTTTCAGCCGCCATGTGGGTGCTGGGGATCGAACCCGGGTCCTCTGCGAGAGCAGTCGGCGCTCTTAACCGCTAGGCCATCTCTCCAGCCCCGGAAATACTCTTGAAGAAGAATGAGGTACATCCCTTGAACCTCTGTACTGACTGCACAACCCAGGCCCATGGTGCTGAATGATGAAGAGTTAACATGTTGACATCTGTTTTAGGCTAAAAATGGAAATTGTGAAGTTCTTCCTTCCTCTTCCAAGAGTTCCCTGGAATGGACTGAAAAGGTTCAAAAGGCTTGGCTCCAAGAGAACTTCTAGGCAATGTCTACACAGCACAGAATGCAATAGAGACCTGGCCGGAACCTCAGCTGTGAGGGCTGTGTTGACTACTTCTTCAAAGGGGACTGAGAGAGAGAGAGAGAGCATCTTTAGTATCTGAAAGGGCAAAATAGCTCACCAGCTCCAGAATTTTCTTTTATGCAAATTTAACATCTAAATTTGCATAAGATTATTTCAGAAATTCTTTGTCTTTGGTATGGTTGAGCCCTGCCTGAATATGTAGTCCAGGCGAGGCAATGTGTTCCAGGGGGTGCAAGTGGTTGATACCCTGGAAAAGCAGAGGTCAAGGGGAATCTTTTTTTTCCACACTAAAACAAATTATCCTGTAGAACTTGTGCGCTCTGTGAGGTGGGAGTGGAGCGCAGCAGCATTTGTGGGTGCAGTGGTTATTTGAGAGCACTCTCTCCTTTACAAGGGATCTTTATATGTAAAGCAGACACATTTTTGTTTTGCTTTTTACTGGGTGTGACCATGAGGAATTGACTTGGTCTTCCTCCAAAATTAAAAGACCAAACCCAGAGACTACCAAAATGCTGGGTCTGTTTATCACCCGGAGTCGAAATAAAGCACCATGCAAACACTCAGCGCCTCTCCTTCTGTGGTGAGGGCCGTCCTGCCCTTTGCACGGCCACACAGGACACGGCTCTGTGTGCCCCAGCTCACTCACAGGGCTGTAATAAGTCACAGCAGCTTGGCTTCTCGCCCAACAAAACACAAACCCTCCTGAAGTCCCGAGCTTTCCCATGGCAACACTACAGTCACCAGCACAGCAAACAATCACTCTGATCCCTCTCCTGCTGCCCTTTCCCAGCAGCAAAGCCACCTCCGTGCGGACTACCATAGAGGAGAGGAGATAGCGCCCGAGATCAAGTTGCCCCGGTGCCGAGCTTAAAGTGAGACCAGAGGTGGGATAAGCGCAGGTACTCAGGGACGGTGCCCTTATAGTTCTACTTTAAAAGGAGAGAGGGGGGCTGCATGGAAAGCATATTCCTTGAGGATTAATGGGCCTCGCTGCCCTATTATCAAGTGGCCCTGGCTCAAGCACAGCCTTCATACAAAACTCCCATTCATGTCCAGCCCAGGGGCTCCACACAGCTGGAGGGGATATGCACCTTAAGCTGCCGTTCCCTGCATGCCTGAGACTGCAAAGCTGGAGATGCTTTCAGGGGCTGCCTTTTCCGGCAGGATGCTGAGTGGCTCTGCTCTGGGGGGAAGGTACCTTCACAGTGTCTGCATGGCTGCTCCTTTCAGTCTATGAAGCAGGACCTTTACCTTTATTTATGACCCCTCGTTCAGATTGAAATAGCATCCTAAGGTGACAGATTCTTCCCATAAAAATTCCCAGGCTCCCCAAGCTCTCCACAATGATATCTCTCAGATATGAATCAGGTTTTCTGTCCACTCATGGCCCTGAGCGTTCAGGAGCAGAGTTAATGCCTATTCCAAGGGAACAAACGGCCTATGGTTCACCCTTAGGTTTGGTTTATAGGTGGAGCTTTCCTAGCTTCTTGCAATGTTCAGTGCGACTGTCCCATGTTGGAGCTGTGGCAGAACTCTGCATATACAGAAGATTCTGGCTTCTTCACAATTCTTCACAAGATTCAGAATTTACACAGCACAGATTACATACGGGATCCCCCCAACAGCAGAGCTTGGATTGGAATTTCAGAGGAAATTTCATTTCAGCAGAGCTAAACTCTAGGGAGTTACTGGATGGAATAAAGAGTATAAAATCCTAATGAAGAAATATGGAAGTAATTATACCAAGATATTTCAATGATATCCTACCCTAGGGGTGGGGAGAATCCAGGGACTTGCTAAACAACAGAATAATTCTGAAATGTAGTCGAAGTCTTCTTAACATACATGTGGGTAACTGGTGTGTCATTAAAGACCCTGTGTTTTAACAGGATCCCTCAAGATCCATTCTAGTGACAATTTATGTGAGTGTGGCATTAGTTTGAGTTCTGGAATCAACTTCTCAACTTACTTTATACCTGATTATGAAGTTTTATTCTCTATTATCCAATCATTTGCCTAAACAAATAATATAATTATGATGTGACTTTCATCAACAAGAAACTTACTTTGGACATAAAATATTGAGCTAAAAAATGAAGAGAAGTATGGATTACAGGTGCTTGATCATTTTCGAATACACTCCCCAAATCATTTTTATGAGTAATTCCTACTTCTGTTGCTCTGCTAAAAGCAGTCTCTGTGGGAGGAGTGGAGAAGTCCTGATACAATAAGGTTTCATTTTCTGTTTGTTTGTTTGCTTATTTGTTTGTTTGTTGTTTGTGAGGGTCTCCCTGTAGCCCCAGCTGACTTGGAACTCATTATGTAGACCATCCCAGGCTGGCCTGGATCTCATGGAAATCTACCTGCCTCTGCCTCCTGAGTGCTGGGAATAAAGGTGGGTGTGACCATCCCAAGGTGGATTTGTGTTTTAAAATATCTTTGCTTGTTTTTACTCCATTTCCTTAATAGAATCTAAAATCTTTCAAGAAGGAGATCATGTAACTAATTTGATATCTTACACACATAAAATTTGAAGGAATGAATCTTATTTGTGCACAATTTGGTGAAGCACACATGCGCTTATACTTTCATGCTGGGTGCTTCTGTCCAAATATAAAATGCTACAACAGGGGCTAGGAGATGGCTCAGACCTTAAGAATTCTTGCTAATTTTCCAACAGACTGGAGTTTGGTTCCCAGCATTCACATTAGGCAGCTCAGAACTACCTGTGTGTAACTCTAACTCCTGTGGACACTGCACTCGTGTTCAATAAACACCCAGACAAACACTTTCAGGCTAATTTTAAAAAGTAAAATAAATCATAAAAGTGCTACAACATAAACAGACAAGATAATTCGTTGAATAAAATAAAATAAAAAAGAATTCAACAGTAGAAAAGCAAAGGAACCAAGCTCTGCACTTGGTGCTGCTAGCGGGCAGTCTCCATCACTGTCCTTAGGAAGAATGCTTTTAGGGTTTTGGATCACGTGGACTCTAGTTGAATGGAGTTAAATATTGTATTTACTGTGTTCCTGTGAACTAGAAGGCCACTGAGTTTTAGTGTTTGGCAATCATTCTCACTCAGAAGCCAGGGGTTCAAATGGCCTTCCAGTTTGACCCTTCAGATGTGATTCAGTAGAAAGAGTCTAATAAGACCATGGAGACCATCGTGTATGATGAGGATGATGATGGCATCTGACGTTGCTGGGTGCCACCATACCCTCTCACAGAATCTCTCCAGCAACCCTAATATTAGGCAAATTATACTGCATCATTATTTGATGGAGTGGGAATTGAAGCCTTAGGATGAAAGAATTTCTCTCAATTTGTTAAATTAATAGTAGTCTGTATTCTACTGCTCATGTCCTTAACTTTCACGACAGTCTGTCTTCTCGATGGGTAATATGCAAGACTCCTAGGTGTCTCAAATCTACATGAAGCCAGATAAGGAGAATACTTGCAGCTTGGTCTTTTAAGAGCTACAGTCATATTTAGAGTCAAAGAGGTCACAACGGTGCTTCAATTTATGCTATGGTCAGGTCCAAAATGAAACTCTACTACAGGTCAATTCAGAACGGATACATGAAGCAGGTGACACCAAAAAGATAGCATAAACTAGTATTATTACCTCCAAAAAGATAGCATAAACTAGTATTATTATCTCCAAAAAGGTAGCATAAACTAGTATTATTACCTCCAAAGTTAAAGGTTTTTTTTTTGAACTAGGAAATCTAAAAATCAGAAGGTAAAAATTGAGCCACTCTGAAAAAATAAAAATATTAATACAATCTTTTAGATTAATTTTGCTCAAGAAAGCTCCATAATTTCTCCTGTTTTGTTAACATTATTACCTTGGGCATGATCAGAGCCTGTCAGATAGTACCCAACATGACCTGAAACTGTCAGAATGTATGAAATCCCTGAAACCATCCTTCAAGTGCTCCCACTGTTAGCTGTGAGTTGGAAATGCTCAGCACATTGTAAAAAAAAAAGCATTCCAATCCTATTCACCACACATACATTCTTTGATAACTTTCCTAACAAATACTGAAGCTGGAATCATGTTTTTCCTGGTTAGCAACAGGATTGCCTCCATAATTTCTAACACATTAAAGTTTTTTAATTTAGTTATTTTTATTTAATGTTTAAATGCAGTGTTTTGCTTATGTATTAGTGCACCATGTCATGCAATTCTGGTGGAGGCCAAAATATCTCCAGGAACTGGATTTGGATTGTTGGCAGCCATGTGGTTGTTTGTTAGAAACCAAACTCAAGTCTTCTGCAAGAGCAGCCAGTGCTCACAATCGCTGAGGAACCTCTCCAGCACCAACTGAGTCAGGTGTGATGGCTCACACTGGTAATTCTAGCACTTGGGAGATTGGAAGAAGAGGATTTGTGAGTGCAAGGCCAGTCTGAATTATATATACTGTTGAAAGAAGAGAGTTGTGGGTGGGGGGAGAGGAAGGGAAAGAAGGGAAGGAGGGAAAAAGGAAGGATCCATTGATTTGAGTTTTTGCTCTGCCCAAGTCAATTTAAGCCACATGCCTGACCCTCCCTGAGCCTTTTTTTTTTTTTTGTCTTTTTGAGACAGGGTCTCCTTGTAGCCCCACCTGGCCTGGAATTCACTATGTAGACCAGGATGGCCTTGAACTCACAGAGATCTGCCTCCTTCTGCTTCCTGCGTGCTGGGATTAATGCAGCATGTGGTCATTAAAAGGATCAGACAAGGAAATTATAAGCTATAATTTTCTATGTAAATGCATGAGACATAATTCTACTTTAAAATATCATTTATGTAAATATAAATGTGCACATTAATTATATAATGGAAAATTATCAACAAATACCACCCCCCCCCAAACATGAACCAGGAGCAATGCTGACATTTCAGAAATTCTGCTCTCTCTGGACACTAAGTTAAGCTATTTCTACAGTCATCTCACTTAACTCTCCCAATAGCCTTTTGTGGACTGGCACCCCACTTTATACAGGAGGACATTATAGCTCAGAGAGATTAGGCGATTTTGCATAAGAATTTACAGTAAGACTCAGGCTGAAACTTGGCTTTTCGCCCTCCTGCTGTGTCGCTGTATTCACACTGTCTAGTCGTTTGAGAAATCGCAGATGTCTCCTCAGGGCCCGGCCCAGAGTGAAGAGGGAACACAGGAGCGGGAGTGTGGGAAGAAACGGAAGTGAAAGATCCTCACAGTTCACGTTCGCATCTTCGAATGAGCTACTAGGTAACTTGAGACTATCTAAGACATTAATATAAAGTATCCCATGAAATAAAATTGAAACAAACTATATTCAACCTTGGGGGCTGGAGAAATGGCTCAGTGGTAAAGAGCACTGGCTGCTCTTGCAGAGGATACAAGTTTGATTCTCAGCACCCATATGACGGCTATCAACCATCCACAGTTCTAGTTCCAGGGGACCCAACAAGAGATTCTGTCCTCTGGGAGCATTGCACAACATGGTGCACATACACACATATATACATACATCATACATACATACATGCAGATATTACACTCATACACATAAAATAAAAACAGTAAATAAAATATTTTGAAAACTATCTCCAACCCAGAGCATGAATCATCCCCAAACTATCAGGGCACAAACTGCAACACCCCTCTGCTGGAGAGGGGAGCAGGGATGGGGGGAGGGAAACTGCTGGACATGTCTGTACCCAGATGACCTGGCATTATGCTAAATATTTTCATGAACATCAACTAAGCCTCACAACCATCAAATCATCATTATCTCTGTTGTATGTGTGAAGGAAACTGGGCACCAAGATATATCATGTGCAGACCCTAGACTGGCAGATCTTAGAGCTGAGTTCATACCTCAATAGCCTAACTCTAGGAGGTTCTCAAAGCCTCAACACCAGCACCCACCTGAGCAGCTATTAGAAATGTGAATCCCAGTTCCTCACCTTGGGCCTAACCTGGAGCTAGGCAGCCATGAGTCGTGGGAAGCTCTGCAGGCAAACGTGAGAACCGCTGCTCCGGCCACCAGGGCCTCAGTGCTTTCCTGTCCACCACTTTCCTATCCATTCCACACAACATCTACATTCTTCTGTGCTTATTTATATGTATTGGTGCGTGCATATCCATGCACATGTGCACATGTGTCTATGGAGGCCAGGGGTCAACATCTGAGGTCTTAATGGTTTTCCACCCTATTTTTGAGGCAAAGTCTCATTGATCTCAGCGCCCACTGACTGGGTAGACTGGCTGGCTCACGAGCCCCTGGAATTGTGCTACGCCCATCTCCCCAGCACTGGGATGACAGGCCTGTACTACCATTCCTGGCTGTGTGCATGGGTCCTGGGGGTTGGACTCAGGTCTTCTTGAGTCACTGAGAGCTCTTTACTGACTGAACCATCTCCATAACCTCTGATGTTTCTATTTTTAAAAGTTGTTTGTTGAGGGCTGGAGAGATGGCCTAGCAGTTAAGAGCGCCGACTGCTCTTACAGAAGACCCGGGTTCGAGCCTCAGCACCCACATGGTGGCCAAGAACCGTCCGAAACTCCAATTCCAGGAGAACTCCAGTTCCAGGGGAATCCAACACCATCTTCTGACCTCCACAACGGACACGGGTGCACAAACCTACATGCAGACAATACATTCCTACACATACAGAAATAAATAAAAAATTAAAAAAAAAAAGTTGTTTGTTGAATCTGGAGGGGAGAGTTGGGCAGGTTTATGAATAAAGGGAGGCCAAGGGTGAAACTCAGAGTTGGAGTGCTTGCCTGACATGTATGAGGCCCTGGGTTCAATCCCCAGTAGAGGAGAGAGAGAGAGAGGGAGAGAGAGAGAAGGGAAGGAAGGAAGGAAGGAAGGAAGGAAGGAAGGAAGGAAGGAGGGAGGGAAGGAGGGAAGGAGGGAAGGAAGGAAGGAAGGAAGAAAGGAAGGAAGGAAGGAAATGAATGAACGAAAGGGAAACATTTCTGGCACACTGACTGAAGCGGAGCTTTTCTGAAAGGGGAATCATCTGGGTCGTCTAAGCGAGCACTGCTTAAATCTTGCTTAAGTTTGAGTCCTAGGAGATGAGATCCAAAGATAGAAAATGAGTATGAGAATGAGGCGGGAGTCAGAGATGGACCCTTGCCTGTGCCCCTGCTGGGGCCTGACGCTGCGGTTTATAAATGTGCCCTTCTAGCTTGGCCATTGAGGTCCTTTGGAGTGCTTCAAAGACAATACCTTCTACTCTGTGTGGTGGTTTGGAAGTATTTTAAGTCAGCTCAATATACCCTCTCTCCTAATAAGAACAAGACCAGTGTGTCTGACATTTCCTCATACCACAGATTGTTTTCACCAGGCCTCACCCACTCCCAGATAATAACAACATCCTTCCTGTGGGCCGGGGACCAGCACCATATCTAAGAGGCACAATAGGCGTTTCACACAGTGGCAATGCCACCTCATGCTCTTTGTTTCAACTCCTGCTATGATAACCTGAACCACAGGGGACAGAGTAATGGGATGATTATTTAACTCTTCTCCCCTTCCCAAGATGCCTCCCAAGTTCCTGCCCTGAATCAACTGCCATTCATTATTCTGCCTAGAAGCTAACTTAGCTTCGAATTGTAACCGGAATAAATATTTGGCACAGAAACAGCTTTGTCTTCAATGAGCCCACAGGGGCAGTTGCCATGGGAGTGGCAGGGCAGACCCTGCCTCATCCAGCCCCCTGGGGTCCTGAATATAGGCTAGAGGACTATCAAAGTCACCAGGCATCACAGCAGCCAATGAGGAAGTGCCTTCTTGTTCCACTATTAAAAAAATTCTATTCAAAGCAGCAGGGCGTCTATGGTGAAGGTTGAGGCTACAGTAGGCATTCGGGAGGCTTCTCAGATCCCTAAAGGAATCTGGGCTGCTTTCCTCAGTTCTAGAGAGTGTCCTGATAAGTGTGTTCTCATCTAGCATCTGACCCTCTGTGGCACTCACACACTGCTCAGGTGGAAGGCAGCGTTTATTCAAAGGACAAGAGGTAACTGGACGGTACCTGAGGTTGGAAATGATACCTCTGAACATCCCCTGAGTAACCTGATATGGCTGCCTGTAAAATACACTTCTATTTCACCTAATTTATCTCCCTACATATTTTCACTCTGTTCACCTCTTGAGATGAGATTTCCTACACACATCCAGAAAGTCAAACTGCATTTATACTAATGCTACCTCTTTCAAATTTTAGATTTTGCCCTTGTGTCCTGGGATCTCGGTCTCTATGGAGATTTTAGAACTCTCCTACACCATTTGAAGCTTTTGTCTCTTCAGACTCAGAGATTCTAGTGTACTTGGTTTGTCCTCTAAAAGGGTGTTCACCCATGTACTCTCACAGCCCAGCATGATGCAAACCCTTCCTCCCTGGTCCCTAGAAGACCCAGCAGAGAGGACAGTGATTTGGCCTGTCCCTGTGACGTTCTGCTCAGAGTCCTGAGTGAGCTGAGCTCTGCAGCTTGTTCTGAGGATCACCCTGGCTATGAAACATTCTTCTCTGTGAGAATCAGTTCTCGATAACCCTACTTCACATTTCATTCCTTCCCAGTGGCCAGGCAGGCAGCAGGTGGGCTTCAATCACTACAGCAGCCAAAAGCAAGTCAGTGCTGGTGAGCAGGTTTCCTTCTCAAGGACACAGTCCTGGTGTCTCGCAGGCAACTCAGTGTCCTCCAACTTTTCTGAAAAACCAGAATTGAAGGGACGTTTTGTTCCTTGAACTTCAGTTTGGACATGTGAGTCACTGTCTATATTCTACTGAATGTTCTAGAAGGATGAAATTTTTTAAAGAACTTTTTAAAATTTAAAAAAATTTTTTATGTGTATGAATGTACTGTCTGCATGTAGTTTGTGCACCCGTGTCCTGAAATGCCGCAGAGGTCAGAAGAGGGTGTCGGATTCCCCTGGAATTGGAGTTACAGACAGTTCTCAGCCGCCATGTGGGTGCAGGGGATCGAACCCAGGTCCTCTGCAAGAGCAGTCGGTGCTCTTAACTGCTAGGCCATTTCTCCAGCCCCGAAGGACGAATTTTTTTCAGAAAACAGAAGTGTCTATTTCTGCCAGTCCTTCTGGAGAAGGAGCAAGTCAGGTGAGTCTGTGCTCATTCGTAAGCAACCAATATGCTCAGATTTGGGGCACCACAGGCACATCAGGGAGGACCACATGGGGAGCCTATGTGCTGATAAGAATAGCAGCAACAAGAGGAACAAGGAAATAAATAAAGAAAATGAATGTTGACAGGGATGCGCTAACAAAAAGATAGGAAAGGGACAAGAGACAGAATATCAGGATGGGCAGCTCCACAGAGGGGCGGTCAGCAGGCCTTCACATAAGCTGAGATCTAAAGGTTAGGTAGTAGCCAGCCATGTGGGGAATGTGACAGGAGGAAGAAACAGCGTGATAAAGGGATCTCTAGAAAGAAAGGTCCTGACTCACTTAGAGGACTTCGTGAGCCAAGCGGGGCTGGCAGCTAGTGGCAGTGGGCAAACAGGCAGGGAAGGGAGGCTGAGCAGGCCCAGTGGTACAAGCTTATGAGCACATCTACTAGGGAGGGGGGGCAGGAGGGTTGCAAGGCCAAGGCCCACTGGGGCTACGGAGTATGTTCCGGAGAGCCTGAGCTACTTATCCGAAAGGGCTGGGGCTGTAGCTTAACAGGTGTGAACCCCTAAGTTCAAACATCTGTACCTGCTATCTGTTTAAAGGAGGAGGCAGGGCTCAGCACGGGCAGGCCTTGCAGGCTTGTGTAAGGCCTCAAGTTCATTCTAAGTGAAATAAGAGGCCAAGCAAGAGTTCGCAGCAGAGGTGTAACCAGCGTAGTTTTACATAAAAAGGTAACATGCTGGCTTGCTTAGAAGGGGCTAGAAGGGAGAGGAAGACAACGGGCATGGTTGGTGGTGCAGTGGGTGGGGGGAGGGCCCTTGGTAGGCCAAACTCAGAGCCCAGATGGAGCTTTCAAGCTATTTTAGAGATGGAATTGAGAAAATGGCCTCAGAAACTAGGGGCCCAGGCCCCCTGCACCTGGGGGACAGCCCTTTCACTTGAGCGAATACCAAGGGCTCAGCACCCTGGTATTCCTATCTGCCTAAGCCCTCTGGTTTAACTTGTCCTTCAGCTTCAGGCCTGCATTCCACAGATACTCCTGGGTGCCCTGTTCCTGCACGCATTCTGCAGTGATGCCTGGGAAAGTAGCAATCTGTTCTGTCCAGGTCACACCTGAAGTTGACAGGGTCCCCACAGGATGGGGCCTGTGTCTGGGAGAACCTTTGCCTTGGTGTTTGGTTTATTTATTTGTTTATTTATTTATTTTAATGTGTATGAATGTATTGTCTGCATGTAGGTTGGTGTACTCGTGTTGTGCAGTGCCTCGGAGGTCAGAGAGGGTGTCGGATTCCCCTGGAACTGGAGTTGAAGATGGCTCTTAGCCCCCATGTGGGTGCTGGGAATCAAACCCGGGTCCTCTGCAAGAGCAGTCAGTGCTCTAACCATTGAGCAATCTCTCCAGCCCCTGCTTTGGTGTTTTACAGAGCACGCAGGAGTCACCTACAAGAAGTGATGGCTTCCTGACATCCATGGTACGTCATCGTCACATCTTAGAGTCCTCCATAAGTATCTAGCGTGTTTAAGCCAACATGACTTCGAAGCCTGCCAGGCCTGAGTGTTTCTCCACAGCTTGTATCTCATGTATGGACATGCAGTTTGTTATAGGGTCCCACTGCAGAGCACCTGACCCCAACTTTCTGCAGGAGGAGCCCAGCATATTAAGTACATTTCTTATGACTGGCATAACCAGTAATGTCTGATCAAACAAAGCCCTGGAAACTGGAAATGTCTTTTCCCGGTTTTGAAAAAAAAAAGTGATAGTGAGACCTGATTAAGTCAGAAGACTGGCCGAGTACAGAATGAATAAGGCTGTTTTTTTGAAATGTGTTAGGTATATACTTTGCATCTCAGTCCACAGGCAGACACTGTCCCCATTCTATACATGACAGCTTTGGAGAGTCAAGAAGTAACCACCCCTTACAGCCCCCGTCACGGCCCTACAACCAGTTAGTGTCAAATGGGTTTGCCTGACTGTGGGGTTAGCCTGACTGTGGGGTTAGCCTGACTGTGGGGTTAGCCTGACTGTGAAGCGCGGACTCCTGCCTCCTTAGCCCTCTGTCATCTCTGTGTCTTTAGAAATTCTGTCATTTTAAACCAACCCAGAGATCACAACTGCTTGGAAATTGGTTACATTTGTTCATGTCTTAAATGGCTCAAGAGATTTTGTGTTTCCAGTGTACACATTTCCTGCCCAATGGAGGCCTGGGAATACGAGGGATGAGAGCTGCACAGAGCTTCAGACCAGCAGGTGTCTTCAAGAAGTACACTGCTTTTGTCCAACCAGTTGGGTGTGATGCATATTGTAAACAACAACAACAACAACAGAAAGGACTACATCAAAGAACTGACTGAAACAGTGAACTTCTGCTCAAAACAGTCAACTTCCACATGGAGAATATTGAGAAAGACTGAGAAAGTTGAAAAGCATGTTTGGAAGAATGCATGAGCTCTGGTGGGGTGGGGAGATAGGGTGGGGGACACGGGTCTAGATTTGATAAATAATATAAAAATAAATAAATAAATAAATGAAAGAAAAAAAAAAAGAAGTACACGGAACCCACTCTGCCAAAACACAACTGCTTGTGGATTTTGGGATGGGCCCTGAGGCTGTCTGTCTCTGTGGTCCTCCTTTCTCACCGCCGCCAGTTCCTCTAATAGTGTCATTCCAGAGAAGAAAGCAACAGGACAGAGATTTTCCCCAGGCCTGGGGAAAGCAGGTGCCGCTGCAGCAGGAAGCCGCAGCCTGGGGAAAATGGGGGTCTGCTAGCTCAGGCACAAGAGTCTGACAGAAGGAGACAGACACCCGGAACACAAAAATCTTTCTTCTCCAGATTCCTTTGGCCATGGGAGACTTCTCAGCAACACAAATACAGTACAAGCTTCATAATCAGGAAACCAGCAGGTGGATATAGAAGCCCTTATATAAATCTCAATGCTAAATCAAGAGACATGGGTTTGTGAATCCCTGATTGAGCTGGTCTTTCTCCTTACCACAAACACTAGAGGCAATCATAGCTCTGGCTAGGCCACTCTGAGGGAGGTTGATTTGGAAGTAAGGTTATGCCTTTTATTGTTCTGGGCATCTGGGGTTAAATTAGGAGAGCTCTTCTGATAGCAACTTGGGTGATGAGTCCTGAGAATGACACTGATGCAGTCAGAGCAAAGAAAAGACAGAAGAACTGGGTAGAGTCTACATTCCAGATCTGTGACAAGTGCTTAAAACCCCAAGGAAGGTTCTGGTGTCAGCACATGCTAGAGATGACAATACAGAGGCTCAGATGAGTCAAACAAGAGCCTGAGGTAATACTCTAAAAAGTTAGCTGGATGCTTAAGACTCAAATACAAGATGGTTGAACTCCAAACTGTAACTCTTGAGTAATCTCCTTTGCTTCCTCTAATTCTCTGAAGTTCTGTACTTCCTCACTTTGGCCATCAAAGTCAGAGACACTGTCATTTGAGAGAGTTAATAGAGGAATGCAATCATTTGAGAGATTATTGCAACATTTAAAAAAAAACAAAAAATACCCTATTTTGTAGTAGATAAAGTGGCCACCCCTGTTTCCTGTTGGAGCAGGTCAAGGGCAAGTCAAGTCTGAGACAATGGATTGAGGTCCATGAACTTACTCTAATTAACAGGCCCACCCACCTATGGGACTTGTTATATGACGCAGAGTATAAGACAGCCGGAATACCAGGGCGAAGGTCTTTGTTTTATTCCCATGTATGGTAAGCCTTTGAAAAAGTGCTTGGCATAGAGGTGAGAGTAAAGTACATGAGATGAAGGAATGGTCAAACGGTAGAAATCCACGCCATAGCTTTTCTTAAGTAATATCATAGTAGCCAACAGGGTAACCCAGGCTCTGACCAACGTTTATTCATTACTGTGTTAACTAACCTCAAGTCCACCTGCTCCTGTGGTTCCCATTCTGGAGAAGTCTCCTCCCACACTGTGTCAGGCTTTCATCTGTGATCAATACAACATAGCACAAGAGGTACATCACTTCTGAGGCTGGCGTGTGAGCACAGTGGTGTCCCTGTCGGATTTTCCCTCTGGGATCAATGACTCTGGGAAGAGCCAGATGTTGGGACTGGAGGACTCGGCAGGCAGCGGCAAGGCCACTGCAGGAATCCAGGCCTCTGGGCAGCGTTTAGTGAGAAACCGAGATCTTTTGCCAACAACTCCAAGTCCAAACTTGGAATTGGATTCTCCGTCCTCACTCAAGCTTTGAGGTGACTGCACCTGTAGCCTATGACTACAGTGAAACCCCATGATGTATCTTGAGCTAGCCCATTCCCCATCTAAGCACTTTTTCAATTCCTGACCCTCAGTGATCGTGGAGGGCAATAAAGGTTTGTGATGTGGCTATGACACAATTAACTAATCTTGTTAACAAGGCAACTGTAACTTTTCTTTTTTTTTTTTTTTGAATCTAACTTTTCAACGACAACAAATCTAGCCTCAGAGAATTTTAAGAGCTCAGTTTTACAAACTCTGCACCTTCCTAAAAGGAAAACCATCAACTGTGTTCTTATGATCTACCATGACATCTTCTTTGCTAAACTTGAACAGTTATGAACATATGTAGCTACAAAGGGTCAAAGATACAGCAACACTGATGTGTCAAGTGTAATGTCCTCCCAAAGCAGTTAGGGAAACTCTTACTACTGATGACTACTTCTAATTCAAGTGTTTACAACTCAAGTTCTATAGTGAAGGAAATAACATAAACCCAATATCAAATAAGCAGATAACTAGTTACAACTAGTACTGTGAAGTCCATAAGCCAATCAGATCCCTTGAATTTGGTAAAGTATCTAAAGCAGTATCTTATTTTCAAAACCCATGTGAGCAGCATTCATCAGTGAGAGACGACTGCCGTCCCTGCAGAAGCCGCAGCTTCCTCACCAAGATGACCATGGAACTGAGAGATGTAAAGCAGGCAAGCCTGCATGGACACTTCCTCCACCATAGATGTCATGGGTTAGGTGGCAGCTGTGAAATACTTATGGCTGGACAAGCGGGAAATGGGAGGAGACAGAATGAGCGCCTTGCTTTACCGGCTGGCTTCCATCACTGGCTGATGCCCCACAGCATGACTAACGAGAGAGGACAGTCCATGCTGTGACAGCACACTGGAAGGTTGAGACACTCTTTTAAGTGTTACTCTGCCCTAAAGTCACTTTGTTTAGTACATTCAAGAGTATAATCATGAGGTCAGTCCCTAGTGTGGCCAAGCTCATGACAAAGCAGGGAAGCAACACTGCATTGCTTCTGGGAGGGTTCACATGGAGCATCGTGCCTTGCCCCTGAGCAGATGCGGCTGACGGGCAGAATGGACGATCCCCGTCTGGACTCCATGGTGGTTCTTCCTTCTCTACTCACTTTCTGCTGGCAGGGAGACATTATCACTGTCTGTTTCTAGCTTGAAATAGTGATAGGATTCAATTCATTATTTAAGCAGATGGTGTAAAGAGAAGTAGAGAAGTGTGTGAGTGCGTGTGTGAGTGCGTGTGTGAGTGCGTGTGTGAGTGCATGTGTGCCCGCTCATGTGCCCTCATGTGGCAGCCATGTATGTTTACATATCTAAATTTCTTACCATTCAAAACAATCTCTGTATGTGTGCATATATCTGCTATGTAGGTTTACATGTCTAAATTTCTTATCCTTCAAAAAAGCTGTGTGCATGTATGTATGTGCGCACGTGCGTGTGCGTGTGTGTGCATGTGTGTATGTGTGTGCATGTGTATTCATGTGTGTGTATGTGCGTGCATGTGTGTGTGCATGTGTGTGTATGCGTGTGCATGTGTGTGTGTGTGTGTATGTGCGTGCATGCAAGGGCACATACACGTTTCTGTGTCTAAGTGCAAAGGTGGGCATGCCACGCCATGGATGTCCAGGTTAGAGGACAGCCTACCATGTCAGTCCTCACCTTCTACTTGGTGCCAGATGTCTGTCTCGTACTTCCTGCTCACTATTCCTAGGCCAGGAAGCTGCCCACAGCCTTCCAAGCACTCTCCTGTCTTCACCTCCCATCCCTCAACAGGAGCCTTGGGGTTAGAGATGCGCACTACCACATCTGGATTTACCTGGGTTTGAGAAATCTGGACTCAGGGCATGGCAAGTCCTTTACCCACATAGTCTTTTCAACAGTCCCCCATGCCTAGAGTTCTCATGCCTGGAAAACCCACTACCCAGCATTGGTGGTGAAGAAATGCTTACTACAACTAGAATGCCCTTATCTTTGAAAGCACTGAGGGCTTCCAGGCCAACCTTCCTTCTCCTCCGTGAGTAGCTGTCTATGAGACTCGTGACCCCCGGAACGTACACACTCCCGGCCTTACACATGCGGCTGTCTCCAAGGGTGGGTGCACTGCTTTGATGCTCAAGCGACTGTGAAATGCTAACCCCTGTGGAAAGCTGGCGTTTCTGCTGGGATCCAGGACAGGAATTTGCCTGACATTGCTCTCAGAATCTTAAATCTCAGGAGGGAAATGTCAGTCTGACCTCTTGTCTTTAACATTTAAATTCCTCAATCTCCTGCGTTAAGCCATAAGTCACAATCTCCTCAAAAGATTAAGATGTGTTTTGTTACACTAAATTCCTTACAGAGGTCAAAGAAATAGATATATTTGTTATACTCTTTCCTTCACCAAATGTCTGAATATTTTAGTGTGTGAGGTCCCCAGACATCAACAACCCACCAATAATGTATGAGCTAATGTTGAGTGTGGGGTAATAATTAAGTTCTCTAGATAGGACTAGAGGTTTCCAGAACTTATACCCACCTATAGAATATTTTTATTCTAAATGTAGATGATTTTAAGAGCATCGACAATTTACAAAGGAAACTAGACTGACTTCTCTGAGCAATTCCAGTTGATCATATAAACGTGTGCAGAAACTCTGCCCTGCTCCCTCTCCCTGCCACCCGCCTCCCCCAGACAGCGTGACTGGCACTTGTCATAGCAAAATGACCTACCATTCCATTTCTTCCTCCCCCCAAATTAGCAATATGATTGGACCATCAAATGAAGCAACTAAATGCCAATTTCTATTTTTTGTAAGTTCATGCAATTTTGAGTTAGATGAGTGGAAAAAACAACCCTGGAGGCTGAGCTTTTATTTTTTAGTTTTTCACCATAACAACTTTTCAACAGCTAAGCCACTTTGGTAAATAGGAGTGAAGAGTGAGCAGGCATCGCAGCAGCAGCACATGTTTACAACTAAGTTAAAGACTCTTAAAAATAGAGTGTTTGATGGTCCACTGCCGAGATAGGAACCCAGCGGTCTGGAGTGCGCAGCAAGTAGGAAAAGCTATTGTGCAGAGGAGATCCCAGGCCTGAGCTGCAATCAAGCTTTCTCCTGCTCACTAAGACAGTCGGTCCCCACAGTGACAGTGAGAGGCATCGGAGGCAGAAGGCAGAAAGCCTGCAAGTGGAGAGAGTCATTTATAAAGTTTTAAAAACTGCTGGGCCAGGGCGCTGAACTACAGGATACAATGAAAATCACAGAACTTCTCTCTGAGGAGTCATTGTCTTCCAGAAGAGGAAAATGCCCAGTTAGATAGCAAAGTAGATGAACAAGGTCCAAATTTAGGGAAACTTGTTAGGCCCCAAGCAAGCTACATTTGCCTTCTGCTCAGCTTCCTAAAATTGGACCTAACAGACATAGAAAGGAGGCCACTGGACCACATGGCTCTCCCAGAATCACATTAGTCCTGGATTCAGGGCATTTTCTGCTTCCCACCCTGGACTTTGGCTTCTAATTCGTTGGCCCTTGTAACACTGTGGGAATCTGACAAAATGATGGAACACACCCACATTGAAAATGTATGTAAGCCACTGTATAAAACTGCTATTCAGGGAACGTGCTAAGTCTCTTACGTATTGGCATAAAAACAGCTACTAATTTTTTTAAAAAAAGCACTCTCTAAGAGATCACAGACTGCCTTCCTTACCTCTCCATTCCTACAGTCAAGGGCAGGACTTAGATATAATAATATTTCAACACAAATTTGCTAACAAGTTTTATGGCAGCTTACAGCAGGATTTAATTCCTAAAATTAAGTTCCAAAGATGACACTTAAGTTCCAGGCTTCACAGTTTGGCATTTCTACAATTTCCTATCCTAAGAAGCATTCCTTCAGAAAACACACTACAAGGAATGTCACCTCCCAAATTTTCATGTACAGGATCTTAAGGAGAGCAATCGCTGCAGCTCAGGAGATGAGAGAGGCTGTGCCCATGCCACTTTGCAGGACAGGGGTTGCAGAGTCTTTAAGGAACATAAGGTGAAGGCAATTTAGTTACTTAAACCTCAGTCCCTTCATGAGTGGACTGGAAGTCCACTCATAGCATAATCAGGCCCTGACTCATTCTTTCATGGGAATTGACATTTCATCAGGAATGCACATCGAAGACCTTCCAGGTCTGGATTTCTGAACCTAAAGAAGCTGCCCTGAGCAGTAGCCAGGCTGTCCTGAGGGGAAAGCTGGATAATGACTGAGCACACTCTCTTGTTGCTGAACTTGGGTTTTATTGTAGATCCTTCACAGAGCCCTCCAGGTGGCTGCACAAGTCTGTCCCAGAATGCAAGGTAAAGCATATCTGTCACTCAAGGACTCTACACCCTCCAACACTTCTAACTTAGAAAATGGGAGACTGGCAACTGTCTCAGAGAGTGGTCTGTGGCCCCAGGGATCCGTTCTGAATTGCATTTGCAGCTGAGATGACTAAGACTGGTTAGGTCTAATCAGTACTGATGTTCAAATATCTTGATGCACTTGGGTTTCAAACTCAGGCCTGGAATCTATGTGAGTGGAGGATGAGAACACCTGCCTGAGACTTTCTATGTGTGGCAGGACATTTAGTCAGAGAATTGAAAGGGATTGTGGTATTTTTTGAAAATTCATGCTTGTGGGGCTGGGGAGATGGTCTAGTCAGGCACAAAGACTTGAGTTAGTTCCCCAGAATCTATGCATGAAAATCTGGCCGAGGTAGTGGGCACTAATAATCCTCACTGCTGGGGAAGTGGAGGATCCTGGGTCTTGCTGGCCAGGTAGCCGGTCTACTGGGTGAATTACAGGCTATGAAAGACCCTGTTCCAAAACAAATAAACAAACAAAAAATCAAAACAAAAACAAAAGGTGGTTGGTGCCTGAGAAATCAGAGCTGAGATAATCCTCTGGCCTCCACATACATACATACATACACACATACATACATACATACATACATACGTATATGTGTACCTACATATATGAACATGCACACACATTTAAAGCAACTCATGCCTGCATGCTTGCTGGTGTAGTTCAACATTTACTGAATATGTGCACACTGGATGGCTGACACTACAGGAGACCTGGGAATCCAGAGACAAGCACATTTTTATCTCTAGCAAAGTCCTAGTCATTATGAGCCCCACGTTTTCTTTGGGTAAATAAAAACAATTATCAACTTGAAGAAACAGATTCTCCACTTGGGTCTGAAGTGGTTTCAAGAATCATTCCTCAACCAAGAACTGGAGGTCTTTCCTTTAAACTCCTTTGTAGATATTTACTCCAAACTAGGGGACCATAAGGAGAACTTAGAGGCCTATCTCGGTTCTCATGAAGAATCTCCTTTGATTGAAGATTGTTTCTCTCTTCATAATGACCTTTTCCCCAGATCTGTCAGTGACTCGAGAATCACAAGAAATAAAAGGCAGCAAAGTGTACAGTTTTACAAATTAAACTAAAATTCTCACCCGGCCTTGTTTTCTTGCAAATTAATAATTAAAATAACAACAAAAGACCCCTTTCCCCGCCAGCCTCCTTTATTCTAGATGTGGTGTGTCCAGGGAGTCCGACATCCTCATTCCATTCGTGACTGCCATTCTTTTGAGGACAGTCATCATTTCAAGTTATGTGTGGGCGATCTTGTGAGAGCTGGAGACCTTCAGTGTCCCCAACTGGCTGCAGATGCAGTTAGGGCTAACTGCTCAGCTTTGCCAACGGCATGCCCTGCATGGGGCCTAGGGCCCTGTAAGTGGACTGATGCTCATTAAAGAACTTAGCACAGACAAGTTTAAGCCTCTCCCTCTCATTTGTAAAACGAGGGTATCAACATCACGGAGAGCATGTGTAGATAATGTGTGCACACACACTCCACACACAGCAAAGCTGCTATTCCAAAACCGGTATTTCTCAACTTCTCCAAGTCTGTTTCTCATTTGTAAAGTACAAATGGCTACACTGAGAGCTTACTGATAGCACAGGGTCTCTGTGAGGACAATGTGGATGGCGGACATGTTTGGTGTTATTGTGACTGGCCAACGCTGTCATCTTTGGTAGACTTCCGGCAGTCTGCTATGGCCCTAGCACTAATTTCTCAACCTTTGTTCTTCTAATTTTTTTCTCCCTTCCTCTTTCCTTCCCTCTCTTCCCCCCCCACCTTCCCCTTCCCTTTTCTCCCCTTTTTTCCCCTCTCCTCTCCTCTCCTCTCCTCTCCTCTCCTCTACCTCTCCTCCCCTCCCCCTCCCCTCTTCTTTTTCATTGCTGGGGATCAAACCCAGGGTCTCACACAACCCACAATCCCCCGCTGAGCAGCACCCCACCCCTTTCCAGTTCAAAAGAGCACTGGGAGCTCCATTCAAGGAAACGTGCAGCATTTTTACTTAAGTTTTTGAACATTAGTGACTTCCGGCGAAATGACTGCTGTAGCGCTGCAGCACGGAGGATGCTGACAGGATCATCTTCCAGGAAAACATCAGAATCAGCATCTCACAGACTGGCTTTTAAAGCAGCCCCAGGCTGGGCCAGGAAGTCTTCTGGGCAGACACATCCAGAGTTGGAGCTGCCATGTCAAAGGACTCCCTCTTGGAGCCCTGAGGACAGACATTTGCTAGTGGCCCTCCTTTTCCAGAGTGTTTCCCAGATTTGCTTTCCTTTAATTCACCCGCATCTGACTGGTCAGCTACTTCAACAGGACAGGGCTGGGCATTGTCACTAAGCTCACCTTGCTCCCCCATTAAAACGCTGCCAAACAAGATGTGTGGTCCAAGACGGGGAAAGGGGTGACTGGCCTCAAGAGCACCATGTTGGGGCGCAAGGCCTGACTATCCTGGAGGTTTCCTGCCTCTCCGGCCTTACACACACCTATTTTTCCCTAGTTTCTATAAATCTGCATGCTTTGCCTTCTGTAGAAATTTCCTTTAAATACTCAGTACATTTCTTCATTTTTTATTTTTTTCTCATTCATATAGCCAACATGTGTCCAGATATGAAAACAATCATTATAAACAAAGTATGCGTGTGTATGTGTGTTTGTGTATGTGTGTGATGTATGTGTACGTTTATGTATGTGTATGTGTGTATGTGTGTGTATATTTGTGTATATGTGTATATATGTGTGTGTGTGTATACATGTGTGTGTAAAGCAAGAATTTGGAGTACTTTTTCTTTTTTTTTTAATATTTTTAATTTTATTTATTTTTTATGTGTATGAGTGTACTGTCTGCATGTAGGTCTGTGCACCCATGTCGTGCAATGCCACGGAGGTCAGAAGAGGTTTTGGATTCCCCTGAACTGGAGTTAAAGACAGTTCTCAGCTGCCATGTGGGTGCTGGGGATTGAACCCGGGTCCTCTCCAAGAGCAGTCAGCGCTCTTAACCACTAGGCCATCTCTCCAGCCCCATGAGTACCTTTTCTTTAATAAATTTTAAGATAATGTTTTTGTTGGAGTACATTTTCTAGGCAAAGGTAAGATACAGTCTACTGGAAAAGAAAGACAACTTGACATCCTTTGCTTTAGGATTTCAGAAAAGAAAAGCCATAACATCAGGACATTTTCATTTGAAAACCTTAACAAAAGAAATCTCAAGGTGTTTAGAAGACACTGAAGGGAGACGTTGATATCTCTGCGATTCCAGCCTAACAACGCAGCCAGGTGTGCCTGCTCCTCAGTGCACAGTACAGGACAACCACTAAAGGTCTCTTTGGGTCTGTTGCTAGCTACCTGGTGCTTTGTGAAAGCAATGCACGCAGCTGCTCAGAGCCTCAGATATGATCCACATGATCATCTACTATGGAGATAGGATTTGAAGAGCTGTGTTCTTCCTGCCTCTAGAAAGAGGGAGGTGAGGTGTGTGTTGAGAATCTCTCTCCATTTTACATTTTGGAAACGTTTTTTTCCTTTGTTGGTCTGCTGGAGCAGATCCTCTGTATTTCTTTTTCCCAGTTCTATTCAATCCCTGAACAGAGCTGAGTTTTAAAGGCTTAGGGATGCCCTGGGGAAATAGGCGATTATGTTCTCTGCTTAGGGTTTTAGTGATAAGAAGAAAAAGAAGAAAAAAAGGCAGTGGGTTGAGCACCCCTCCCCCATGCCAATTTCTCGGTGACTCTCTTGTATAGTTCCCTTTTAAAGAGGAGACATATTTAAAAAATGAAGTGGTGACATGGATAAAATCCCACCCATCAATATGTACTTTTCAATTGTTATGTGTCTATGAGAGAACGCAGCAAACAGATGGAGAAATGGTTGTCTCAGCTGAACACTGTCAGTTCCTGAGCAGGAAGCTCCACGGGAAGATTTTACTTTACATTTTGTGTTTCATGTTTCATGTTCTTCTTTTATAGCAGCAGTCAATCAGGAACAGGCCTTACTGCCCCCCCACCCCCCGAAATATCACAGGTATGGCTGGCAGACTTGGGGTGAGGGATCAGGGCTCCCTCTCCAAATAAGTTGATGAATTAAGCACTACTCCTGCAACTACATATGTTTATTATACTGTAACTCTAACCCCTCTCCAGAGCAGGGTCAGAGATGGAGTGGTTTTTCCATTGTTTTCTAGGAAAGGTTCTGAGCAATGAACTCCCCAATCCTCTGTCCTTGCACTGTGGTTAGAGCTTATGACCAAGCTCTTACTTTAGATACTTTTTTCCAGTATCCTATTTTATAAAAAGCAGACCATATCCATACTTATTAACCCTCCTTTATTTGATTATTCTCAATAGATATATTTAAGAAGATGCTGAAAATAAGAAACAAGAACCACCTACATGGGAACAATTCAAAGGGCATCAGACCAGCATAGGCCTCAGCGGTGACTCAAGCCACTCACCAGATGTATAGTGTTGTTTTCCTCCCAAAGAAAGTCAAAAGCCAAAGAAATGAAGGATGACTAAGTTGCACTGCTAGTCGGAGTCCCAGGCCTTCCACCCCCACTTCCCAGGCCAGACTCCTAGCAGAAGCCCAGCAGGTGGGCGTACTAGAGAATCCCTGAACACTCCTTCCTTGTTTACCCAAGTACAGTGAAGTCAAGACAGGAAAAAAAAAAAAAAAACAAGGCACACAGGATAGGGTGATCTCCTACAGGAAAACAAGCCAGCATCCTGATGCACTTCTCTTAAAGATGGAAACTGCCAGTTTCTCCTCTGTGTACAGGACTAGCCCACAGTCTTCTGTGACCTGGAGGATCGAAGGCAATTACACTGCCCATATATATTTGCTATGCTGTTTGACTCTCCCAAGGGCAGCATGACAGTACAAGGAGAGTGACATCTTTATGAGGTTAACCCTTTTCTATTTTAAGAGTAGACTACTGAAGGCAGATGTGATCCTTGGAGCAGAACAGGAATGCTGGAAATTTGGTAGTTAGGGGGACTGAGAGCACCAGGCCATCAACCAGGAGGAGAAAAAAAAATAGTTGTTTAGAAGAACAGTGAGCTGGGGAATCCTAGGAGAATGGGGGACGAAGGGGGGGGGATTCTGTGTTACAGCATAGGGCCAAGAGACACCAGGGAAGGAAGGAAACGAATGTCTGTTGCGCTCTGCTGTGTGTTCAACGACCAAGTGCTCAGCCATACGCTAAGCTCCATGATGTATGATCTGATTTAACTTCCACAACCTTTTGGGGGAGTTCCCAGCGTCCTAGAATGCTAAGTGACACATCCTGGGTGACATGGTTAAGGGGCTGCGGCCGCTGCTTCTACTATGGGCTTCCAGCCCCTCTTCTGTTAACTCTGTGGCACTATAAGCACCCCCCCCCCCCCCAGTTAGTGACTTAAATTGGCCATGCAGCATTTCTTAGGAGTCTGTGAGCTGGATGGAGTGGTTTTCCAGTTGGTTTCACCCAGCTGCTCCTGTGGCCTTCCTGAGTTGGTAGAGGAGGCTAGTCACATGGGGACAGTGACTTCCCTAGAAGGAAGAGCACTCTCTGCATGTGGGTGCCTGCCCAGCCTCCAGACTAGCCCATGTCTTCATGTGCTGGTCTTGGGTTTGTGTTTCAAGAGGGCTTCATCAAAGCCATCCTTAGAAATGGCAGTTTCTGTCACACTACATTGGTTACAGCAAGCTGTGAGGTCATGCAGGATTGAGAAGAGGAAACAGCAGCCACTCTTTCTATGAATGATGGCATCCCACTGCAAAAGATCATGTGAAACTAGGAATTACTGTATCATTTAGAAAACATTGTACACTGTGCTGCAAGTTCCATGCTCCTCCAACCAGCACAATCTTAACGTTTACATAATAAAAATTTCCACTAACAATTCCCTTAGTAAATGACACTTTGTTTGACCTGGAGCAGATGTGGGTTCCCAGCACTTCTGTTCTGGGATCTTATAGTCTTTATTTTTGTTTGTTTTGTATCTTTGTATCTTAATGAGCTTTAATTTCTTCACCTATAAAGAGAGAGTTTGGTCTGTTTTCTGTCTACCAGCTCACACAACTCTGTAAATTGTAGACTAGGGGGCTATTTTTAGAGCGCTATGAACTAGCCCTCTAGGGGGACGGCAGGATGGAGACGGCTTCTGTTTGCAACACACTCCCTTGCATGTTGTGAGTGCAGGATTTGGGGAGGCCAGGAACCACCCTCCCCCATGTGCTTAGCAGGGGAGCTGTGTGGCCTGGCTGCCTCTCTGGCCACTTACATTTATTATACTCTAGGCAGCAAACAGCAGTCTTTTATCAAAGATTACAGAAAAGTCCTTGCTCCGAGGGTTTCTAGACCTAGTTAGACAAAACAACCCCCCTGCAACACACAAATACACACAAGCTAAGCAGACAGCGGGTGAAAAGGCTCCTGAGCCAGTGTTATCCTAAGGGAAATGGCTAGCTGGAACTGTCTCAGAATGATACTGTTGCCTGGTCTATGGAAGATCAGGTTCCCAAGGAGAAAACTAATGTTTAATTTAGCACAAAGACAGCTCAGACTGTCTCTCTGGGGGACTGAGCTTGCAAACAGATCCACATGTAAAGAATCTGGCGATCAAAGGAAGCTGTCTTCAGTGCAATGCTTGCAGGACTTGGACCCAAGCTTTGCTGAACTGTCACCTCTGCTGGGGCTGTCAGGAGAGCTCTGCTCCCTCCTGCTCATCCTCACGTCTGCACTTTTTGGACACTTCTGTGAAAGAGGCAAACAGGATAACAGCAGTAGCACCCGCTCTGAAATCTCAGTGCTGTGCGGCAGTCAGACGTGCATAACTTAGCCGCTTTAGCAAGCACTGGTTCACTAAGATGAACCACAGAGTAACCAAAAATCGTATTTCTTACTGTTTATACAAACAGTCGTTTACTTTTATGTAATTTAGATTCCAGAGCCCTCCAGAAATAAACACTTTACGCCTAATTATGGCACTCGTATTTCCAAAGACACAGTACTGTGCATACAATATTCAGTTAAATCTATTTCTTTGGACCTTGATCATTATGACTTTGAGAGATTATGCTAGTCTTTGTTAACAGTTACAGCAGAAATTTGCTTTAATTCTCTCTCTCTGTGCATATATGTATGTGGGGTGTGTAGAGGCACATAAATGTGTGTGGGTGTGTGTGCATGTGTGTGAAAACCAGAGGCCAACCTCCAGTGTAGTTTCTCAGAAACCATCCATTTTGTTTTTTGAAATAAGGCCTCTCACTGGCCTGGAACTTACCATATAGGTTGGGCTGGCCGGCTAGTGAGCCCTGGAACTCATCACATGGGTTGGGCTGGCCAGCCAGTGAGCCCTGGACCTCACCACATGGGTTGGGCTGGCCAGCCAGTGAGCCCTGGAACTCACCACATGGGTTGGCCTGGCTGGCCAGTGAGCCCTGGAACTCACCACATGGGTTGGCCTGGCTGGCCAGTGAGCCCTGGAACTCACCACATGGGTTGGCCTGGCTGGCCAGTGAGCCCTGGAACTCACCACATGGGTTGGGCTGGCTGGCCAGTGAGCCCTGGACCTCACCACATGGGTTGGGCTGGCTGGCCAGTGAGCCCTGAAACTCACAACATGGGTTGGGATGGCTGGCCAGTGAGCCCTGGGAACCCTCCTATCTCCGCACTCCCAACTCTGGGATTCCAAGCATATGCCACCACACCTGGCTTTTTATGTGGCTCTAGGGGACTGAGCTTGTGCAGCAAATACTTTACCAACTGAGCTATCTGCCCAGCCTCAACTTCATTTTTCTTAAGACAAGTAATAAGCTTTCTGCCCAAATCCATCCGAATGTCCTGATAAACACTGCTGAGGGAGGAAGAATTCAGTGTTGGGCTTCCTGGGTGTGAGAATCATTAGCGTGCTGGGTAAGATCCACTACTAAAAGTCAACCATGTTTCTGATGAAACAGAAAATGAAAATCTACAATGCTAATGATTTGAGATCCCATAAGAATCTGCCAGAATGACTCCAGAAACCAGAATAGCATTAAACAGAAGACGAAACCTCACCTGAATTTGATGTTACATATTCTGGGCATCATTATTTTTGAGAATGGTTGTGAGTTCCATGATTAAATGACAGGAAAAAAAAAAAAACCCACACAATTTTGACTACATTCTTTGCTTTGAGTTTGAACTAAAATTTTCATCCTTGTCCAAATGCCCCCCACCAAAGAGCAGGCCCATTCTTTCCTCACTGTCTCTTCTCTGCAGAAACATCATACTTTGGGTAAGAATTGTCATCATTAACTTTGCTTCAAAGCCTTGACATGTTTTCATGGTTCTTATGGAAAGTCACACTTTAGCAGGCACTGAGCAAAGGGAAGACTCAAATCCAAGAACCACATCCAGGCAAGTCACTGTCAGCTGGTTCTGGCCAAGGTTCAGAAGAGGGCAAGTGGCTGCTGCCTGCTCACTTGCATGCAGAGTTAAAAAATTCCTTAATAAGGACCTGGCTTTCAGGAACATAACTCTCCACAGTAAGGAATTTCCAACTATTTTTGACCCTGGGACCAGACTCATTTAAGAACAGTTTGCTAATATGAATTAATAACTTAAATTGGTAACTTTGGACTACACCCTTCTAAGGATTCAAAACTCTTAGGAGATAATTTAAACAGATCATTTGCTAAATGAACACTGGTATGTCTGATGGAGACCCAGGCTATATTCCAGAAGTGCAGAGTCAAGGAGACATTCCAATCAAATTTAGATTGGAGTCCTAGAACCCTTGAGGACAGGGGAAAGTACTATTTGGCCTCATTCCCAACAACTCAATAAGAACACAACTTAATCCACTCTAGAAATATATGAATGGATCCCAGGTGACAATGCCTAAATAAACTATTGAAGGAAACTGGGTAACACAGTCTTCAGCAACTACTCTAAATAAATATCAAAGCAAAGACTCATGTCCTGTCTTGAAACCTGGTGTTCTTCTGGACATAGAAATGTAGGCTAAGTTGTTCAATCCCGTCATTTCTCACATAAGAAATACAAACTATAATTTGCTAAGCCTCTACATGGTAGCAGGCATCTGATTCATTTAATAAACAACTCTAGGAAGTTAGTTCTATTACTATTATTTCTAAGGAAATGAAGGAAGGAGAAGTTGACTGACTTAACCAGGAAGACAAAGCTGTTACATAATTGAGCTGTGAGTTAAAACCTGGCCATCTTGACTGGGATCACAAGATCTTCTTAACTACTCTGCTAGAGTGCCTCCTTCAATAATCGAGCTCTAACATGCTCTTTCTAACCCCATCCACGCACTTAATTTTAGACTAAAAATTCTAGAGGGGGGGTAGGCAGTCCCGAGTTGCTCATCTATGTATGCCACAGAGGAGCTGTACGTAATAATTTATTTAATTAGGGAATGGTTTCCCCCAACTCTAAAAACCACCAATGTTCACAATCTTGATGTGAGGTTTCAAAGCTTTTGCTAAGACCACTGAGAACCATGGAGAACAGTGGTGGGTCTCAGTATTGAGACTGGCCCATTTTTAGAGCTACTCCTTCAGTAGTTGGCTATGATTGGGCAGGCTCTGGTCTTCCTCAGCCCTTGGAGAATAGTCAACTTTTCTCCTCAGGCTCTCTATTAGGAAGTGGAAGGGAAGAGATTTTATCACCTCACATCTATCCCTTATGTCTGGGCAGGAAGGTAAAAGCTGGTAGATGTTCCATTAGCTGTGAGAAACACCCCAGGCTCCTGCTATGAACTTGAGAGGGGAGGAATAGTTGGCTTTTCTCCTTTGCCATCCGTTTCATAAGATCCCTTCTCTGCACCCTGTAAAAAAGGACCAAGCAGAAGAAACTGGTATCTGACTGCAACCTAAAGCATGCAGAAGCTCTGCCACCTATTTTTACTGAAAACAAGTAAATCTCAAATATTACGCGGAAACACAGTGTCTAGTTCAGTTTTTGCTTATGCTCCTCTTCAGTAAGACATGTCCAAATCAGGGTGCCAACAAACTCACTTGTTGGAGAAATCGGTCTGCACATCAAGAGAGTGCACTCACGCCAACAAGACAGCTCCTGCTTGCGCTGGAGGCCCAGCTTTAGTTATACTCCTTTCGCATTCTCTTGTGTCTAGCCAGCATGCTTTTAAAACTCTCTCCTCTCAGTGCCAAAGGCCATGTCATGCTGTATATAACTCACTGTGAATGGAGAAGTGTGTAAATAGCAAGGCATTAAGCTGCCTTGGGGACCTGAGCTAGGTAGAACAGAGCACTTAGGCTGTGCGCCCTGAGAAGAGGCCGCCGGAGGGGAAATGTAATGCTTGTCTTCCCGTGCATGAAGGATTGTTATTGCTTCATGGCTGTGGCCTCCTCTCTGCCGCCCTGCCTCCACCTTTGCCAAGGTCTTCTTCTTTGCTCCTTAGCCCTCAAGACCTCGAGCCCTTTCAGGATATGCTTGATCCTACTTGTCCCCTCTCTACTATCAAACCACAGCGCTCTGTGCTCTATGCCCTCGACATTTAATTTTCATGCTCACTGTATGCCTGTGACCTGTAGTCCTACCTCACCCTCACTGTCCTCCCACTCTGATCCTCTCAGGCCCTGCTGTGACCCTATCTGTACTCTCTAACAGAACTCAGGTTTTCTTCGTGGACTGTGCTCAGCACCATTATATTTTGCTTAGTAGTGACAGTATTGCTTCACAGACAGAAGAACTGGTGTATCTTTATCTTAAAAGGAATATAAGTCAGATTCTCTAACCCATGCATCAAAAGGTATGAAATGGGGATAAACTCAGGTTGAACTATAAAATCTACACTTAAATTCTTCCTTTTACTTTATACACACGCCCCAGTGTTGTTTGTGCTTTGTTTGGAGACAGGAACTCATTATATAACTCTGGCTGGCCTGAAATTTGCTATGTAGACCAAGCTGGCCTTGAACTCACAGAGATCCACCTCCTTTGACTCCCGAGTGCAGGGATTAAAGGTGTGTGTCACCATGTTCATCTTAGAGTCCTTGATTAGGATACAGAACTAATGTTACCTACCCAACCTGCTTTTGCTGGGCATGAAGGAAGTTCCCTGTGTGTCTTAGAGCTTTGCTGGGCTTGGATCTCCCAGACCTCTGACTTTCTGGATGGGGTTTGGGCTACTCTACCTGCTGTTGCTCCACTGTGATGAGGAGAGCTCTCCATTGGGCCATCAGCACAGGGCCATGTCTTTAACGAATCACATCAGATCTCCCTTCATTCTCCCACAGAGCTTGCTGGGGTGTGAAGGAAAGGAGCATGAAAATGCAGGAGGAGGAATTCAGAGTGGTTCTCATTAAACGTGGATGCCCCGGCTATGAACATGAACACGTACAGGAATAAAGCAGGAGAAGACAGCAGACCAGGCTCAGAAAAGCTTCTCTGTAGGCACAGCAAAATGGGACTTCTTTTTTTCAGATTTCCTATTAGGCTTTTTTTGAGATTAAAGAACAACGCTAAGAATAAAACAAACCATTTTTAAAATACCAACTAATCATGGCCACTCTTCCAATGATATTTAATTACTGTGTCTAAGGATATGATCACACGCACAGGGAGCCATAGGCATTGAAGGCTTAGATTTGGAAAATAAATCATGGCCATGACTTAGCAACAACATTACTCGAAAGAAAACAAATGACTTCTATCAAAAATAGGAACCCAAACAAATATCTTGATGCGCTTGACCTCACCTTGCCATGAAAGCAAGCTTGCTGACAATGTCTGATAAAACATTATACCAACCTCTCTCTCCACTCGAACTCTGTGCCTTCCCTTTACTTGAAAGAGGTGGGAAGGCCCCGATTGATAAGAACCTTTCCTTATTACTTTGTTCTGGGGAAGCAGAACAAAAATAAGTCAGTTCTTAGGGAAATGATGGCTGCATAAATAAATAATGTAAATACTCCTGTCAGTGTCCTGGGGAAGAGATTTATCATGTCTAGGCTGGGACGTCCAGGCTTGCTGCCCACCCGCAATCCTTTCCAGCTCTCAGATTTTGAGTTGGTCAATTAGAAACTTGATTATTGTCACTTATAAAGAACCAGGGAACTCTGGGAATCATTTAACTCATTTGACTTTCTTAAGCTAAGCACTGGCATTTTTAGACTGCTCTCGACAAAATAACTTTCCCATGCCAGTTGTGTGTGGACAACTTTTCTAATATTCCTTAGACACTCTGGGGGACACATCTTGCTGAGGTCTCTCAGGTCTCCTTAGAGACTTTAACGGGCATGTTTGAAAAACCCACCGCCAAGGCTTTCAACAGCACAGTACAATTCTCCGAGACTTCAGGGACACCTAAATATACAGCTATCTCAGCTGAATTTGCAAGACCAACCCCTCTGTTTACAATAAGAGCCATTTACCACAAGAGGCAAGCGAGAACTGAGCGTTCCTCTATCCTATAGGAGACCTGCTGTCTTCCTTCACATTGCACAGGAACTGATTATTGGCAGGACCGGTAAAAATGCTTGTCCTGCTTTAAGTTTCCAAAGCCTGTTCTGGAAACATGCCCTCATTCCCTTCCCTGACAGGCAAGTGTCTGCTTGACAGGTGACAGTGACTTGTCCCAGGTCATCCAGCAGGTTAGGGAGCAAACAGACACAAGAGCCAGGGATGCAGCTCCCTTTCGGTGTGTGCTCTCTCCTCCACCGCACGTTAGAGAAAAGACAGACCACTCCCTGAACCTGTAGATGGCTTGGAACCACTTATCCACTCAGCCTAGCAACAGTCCACACCACAAGAGCATGTCCCAAGCAAAGGAGGAAGATTAATCATTTTCCATGGACATGGTAACCTAAGTGCTCCATGAACCGGTGGTTATTCAGTTTCACAGTTCATTCAAAGATTCAAACATACTTCAGTGGAAAGTGATTTGGTGCCCAAAGCCTGCTTGGAGTGGCTAGAAATCTCAAAGTCCTACAAGGCCTTGTTGCAGTGGGGCTTCCCCTGAACTTGTACTTGAGCTAAATGAAGAAACTGGCTAAGGACTGCAGAATTAGGTTCTCAATGTGGACAGAATTAGAACTGACTTAGACGTTATTCTCACATTGTTCTTGAAACTCGAGCTATTGAAAGGGTCGAGACAGCCTGTATTCTTTGCAGTAGAACACCCCTCAAAGACGACATTATCCTACTGAACAGAAGTTGTGCTTTCACCTTCCTTCTGCAAGCAGCCCCCCATGCTCAAGGCATTGTAGTGCAACACACGCTGTATATAGAACTTCATCCGAGGACACTGTGCATGTTTGGTTTCAGATGATCAATACTCTCTCTCTTTCTCCAAACGACATTTATGGGCACTTACAGCATACAAATTCACTATTAAAGTGATCCATTCAGCAGAGCCAGACCACATACATCTGCTTACGGACGCAGCCATAATAAAATTAAGAAGGAATTCTGACACCCGTTCTCAGCAAAGGCCCTCTAATATAAACAATGTCTCCAAGCACAGGAGATGCCCAGACCTCCTGATATACTGGACTTGGTGAATCACTTCTGCATGCCCAGGCCTCCCCTGGACACAATGTTATCAGGTTCACACAGCACTTACATCACCGACTCTGAGTAACACATTAAGGAACAAAGTGCCAAATTTAGAAGCTAAAATGGAGAGAGAATTTCCAGTAACTAAAAGATGGGTGTCAGACGAGCCCTTGTAACATCTCGGACACTCAAGGAGAAACAACCATTAGGAACAAGCTGCTACCTTTCTTTCCTAACTTACATCAACCACCCCTCCACTCACAGAGGGAGTCCCTGCAAGGGATATTTTAGGAGATGGGGAGTAGGGGGATAGGAAAGGAAAATTGGCTCCCTGAGCACAGGGAGGGGCACAGCAAGTACCTTGAGCTTCTCACAACTGCAATGCTAGCTTCCCTTCCCAGCCCGCTGAGACCGCGCTATTGTAAAGTTACAAGAACCACTGAAGTTGGTTTCATTTTGTGTCCCGTCACACTCTGGCTAAGGAGACAGCCTCTTCATTTCCCTCCAAATTGGACAAAAGCAAAAACCAAGGCCAGAGCCCACATGTCATCTTCCTTGCCCAGCTCCAGAGAGGGCCACAGGGAAAGCTCACTCTGTGGACTGACCGACCTCTCATGGCCCCTCTAGACTTGGCACCCAGGGCAGGGCTCAGCCTTCGACACTCAGGGTCGGCCTGGGGCCTCCACTGCACCCTCACTGTCATCCCGGCAGCGCTCAACAGGAGACTCTGAAGCACACAAAGCCATCCTATCAGGAGGCTTGCAGACAGATTATCAATTTACTGGGACAATCAAGGCATTTAGTAGCTTTTGGCTGCAGATGCTGGGGACACAGACATGCATACAAACCTCACTCCTCTTGCCATTTGAATCATTCTTTACCCCTTTCCTTCACCCCAGAATCTCTCTCTCTCTCTCTCTCTCTCTCTCTCTCTCTCTCTCTCTCAAAATAAACTTCCCCTGCTCTGCTAGGGAATTTCAGGAAGAAGTAGCCATGGAGCAGGTGGTAGAGAGAGCACAGGCCTTGAAACGGTAACAGAAACCTGGGAGTTTCATTCGAAGGTAACAGAAACCACAGGCCAGTTAACTGTGAGCACTGGGCTTTCATCTGGACCTAGTGGTCCAGGAATTGCAGTTCTAGGAAGCCCAAGAAACATGTGTGCTCTGTGAGGGAGAAGAGCAACATCTTGGTCCCCAGCACTTCCCAGGACTCATGAGCACCTTCACAGATGAAGGATGGGGAAAAGAGGAGCCAGGTTGGAATGGGCCCGGCTCCCTCGGGAACCCACAGCACCAAGCTTCCTTTGGGATTTCTGAGTGCTTTGGGGGTTCACTTGGTCATGTCCTCTTTCTGCCTGTCATCGGGGTTGGCTTGGCCAACTGCAGCTGCTCAAGGAACAGTCACAGAACTTCTGGAGCCCTGTGGAACAGGTGGGAGAAGCCTGCAGTCAAGGCTGGGTTCCCACTTCTAACCAAAGGCCACTGGCATGGCAGCTTTTAGGAAGTCAGGACAGTGCCCGAAGTGGCTCACCTGACCAGGACTGCCAACCAACAATCAGTGATTCAACCATCTTCCCTCGGGGCAGGGTGGCGTCTGTGCCTCTGAGGAAGCACTTCCAGTCAGAAACTTACTCAGGCATTTGGGCTTGGTGTGCTGTGAGCAGGAGAGGCTGATGCAAGGTCCTTCCTAGCACCTTAACCATAAAAAGACCTGAGTGCCTGCCCTTCCAAGAGTGCTGGGAGGGGTGCTACGAGTAAGGAGAGGAAGGAGCCTTGGGGTAGGCAAGCCTACTGGAAACCAGGAGTCCTCTCAGGAAACAGTCCTTCACAGTCTGTCTCTGGGACTGAGGGACACTCATGGAACTCGCTCTGTGTCAGTGTCAGCCACTGAGTCCCCTTAACCCCAGGTGAAAGGGCATTTTAGAGGGGCAGGAGTAGTGGTGGGAGGCTGAGGGTCACCTGGCTGAGTTACTATCAATAAAGGAAAGGCTTGCTGGGCCTAGTCATAGTCCACTGTCTACAGGACAGGGCTGGAGAGGTTGGCTCAGTTGTGAACTCTTCCTCCACAGGCTGTGGGCCTCGGAAGCTCTGGGAAAGCCAGGCTCTGGCCTGGGAAGGAATCTGCTGATGTGGGACAACCACGCAGGAGCACACTGCAACTTCAATGGGGAAGGCTGAAAGCCCACATAAACACACTAAGTGGCCTTAGCGGTAATGATGCGTGGGCCTTCTTCATGGCGGACCATTCCGCACCTGGACAAGACCACCTCCATCTTCACCAAAGGCCGAGTGACCACAGCCAAATCACGAGAAAACCAGGTGCCTTACCGCAATCAGGGCCGAGGTCCGCTGGTCCCCCGGGGTCGAGGCTGGTTGGGGCTGCTCTCCATTTATCTCTCCGCTGCCAGCATTATTGCTGCTGGTCAGTAGGTGCTGCTGATGGTGGTGGTGGTAGTCTGGTGGAGGTGCTGGGGGTGCTGTCTGGGAGCCCGTGGGAGCAGCAGCGGGGGGCGGTGGCGCGGGTGCGGTGGGGGCAGCTGTGGCCTTAGCGTGCTTGCTGGCCTTCCTCGTTCCCTGGCCGTGCTGGACCAAGCTCAGGAGCTGCAAGGTGCTCTCTCGTTCTCGGTCTGAGCTCTCGGCCCTGCCCCGTTCATAGCGGCCTTCACAGCTCAGGTGGTGCTGTCTGCACACAGCGATGCGAGCCCGCAGGCGCTCCACAATAGCACTGTGCACTCTCGGGGTGACTGAGCCCCCTCCAAGGAGCCCCGCCCCAGAGGCCCCCCCCAGCCCTCCTGCGGGGGCCTGCGGGGGCGCTGTGTCCCCCATCTTGTTGGACACCCTCTGGATGGTGAGATGCAAGAGCTGGGTACTGCAGGCAGATCTGGTTTTGACAATGTGAGCTCAGTGTTCAGGGCCACATGAATAGAGGTCTTCACAGGGTGGGGGGGCGGTGGGGAAGGTGTGGGGGAGGGGAGTTAGTGAGGAGATGGTGGGGAGGAAGAACAGAAAGCAACTGGAGAGAAGTTGGAAACACACCTTCATCAACTTTCTAATTACATTTGACAGCTCTGGATAACTTGGATGGAGTTGGGAGAGTCCCCCCACCAGGCTGACAGAGCCTCCAGCTACTTTGTAAACACACGGTCTAGGGGGTTAGTTCAAGAATTCAGGGACTGTCAAGTAAGAGACAGAAACACCTAGCCAGAGCAACGAACAGGGGTATCACTAGAGACCTGAGCGCCCGTCACCTAGTAGCTTCAGAAAATTATTTATGGGGGTGTTTCTGCGGAGAAACACATTTCTACCATGGTCTCTGCAGACAGCAGCCTTCACGTTTCCTCAGGTTATAAAACAAACAACAGGGCTGTTTCCCAGCGCTCCTGAAGTCAGTGTTCAAAATCAAGGGAGACCGTCCTTTGATCTCTTCCTCCCTTTCTTTTCCTCCTGGGGATGTTGTACTGTGGGATGTTGTCTTCTGCCCAGAGGAGACAGCTTTTCAGTCGTCAACAATGTCAGTAACTGGACTTGGGATCATGCTCTTTTCTTCAAGCTAATCCAATCACCAGTAACAATCCTCCTTCCCTCTATGGTTTCCTTAGTCTTAAATGAAAGCAGTCTGATGTGACTAGCTACCGAAAGAGCTCCTTCAACACATTTTTCCCCCCTTTCCCGCTTACGTTTCTATTCCTCACCCCCAGTTCTATTCTAATACAGTATCGAGAGAGACAAACTCTTCCAAGAGTAATTTACAAACGATGGTCAAACTTACAAACTTCCAGCAAATTGCACGGAGCCATGTCCAGCCACTTTCCTGTCCACTTTTGTACATTCCTTCCCGGCCAGTGGCTCTGAGCGTTTGGACTCGCAATAAAGCAATGTGCTTCTATCTCTTGTATTGCTTTGCTCTACAGATGGAAAAAAAAAAAAAAAAAAAAAGAAAAAAGAAAAAAGTAGCTTGTATTTTCCTTTCTCTTTCTTGTCTGTTGTGAGCCGCTTTGCTGACACTGGCTCCCAGTCGGAGTCAGGGCGATACACAGGCTTTCATTGTGCTGCGATAGGAGAAGGAGAGAGAGAGAGAGAGAGCGAGAGAGAGAGAGAGAGAGAGAGAGAGCGAGAGCAGGCTGCAGATGGGGGAGGGCTGGAGCTCGGCTCCCTGGTGGAAGGCTGGTGCCTCTGCTCCAGTGAGTAATCCGCCAGGCACGGGGAAAGGGGAGCACAGAGGGCCTCCCAGTGGCTGAAGAGGTAAAGCAGAGCTGCTTCTCTACAGCCCCCTCTGGGCTCACCCTCTGCCTGGGCAATGCAGGGGAAGACTGGGGAAATTCCCCAGTCAATGTGCAACTGCTTCACCAGCTCTAAATGTTGAAGAAGTTCCCAGCCAGGGAATGAATGTGTTTTCCCCATCTAGGCCTTCAGGACGCCCCCCTCAGGATAAGACTCATTTTTCAGTATGCTGTAAAGGGTACCACTGGCAAGAGCTGGGCCTGGATGAAACATTCATTGGCATAGCGAGGAAGCTGACAGATGAGGGCTGGGGATGTAGAACAGGGAAAGTCCTTCCCCATCCCCTAAAGGGCTGGCAGGCATGGGATCAGTGAGTGAGGGGCAGGCCCAGTGGTGCCCAGCAAGTCAGTGGGGCTAAAAATCATCTTATGAGAATGTTATTACCAGGACCAGCCATAGAAGGGAAAAAAACAAGAACATTTTCTCTGAAAACTCACCCAATGCATGGTATGCTATCTGTAGCTGTCGGGTTTTGTGTATACAGTGAAAGTCACTTGTAGGAAACAAAATGAAGACAACGCTGAAAGTCAGGACAAAGATAATCCAGGTGCTGTAATTCAGAAACCATTGGATCTGAGGTCTCCCTGGAAATGGAGCTTCATTAATTTAAAAGACTCTAGAAGTTCAGCAATATGATCCTGCTT
Source organism: Rhizomys pruinosus (assembly GCA_009823505.1). Taxonomy (NCBI): domain Eukaryota; kingdom Metazoa; phylum Chordata; class Mammalia; order Rodentia; family Spalacidae; genus Rhizomys; species Rhizomys pruinosus. Next base: position 212,088 of record VZQC01011398.1, on the reverse strand, counting down.
CAACATGATCTATGGGCAGAAAATGAACAATCTATGCCTTTCAAGACTGAATTGATTCCCAGCCCAGCTCCGCAGGGGCTGGCTCCCTACAGGCTGGCCCACTTTAGCCCATTTTACTTTTCACAGGTCTTGGAATGTGACCTGAAAATGGGCACAAGACAGAATACAAGGGTGTGTCTTGACCAAAACACTGGGAACCAAAAGTGGTTCTGATTCCAGTTTTTCTCAGATTTGGGCACATTTGCTTAGACATTGCTAGTTGAATAACTCTAAACGTTCTACTCCCTTGTGTCACCATGCCTGAACATTTGGGGTCTGGCAGATTGAGTGTTTTTGAGTTAGTGATGCTCAGGCTATGTAACTTTTCAGCTTTCGTTAAGAACATATTTCTGCTTGCCCCTCTCAAGGCTAAATTCCTAGCCACTCATGTGAAGAAAGGTAAAACTATCTTTGTCAGATAAGTAAAATAGGAATGGTATCATTAAGAAGTGAATTGCTTTTGACCATTTTACATTTGATTTTAAAAGGTGTGTTCATAGGCAATATTTTCTACTACTATGGATATTTTACACTAAGCAATCATATCTGATAAAAAAATATATTTAAATGAAAAATATTGCTCACTCAATAGCTCTAAAGTAACATAGGTTTTAATAGCATGGTATCTATTACTATGGCATTACTATTGACAGGAATTATAAAATCAGAAGGATTTATGTCAAAGTGAGATAAATTTTTTTTAAAATTTTATTTGTTTCGGTATGTGTATCAATGTACTGTCTGCATGCAGGTTTGTGCACCCGTGTCGCGCAATGCCGCGGAGGTCAGAAGAGGGTGTCGGATTCCCCTGGAACTGGAGTTCTCCTGGAATTGGAGTTTCAGACGGCTCTCGGCCGCCATGTGGGTGCTGGGGATCAAACCCAGGTCCTCTGTAAGAGCGGTCGGTGCTCTTAACCGCTAGGCCATCTCTCTAGCCCCTAAATTTTTATTTTAATTGACACATAAAACTACATATTTATATATGCTGTGTGGTTTCAATAAATGTATATATTTAATAATACACTCTGAATTGTATTTTTAAAATTGTGCATATGCTGTGAGGTGTACATGTGGTCAGAGGACAGCTTTGTGGACATGGTTCTCTATTTTCACCTTTACATGTGTTCCAGGAATTAGACATGGGTCATCAGGCTTACATGGGAAGTGCTTTACTTGCTGAACCATCTCACCAGCTACCTCCTTCCTCCATTTTTATGTTTTAAATCAAGAACATTTTTAAATTAAAATTTTGCTAATTTTATACAATTTATTTTGATCATATTTTCGAAAAGACAAAAAAAAAATATCACCACTTAAGGCCTAGCACTTCACATAGCTAATCTCCTTTAATACTCAGACGACCTTGAAGAAATGTGTAAACTTCATCTAGCTCCTCACTAGGAGGAAACTGAGGCTTGTCAAAATTACTTACTTCATGTAACTAGGACATATGAGACCAGGACTCTTTTCAAACCTGTGCTCTCTTAACTCTCTTACTGGAGTTTCATGCCTTACTATCAAGTGCGAATGGGATTATAGGCAGGCCCAGCTCAAGGGATGCAGCTATCCCTGTCAGTGCTCTATTGAAGCAACTCCAATGCACTCCTAAAGAGTGACTACAGATTCTCACCTGAATGAGAACCTCAGGAAATTTAGTCAGATTAAACCCAATTGCTTATAAAAGAATCATTTTTCCCCCTCATTCTTCCTTGTCTCTGGTCTATGTACTCTCTCATAACCCTCTAGCCTCTGTCTAGTCCCATGGGTTATTTCAAGCCTGACTTCTCTTTGACCTGTTTGTTTCTTTCTCATCATCTCTACTACCCACAGCTACCTAAAACCCAAAGTCATGCATGTCATGGTATTAACTGCTCCCAATCAGTAGTCATGTGAGATGACCTGGGAGGCTGAGAAGTGCAAAGCTAAATTTAGTGCTATTAATGAAACAATATTGATCATGGGGGTAAAATACAATGTCATAATACTAGACACGGTTAATTCTATTTTTCACTTGTTTCTATTTCAGTTCTATATTTATTTTTTTATAGCTTACTTTTGGTCCCTTGAGCCATGCTAATTTTCACTGCAGTTGTAATTTTATCGATTCTTTCACTGTTAGCAAATACCTAAAAGATTCTTGGAGCCTCCAAACACCTCCTGGAGTAGCATGTTTGGTTGTATAACTTCAGACTTCAGAAATACTACCTGCAAAGATTTTGATCAATAATGTTGTTCTGATAAGTAAAGTGCTTTAAATCAGCAACGGCTGACCTAGGAACTGCATCAGATATCATCATGAATCCCTGAGATTACTAGTGCTTTCACCTTACAAATTAACTGCATGCTATGAAAATGAAAAACTTTATTAAACTTCCTTTAGTTAGTGCAAGTGAATCACATGTAGGAAGTGATGCTTCCAGGGTCCTAGACACACATTAGGGATTCTTCTTCCCTTCCCTTCTCATCTGCCTTCTTCAGTACAAGTCACTCATGACCTTGAACCCCCCTCCCCACTCTATTTGTTCCCATGGGACTCTACTTCACTCCCTTTTGGACACTATCTTTTCATCTTTATCTTTTGGCCATGTCTTCATTTTTCACTCTCTGGAACTGAGTTCAGGAGTATCTCTCCATGTGCCAGGGAAATATGAACAATACAGAGATGTGACTGAAAGGTCTACTTCATGTGGTGTTGCCGCCGGGATTTGTGGCGGGGCCCACTTAATCCTAGGACGACCCATGTGGAAAGTCCTCGCAGGAAAGCACACCACGTGTAGGCAGGTTGAGGTTCAAATGCAGAGAGATTTTATTCCAACATGTCTGCTTAAATATCCATCATGACTCAATCCTCAGGAATGCTAAATCATTTCATCACTACACTCCACCCCATGGGTGCGGCCAGGGAGATACCATTGGCTTAGAATCCAACCCATCTAACTAAGCTTTCCCACAACTTCACACTCAAAAACTGTTTTCACACCCATTAATCAGTCTCAGTATTCTGGATAGCTTTAGTTGTCAACTTGACACACCTGGGTAAAGGAAGCTTCAATTGGGGAGTTTCCTCTATTAGACTGGCCTGTGGTCAACCATGCCTATCAGGCATTTTCTTGATTGTTGAATGATGTGGGAGGGCCCAGGCCCTGGGCAGGTAGTCCTGTATTATATAAGGCTGCACAGTGGCCGGGAGGCCAGGCCAGTAAGGACTGTTCCTCCATGGCCTCTGCTTCAGCTCCTGTCTCCAGGTTCTGCTCTGAGTTCCTACCTAGGGGTCCCGCAGTAATGAAGTGTGACCTGGGAGATGTAAGACTAAAATAAACCCTTTTCTCTCAAGGTTTACTGGTCAGAGTGTTTTGTCACAGGAATTGAAAGCAAACTAGAACACTTAGAATCCTTGCCACTTTCTACCAGCTGGGTTAAAAGAATAAAGAGGGAAAATTATAGGAAATATACTGCACACAATATTAACTTATCTCTATATAAGGGCTTGATATGTAGTTTTCTGTTATACACCATGAATCACATAATGGACGAAGCTAACTAAGTTCAGCCAACACTTTCAGTAAGAAAAGGTTCAAAATGTGCTGGAGAGATGGCCTAGCGGTTAAGAGCGCCGACCGCTCTTGCAGAGGACCCGGGTTCGATCCCCAGCACCCACATGGTGGCCCAAAACTGTCTGAAATTCCAATTCCAGGAGAACTCCAGTTCCAGGGGAATCCGAGACCCTCTTCTGACCTCCGCAGCATTGCATGACACAGGTGCACAAACCTGCATGCAGACAGTACATTCATACACATACAGAAATAAAATTAAATAATAAAAGAAAAGGTACAAAATCCAGAAAAGAATAGATCTTACTAGAACATCACTTTAAGAATCAAAGATACAGAATAGACAGAGCCGGTTTGTTTACTCTGTGAGCATTTTACTTTATTATATTATGGAAAACTGTAGATATGCAAAGTAATGTAGGCACGAAAATATGCTTTTAAAGTATCTTTGGTGGAACTTGTCCCCTTGAGATCTCAAGACTGGAACACATATGTACATATTTATATAAAAGTTATAAACAAAAATAAAATATATCTCAATCATCAATAGCTTCTAGGTAAAACTGGAAAGAACATTATAAAGAATGAAAACATGAATAATTTTTTCTTGAATATGAAGAATTGCAAGGCTTTGAGGACCTGACATCTATTTATAAGGGAAACCTAAGAAGTAGTTCTCCTCCACTTGGAATAGATAAGCTATGGTCTGATTTTGAGATGAGTAAATTGAGTGGAAAGCCTGAGGCTTCATCCATGGTTCACAGATTGAGGAGATATTAGACATTTATTTATTAGTGGATTATTTAATACTGCCAGAGGATGCAACAATAAATACATAAAGGCATGAGTATATCTAAAGATGATATATCCACATATTCATGCATATATTGTGCATGCGGGTGCATGTGTGTAGTTGTACATATATGTGGGCACATGTACATGTTTGTGTGCATGCTCATGTGATGGTCAGAAGAGGGCCTTGGGTGTCATTCTTTTTTAATATTTTTAAAATTTTTATGTGTATGAGCGGATTGTCTGCATGTATGTAAGTGGACCAGTGTCATGCAATGCCCGTGGAGGTCAGTAGAGATCCCCTGGAACTGGACTTACAGATTGTTGTTAGTATCCATGTGTGTGCTGGGAATGGAATCCAGGATCATCTGTAATAGTAGCCAGTGCTCTTAACCACTGAGCCATCTCTCTAGGCCCCACTGAGTGTCATTCTTAAGCAGTCTATCTTGGTTTGTGAGACAGGCCTCTCACTGGTCTAGACTTTGTTAATAGTAGGCTGGCTGCCCAGCTAGCTTCAGGGATCTGCTTGCTTCCCCGTGTTCAGATTGCAAGCACATGTCTCCCTGCCTTGCTTTTTAAAGAAACATGATTCTGGGGACTCAACCTGGAACTCCTTGTGTAGGGCAAACACTATGCTAACTGAACAACCTCCAGGCCAGTCCAAATATATTTTAAATTCAGCATATGTCTACTAAACTGATCAGACATAACAGCTCATTTACTTGACACTTAAGAAGACATTTTTAGTTAGGTTTAAAATACATTCATGGACTTTAAAACCATGAAGCTTATGTTTTTCATGTACATAAGATAAAAGTTTTATTAGACTGTAGGGTGACATTTCACAGGAATTTAGATGAACATGTAAGATATTTTGTCATAAAAACACACATAATAAACAGTAAGTATGTTACATGATACAGAGAAGCAAAACACATGATTGTTACATTTTCGGAATTTATAAAATCTTCTCTGAAGGAAGTGGAATATAATTCAGTCGAACTTCTCGTCTTGAAAGTAATCTGCAGAATTGAGATGTTCTTGGAGTTGGGCATATTTCTGCATACACAATAAAAAACAGTAAATAAGCTAGACTTTTTTAAAGTACTAAAACAATGAAGTGGAAATTGTGAACAAAAATAATTTACTTATAAACAGAAGCTCTATTTCAAATAAGCATTTCTAACCTGGAAAGAAATCAAACAATAGTGTTATTAATTTCATGACTGTTTTAAACTATAATTGTAAATTACAGTAGAAATGTAATAATTCAATTGTTAACAAAAAATTGTGGAACATACATATATATAAAAAGATACTCTATAATAACTAGATGCAGAATTTAAAAAGACACTTTTCCTGTCCTTAAGAGGAACAGAGTTCAGCAGTGCCACACTCATGACAAGCAGTGCCATGAAGCAGACACTGTTAATGAGAGTTCAGAACTGAAGTCATGGTTAGTTGAGGTGACCAGGAAAGAGTGGCATTTATGCTGTTTTGAATTAAATTTGATAGGCTAAAAGTTAGTGGTAGAAGTTTTTTTCCAGGAGTCTAACAGCTAATCCAACAGTGGCATGACAGGGAAGTACAGCATTTGATCATGATCTGACGCTTTTTTAAAAATTTTATTTATTTCTGTATGTGTATGAATGTACTGTCTGCATGTAGGTTTGTGCACCCGTGTCGTGCCATGACGTGGAGGTCAGAAGAGGGTGAACTGGAGTTCTCCTGGAATTGGAGTTACAGATGGTTCTCAGCCGCCATGTGGGTGCTGGGGATCGAACCCAGGTCCTTTGCAAGAGCAGTCGTGCTCTTAACAGCTAGGCCATCTCTCCAGCCCAATGACCTGAGGCTTTTTAAGAGAAAGAGAGGAAGGGAAACAAAAGGACTGAGGTGAGAGAACAGAAATGATGAAATGCTTGGTTATAGGGTTGAGCAATGATTTGACAGGCAATGGAAAGGGCTGGGAGCAAGGAAGTAAGCAGAATTTGACAGATATTTTACGAATATTTTAAGAAAACTGGTTAGCCATTCTAAAATAGTTTGGCAATGAATTATGAACCTGAAGTAACACACAAGGTGAGGAGGACTCAGATCTGAGGGATAGCAGTAAAATGCAGATAAACCGAAGTGTGGAACAAATTAAGAGATGAGTTAATGGTGATAGATTTCAGGCTGAGAGTACAAGGGTAACGGCAGGCAGGGTATCCTAGGCAGATGAGAGAAGCAAGAGAGACACTTGAGTTCCAAGTGTTTACTTTGGTGGAGAACATCAAGCAGTAGCTTTGTTAAATATATGGTTTTTGATTTGGTCTCTGAACTCTGAGAGGATAGAAGATCTGGGATGAGACTTTGGTGATGATGGGGACGTGGAAGGGAATGTGAGCAGTGAATTTTCCTTCCAGGCGGGCCATGACACCCTTCTCACATCCTCAGGATCTCTGACTGCAGCACCTTCTCAAGAAAGGAAGATTAGAGTGGAGGGGGGGAGGGGGGAATAATCTATTGCTATAGGCTAGGTAAAGATATTTTAAAATTGTATTAGATATAAACAAAGTACTCTATGACTGGAAACCTATACCTTAAAAGTTTGTCTATTTTATGCTTATTGTTTTATCTTTATAAAATTTGTTTTGGAAAATTACAACTTGTCCCAGTTTGTCTTCCATTGCTGTGACAAAACACTCTGACCGACACCAACTTGGGGAGGAAAGGGTTTATTCAGCTTACATCTCCTGGGTCACAGTTCATCATATAGGGAGCCCAAGGTAGGAACTCAGGGCAGGAACCTGGAGGCAGGGGCTGAAGCACAGGCCATGGAGGAGTGCTGGTTACTGGCTTGCTCTCTACTGGCTTGCTCTCTGGCTCATGCCCAGCCTGCCTTCTTATACTGTCACTGCTCAACAATCAAGACAATACACCACAGATGTGGCCACAGGCCAATCCAATGGAGCCAATTCCCCAACCGAGGCTCCCTCAACCCAGGTGTGTCAAGTTGACACCAAAGCTATCCAGCACAATTGACCCCTTGTCAACTTGACACACAAACACATCACTATTAAACCACCTTTCCAGTTCTTATCCCCAAAGTATGATGTTAACACTAATCACAACCTAAGACAGTACATCCTTAAAAGCCCCACAGTCCTTAAAATGTCCAAACACTTAAAAGTCCAGTCTATTAAAAGTCTCTTAACTGTGGGCTGCTGTAAAATCCAAAACAAGTACTGTCTTATTTCAAAGGGAAGAATCAGGCACTCTCAAACAAAACCTAAGTCCAGCAAGTAGCTCAAGGCTGGACACCTGGGATTCACTCACGATCTTCTGGGCTCCAAAGGGTCTCGGCAGCTCCCCCTCTCCGACTCTGCCGTCCGTGGCACACTCATCTCGCAGGCCCAGGCCGACTCCATTCTACACCTACCGCTGCTCTTGGTGGTCGTCCCAGGGTACCGGCATCTCCAAAAAGCTGGGGTCGCTACTGAAACTGAGGCAGCACCTTCACCAATGGTCTCTTCTGACCTCTCCTGGTGCAAAGCCTCAGCTTCTCTCCATGACCCCTGCAATCCTGGGGTCTTCACAGCAACCGAGGTGCACTTCCACCAATGGTCTTTCCTGACCTCTCACAGTGCCAAGCCTCGGCTGCTCTCTGTGACCCCCTCAAATTTCAACACCGGAACCATATAGGAGACTCTTACACGTTACCAAGTCCGGCTTCTGGCTCGAGATGGAGGCTCAGGCCCTTTCTGGGTCACAGCTTCTGTGTGCTGACCTTGAAGATATTCTCCCCAGAAGATTTCACCTCAGTGATGCTGGTCTCTTGTTACTTACAGCTGATTTTTCAGCCCCAGCTAACCAGCATCAATTGCCCCAGTACCACAAAAGTTTCACTTCAGGTTCTGGTCTCTTGTTACTTACAGCTGATTTTCCACAGCCCCAGCTGACCAGAACCCACAGATTACACAGTCCTGATGATCTCTGCTCTCCTTTGAAACTAGAAACTTCACAAGCCAGGCCTCCATCTTCTACAACTCCTTCAGCAAAACTGCTCCAAGCTCCACAGCAATGATCTTTAGGCATTCAATGATCTTCCCAGCCCAAAGTTCCAAATGCCTCCACAATCCTTCCCCCAAACACCAAGGTCAGGTCTGTCACAGCAATACCCCACTCCTCTGGTACCAATTTCTGTCCCAGTTTGTCTTCCATTGCTGTGACAAAACACTCTGACCGACACCAACTTGGGGAGGAAAGGGTTTATTCAGCTTACATCTCCTGGGTCACAGTTCATCATATAGGGAGCCCAAGGTAGGAACTCAGGGCAGGAACCTGGAGGCAGGGGCTGAAGCACAGGCCATGGAGGAGTGCTCTCTACTGGCTTGCTCTCTGGCTCATGCCCAGCCTGCCTTCTTATACTGTCACTGCTCAACAATCAAGACAATACACCACAGATGTGGCCACAGGCCAATCCAATAGAGCCAATTCCCCAACCAAGGCTCCCTCAACCCAGGTGTGTCAAGTTGACACCAAAGCTATCCAGCACACAACTCTATCTCAATAATATTATTATTCAAATAACAGATATTAATTTATCACTTTCTAATTCTAGGGCCCTAAATGCATCACTCATTTACCCTGCAGAACTGAAATCCCAATTATTAATTAGTGTGTATTTTACAGATAAGAAAACAGCCTTAACGAAATCAAATAACTTGTGTTTTGCTGCTAGTAAGTGGCAGGGAAAATATTTAATGCAATTTAATTCTTAAGGTATGCTGTTTCTGAACAATAAATGGTGGGATGCATAACAGCTATTGAAAAACAAAACACCACAAAGGGGAAAGTGAAGCAGAACAAAGGTAATTAGCAGCACTCTGCCATCTTCTTGACCCAAAGAATGCTACTATTACCTCAGGATATCTCCAGTATCTCTTGCTGGAGACTAAAACCTACCAACTAAATTTCATTTCTGTTCTGCTTTCAATCCCATATTAAAGGGGCATAGAAGTAACCTGAATAAAAAAAAAAAACATGGTGGGAAAATAATAAAAACTGGAATATCAACATAGGTAGAGTCATAGCTCTTCACTAAATACTGGGGAGTGTGGCTCTTATGTTGATAATGTACAACTCTCTCAAAACACCAGATGGACATTCTGACAGAACTGTTGGGACTGCAAGAATGGGGTGGAGAAAAGCAGTCATACCACAAAAGAGGTTTGGGGTTCCCTACTCAGAAGGATCAGAGGAGACACCAGAAAGGAGAGGATCTGCCAAGTAAGCTCCAAGAAGCTGAGGACAAAATCCAGTCCAAGAAGTACTTTGAAGCCGGGCGTGGTGGCACACACCTTTAGTCCAGGAGGCAGGGGCAGGCAGATCTCTGTGAGTTCAAGGCCAGCCTGGTCTACAGAGTGGGCTCCAGGCCAGCTGGGACTAAAGGGAGACCCTGTCTCAAAAATCCAAAAAACAAAGTACTTTGAAGCAGTGGTTCTCCATCTTTAATTTATTTAAGAACCAATTCCTAAAATAACTTAACACCTCAAAGAGTTGAATTTAAGTGCTCTGGGTAAGGCAGGGGAGTTCCTTATTTTTCCACAAATTTCTAGCCAATTCTGAGATAGATAGTCATGTTTTGAGAGGTATCAGTTGAAGGTGTAGAAAAAGAAAAGGAAAAAATGTTAAAAGGGGAGGTAAAAAGACAGGAGGAGCCTTGAATAAGAGAAGTATCTCCTTATAACTTGGAGTTCTTATTTATGTAATATGTTCGAAAGTTATTTTAAATGTAGTTGAAAATTGACATTTTTTATGTATATGTGTGTGTGTGTGTGTGTGTGTGTTTATGTGTACAAGAATAGGCTAGTGGTTGATACTGGCTGTCTTGCTCATTTGCTGTCTACATTATCTTTTGATTTGGCTAGACCAGCTGGCCTTATCTAGCTTCCTCAGCCCTGGGACTTCAAACACACTCCATGCACCTCTTTTTTTAAAAATTTTTTATTGATTTTTGTATGTGTATGAGTGTACTGTCTGCATGTAGGTTTGTGCACCCGTGTTGTGCAATGCTGCGGAGGTCAGAAGAGGGTCTTGGATTGCCCTGGAACTGGAGTTCTCCTGGAATTGGAGTTACAGATGGTTCTTAGCTGCCATGTGGGTGCTGGGGATCGAACCCGGGTCCTCTGCAAGAGCAGTCGGTGCTCTTAGCCGCTAGGCTATCTCTCCAGCCCCATGCACCTCTTTTTAAGTAGATGTTGGGAACTGAACTCAAATTCTTATTCTTGTGGGGCAAGCACTTTATTCATTGAGCCATCTCCCCAGCTGCCTGACTGCTGAAGAGACTGTTTAGTCTCTTCCTGGTATCCATGTTTCCATCAGCCAATCCCAACAATCCTGCTGTGTACTGCCCATCACCATGTGTACTTTATTCTTAATCCAAAAACATGCCAGACATATTAGAGTAGTTTAGAATGACTCTACCTATGTTGATATTCCAGTTTTTATTATTTTCCCACCATGTTTTTTTTTTTTTAATTCAGGTTACTTCTACTTTTAATTTTTCTTCCCCTTTAATATGGGATTGAAAGCAGAACAGAAATGAAGTTTAGTTGGTAGGTTTTAGTCTCTAGCAAGAGATACTGGAGATATCCTGAGGTAATAGAAGAAAAACATTTAGAGAAGGGCCAGGTAAGGGGAAAAGTAAAGTACAACACTCATGCAGGAAGCAGATTCAACAGTTTATGTAATACGAAAGAAGAGTCTGACCTACTGGAAGGTCAGAACAGAAAGCACCACCAAGATGGGCCCTTAAATAGCACAGAGCTCAGGTACTCTAAGAGAGGCACGTGACCGACTGCAGCCAAAAAACTGCAGTGGCACAAATTCATAGCACTATCATTCAAAGGACACTCAAAGAGAGTAGAGAGCAAGGGTGAGAAATGCCAGAACATTGGACAAATTATGAGATTTAATCACAACACAGAAAGCTACACAAAAGTTTACCCTGTATATGAACTTCTTGGTTTTTAGGAAAAAGTCTATGAACTTGAAGGTAAGACCCTATTTCTGGAGACAGGACATATTTCTTACACAGGCCTGAGAACAAGGGAGCTGGAACTGACTTGGAAGCCTCTGCCCTCAAGACTAGCTCTCATATCAGAGGCATTGAGTTCAATCTCAGGTACCACAAAAAGGGGGAAAGGGAGTATATTTATAAATGTGGTATATAAAAGGCTTTTCTAATTCCACTAGAGTACTGGAATTTATTAACAGTACTATCAAAAGCATTTAAGAATTTAAAGTCTAGGAAAATGAAGACATTGTGAAAGGCTGAGTGACAGTCTATAATGGAAAATACAGAGGACAGGGTGGTGGAAGGAACATCAGGAGGAGGAGGAGGAGAAACAGTAAAAGCAGAGAGAAGGCTTAAGATTTCAGAGGACAGGGATAGGCAAGATCACTGGGTGGTGGTTTGGTGTGGGAGGGAATGCAACAATGTCCTCTTTCTCTGCACTGGGACACCTCCAGTCAACATGACATACTGACTTATTCCTGTGCTACTGTTGTCCTTCTCTGTCTCTGAGCCCATAAGCTTACTTGCTCTCTTGTCTCCCTTTTGCTATTTCAAGTTTCCCTACATAACCTGGCAAGAGATCGCAAGTCAGGCCCTTTTTCTTTTCTTTTTTTTTTTTTTTTAAGATTAAACATAGTATTTTTTTGAGTTGCCTAACAACTTCTGATTGTTCTTTCTTCTGCATCATGGAACCAGAATTTAGTAGTTTAGAAAACTGCTATGATTTTATCATTCTTTCCATGCATCATAAACAAAAGGTCTGTGAGCAGAGCAGAGCTTCTGAGCTGTCAGAAGATCTTAAGGACTCCAACGCACTCCTCAAACTTCACTTTATCCCTGATAGCAAATTTAGTAATCAACAGGGTACAGAGAATCAAGGTCAGTAATGTGGCCTGAAACCTCTGAATCCCCCTTGAACTTCAGTTACAGTGCCAACTACTCAGCTGCATGTCCTCAAGAAAAGGACATCCATGGTATTAGAACTGGCAGCCAAGATCTTTTCTCAGACTGGCACAAGAGGCTTCTTCACTCTCAGGTCACAAGAACGGTTTCAAAGAATAGGAAGGAAACAAGCAAAGGTGAATCCTCTACTTTGCCAAAACTCATATGGGGATGCAGTGGTTAACAGCAATTATCAACCTGAAAGGATCTGAAGCAGAGGAGACAAGCCTCTGGGTATGCCTGTGAGGGATGAGGTAGATTAGGTTAATTGTGGTGGGAAGACCCAACCTCAAAGGATATGGGACCATTCCGTGGACATGGCTCTTAGGCAGCATAAAAAGGAGAAACTGAGCAGAGCACCAGTATTCATCTTTTCTGTTTCCCGATGTTGCCTCAAGGTCCTGTCACCAGGGCTTCCCTGCCATGATGGACTGTGATACTGAGCCAGTTTTCTCTTAAATTGCATTGCTTTTGTCAGGGTATTTTATCATAGCCACAGGAAAAGTAACTAAGAAAAGGGACTTAATATACAAGTAAGGATCACATATGTAAAAGAGAAAGGATCAAGGCCCTTCATTAGGCATAGCATTTTGTTAATAAAATGAACCCGATGAGGTGACAAAATTCTTGGAAACTCATAGCATCTACTCAGAGCAGAATAATGATAAGAATGGAAGGAATAGGTAGAAGAGAAAACAGAAAGGGAGGGAGAGAAGAAATGCTCTTCACTTCAACTGTCTTCAACTGCCAACAATAATTAAACCTCCAGATTCTGGAGAATGAGATGGTCTTCGGTCTTACCTTTTTTTTAAAAAAAATTATTCTTGTATGTGTATGAATGTACTGTCTGCATGTAGGTTTGTGCACCCGTGTCGTGCAATGCCTTGGCGGTCAGAAGAGGGTGTGGGATTCCCCTGGAACTGGAGTTAAAGACGGTTCTCATCTGCCATGTGGTGCTGGGGATCGAACCCGGGTCCTCTGCAAGAACAGTCAGCACTCCTAACCACTAGGCCATCTCTCCAGCCCCAGTCTTACCTTTTTTTTTTTCATTTTTTTTTATTTTATTAATTTTATTTATTTCCGTATGTGTATGAATGTACTGTCTGCATGCAAGTTTGTGTACCCGTGTCGTGCAATGCCGCGGAGGTGAGAAGAGGGTTTCGGATTCCCCTGGAACTGGAGTTCTCCTGGAATTGGAGTTTCAGATGGTTCTCGGCCGCCATGTGGGTGCTGGGGATCGAACCTGGGTCCTCTGTAAGAGCGGTCGGCGCTCTTAACCGCTAGGCCATCTCTCCAGCTCCCAGTCTTACCTTTTTAATCCAGCCATTTTCTTCTGACTTATTGAAGATTCTTTCAACTGTTTCCTTAACCTGTTCATCTTCAACTTCTTCTGTTTTTGCAATGGAACAACATTCTTGATACAGTTTGAATTTAAAATGTTTCAGTACATGATAAATTCTAGTGCGATGAGCACAGATGCTGCCAACAATGAGCACCTACATTGAGAAATAAACGCCATTATCTCAAATATGGACTGAATAATACAAAGCAATGAAAATATAACATTTTGGACTTTCAGATTTTAAGACAGAATCTAATAAATACATTTTAAATTTTGTTAAAATATACACATGATTCCTTCTCTTGTTAATACAAGCAGTCAACAAGAACTGGCACCTGCTATGCTTTAAGTATTGGGCTAGGTACTAGAGATAAGAAAAGAAAGATGTAGCACCTGTAACTGGGGGCTTATAGTCTTGAAAGATAAATGATTATAAAAAACAACAAATGATGTGCCTTAGGATATGATTAAGGTGTTAGTGAAGAGGGGCACCTAACCAATGTAGAGAAGGCTGCTCAAGTTGATGAGAGAGTGTGTGTGTGTGTGTACACGCATGGACACGTGTGCATGTGTACATGGAAGCCAGAAGACAACTTCAAGAATTACTTTCCAGATTCCATCCATCTTTTTTAAATTTTTCTTCCTTTAATGACAACATCTCTCACTGACCTGGAGCTTCCCATTAAGGCTACATATGCTACCATGCCCAGGTTTTTTTAATGGTGCTGAGGACTGAACTCAGGTCTCATTCTTGCATGGCAAGTACTCTGAGTGACCTATCTCCCCAGCATCTCAAGATGGTGATTCTTGAAGTGAGAGTTCTGAAAGAGTTATCCAGAGTTGGTAAGGAAGAGGGACACTGCTTGTAAGTCAGAAAGATTGACACACACTAAAACAGAGAGAGAGATGCATGCACACCCTTTATGGGTAAAAATGTTTGGCTTATGATCATTTTCTAACTATCAGCATTAACTAGAAGGGAAACCTTACACCAACATTAAGTACTGGTAGCTGAATATAGCAATGACATGGATGTGAAAGAATTTATTTGATCTATACAATAGACCACTGTGCTTGAATAAATATTCAATCACTTTTGCTAGGAATCTAGGTTTCATATAGAAGTCACATATCTTTTAAACAATTCGTAAACTTATATATACTATGTTGAGAAATGTGTTTTATAGTAAGTTGACAGATATTAAGCCAACACTGAATTAATTATCCATGAACATTTCTTTTTTTTTAAATTTTACTTTATGTGTATATATGTGTGTGAATGTATGTATGTGCACCATATGTGTGCAGGAGTCAGTGAAAGCCAGAAGAGGGCATCAGATTTCCTAGAGCTGGAGTTATAGTGACTGTGAGCTGCTATTTGGGTGCTGGGAACCAAATCTGGGTCCTCTACAAGAGCAACATGTGCCCTTAACAACTGAGACATCTCTCTAGTCCTTGAGGTAAAATTTCTAAGTAATTCTCCAACACTTACTAGAGGGATCTGGATCTGGTCAATTACTGTTTCCAACTCTTACTTAGAGGGATCTGGTCAAGTCTCCAACACTTACTAGAGGGATCTGGTCAACTATTGTCTCCAACTCTTACGTGAGGGATCTGATCTAATAGTACTCACAAATCATACTTCCCAGTAAGTCCTATTTCCTCCACTTTGATAATGGAAGATTCAGGGACAACTTTTGGTCTCTCCCCTTCCAAAAGCATACATCCTCCAAGGACTTGCATACTTGCAAGATGAAACTCTCAATTTACTTAGAAGTGCAGAATTCTTATAAAGTAAGCTCAAAAAAGACAAAAAGCATTTGTACTTTTATAAGTTCATGTGAGACAGCCCTGATCTTGTCTATCAATTACTTACTTATCCTTGAGATTTATGTATCTTCAAATTTAAACACCATATTAATCAGGAAGTAATTGCTCCAAATTGAAGTAGTCTAAACTGCAGCAGTGTTCTCTGAATTCCCTTTTAGCATGGTAAAATGGATAACATCTTTAATTATTTACTTATACACTATCCTTAGAGATTTCCACTTGGACCAACTTCTTCAGACTTTAAATGCAGCCCTTTTCCTCCTGTCCCAGGAACTACTCGCCATTCTCATCCTGCACATCCCCACCCTATAACGTGAGCAATATGCAGGGGCTGAAATATACACTGGTTTTGTCTCACTGCATTTGGATTGAATATGCTCTAAACCATACTTTTCAGATTCAAAAATTATACCCTGGGGTTAGATATGTGACTCAGTGGAATACTTGCTAGTATGCTAAGATCCTGGGTTCAATTGCAGCTCCACACAAAAAAAGAGAAGAAATAAAGGAAGGAAGGGAGAAAAGAAGCATCATTTTTCCTTGTATTCTCTCCCTTTAGAGTGTTTTTTTTCTATTTGTGAAAATTACTCAGTAGACAACCTTATAAACCAAACATTTCTAGATAATGGAAACTGAAATTAGAGCAAAAAGGTACCTGTTTGTCATATGACATGAAATCGTCTGTCTCCATAGTCCTTGTGTTATACCACTTTCCAGACAGATGCACTGAATATTTACAATGGCGGTGCAGTCCACAAGCTTGGCATGAACAGTCTTCAGGATTTTTTGAATGGATACTTAAGTTACAATAACTTTCAACCCGCTCCTGAAATAAAGTTTGAAAAAGTGAAGATTAAAATAAGAATTTAACCAGATTAAGTATCATCTTAGAAATCACTGGAAAGAGATGTAAGCACAAAATATATGATACTTCTTTAGGTATCCTTAAACTTAAAAATGAATTTTAATCTTGGCTATTAAAAATAAAATAAGGAAAAACAATGTTTCATTTCTCCCTTTCTCAAACAAATTACTAAGTAGTGCTTCTGATAAGCTTTAATTTACTTCTTTTCCATATTCTCATCTCTACTTAGCATCAATGAGACAGCAAATAAAAGTAGAAAATGGGCAAAAAAATCCAGGATAAGAAAATTTATTTAAGCTAGTTAAAACTTGGAAGAAATTACACTCATTCTTCAATGCATGAATGATATTTTCCACAAAAATATTCTAGAAATAATTTAATCCTTGTGGATTTACCTGTGAGTCTTATAAAAATAAACACAATGGAATTAAAATGGCTATATTCCCAGTATTGGTGGACCATCTAAATAAATTAGATTATCAATGGGAGAACAAAGTGAGAAAACACTTGCCCTGAATAAATAAACTTTATTAACTATGAAGTTCCTCCTGTCTCAGTATTTCTGCTCATACTCTAGGCCTGTGTTAGATGCTACTGTTCTGTTTAGCAGCAGATTAGGTTATACCATAATGCTTGATCATGGTGAACATATTCTTTGCATGGTTACTAATTGTGGTGGTTTGAGTTAAGTGTCCCCAGTATGCTCCAAGTATCTGTATCTGAATATTCTTCCCCAGTGGATGGTGCTGTTCGGAGAGATTTAAGAGTTGCAGCCTTGTTGGAGGAAACATATTACTTTGAGAGGTCATAGCCCAGTCCCATGTCCAGTTTATTTCTTTCTGCTTCGTGCATGTGATTGAAGATGTGACTCCCAGCTTTCTGCTCTGGCTGCCTCCTGCCATCCTCCCCCACAATAATGGATTCTTATCCCTCTAGAACCATAAACTCAATACATTCTTTCTTCTATAAGTTGTCTTATCACAGCAACAGAAAAGTAAAGTAACTAATACTAACACCGTAGTATACCAGTCTGATGGTAACTCAGACTCCAATACACTAAACCCATTCATATTGTGTGATCCACAACACTAGTTTTACTTTACCCGCCACATTTCTCATAATTCGTGGTACATCTATAGGCTAAAACCCAGACTGAATCATGACTAACTACCTTTCCTCCTGCTATAGTATTGGAGAAACACAGTGAGATGAAGCCTCAATCAACTTGGTTTCTTGAGTGACTATGGTGAGCAGAACACGCTTGATATGTAAGTGGCATATATAAAATAGTGAGGTACTTCCTATCACTTCTTCATCTTTGCAGTGTAACTCAGTTGTCCTAAGATCTTACTGAATCATATGCCTCATAACTTTGTGTATCTTACAGTTATTTTAACACAGGGTATCCAAATTCACTATAACCTGTCAGTGTGGTAAAGCAGAGTATAGTATAGAAGTATTAGTTTTGAAGGTCTCTTTGGCTCTTTTCAATACTGATTTAATTAGTAGCTGTGAAACCTTATATTACTGCTTCTGAGTTACAGGACCCTCAATTGTAACTTCCTCATGGGGTTACTCTGAAGATTAAATAAGATATTTTACATGTAAATATTTATATACACATATAGATTATTTGGCAATGTTAAATGTTCTATAAAAGTCTAACATTTGGTCAGGTGTGGTAGTGCGTGCCTTTAATCCCAGCACTGGGGAGGCAGAGGCAGGCATATCTCTGTGAGTGCAAGGCCAGCCTGGTCTACATAGCGAGCTCCAGGCCAGCTGGGACATTTTTTTATTGAGGAAAACAATATGCCATGTGATGACAATTTCATGATATGTATTTTATCTAAATTAAATACATATTTCCCTTAAAAGCAGATCGATACTTTTTTAACATTTTCACTGAATTTTTGTGCATTTCATAAAAAAATCTTAAATCATCTTTAGACTGCCTCCCCCAACCACGCACTCTCATAACTCCCCCCAAACTGGATTTTGTGCATTCTGTCATACATGTTAAGGTTTATTGAGTTAAGTTTGCTTATGCAGATGTCCTCAGTGCAAGTTCATCCACTGGGGCTCTTCAGCCTATCTAGAGTCACTCCACTAAAGAAGATCAACTCTCCCTCACCTAGCAGTAATCAACTGCCAATAGTTCTTTGGCTAAGGTTAGCAATTTCCTCAGTTCTTTGCTGGAGTTTTTAATGAATATTTTTCATATGTAAAGAAAAAACTAGGGGTCTAGCAGGGTTATAAATCTCCAAATAAAAGGAATTATATGGTAGCTCTAAACTCAAGCTTTCTTGGACTTGAAATCTTATAATTTTGTAATCCCCTGACTTTCTCTAAAACCTAACCATCTATAGCAAATTTAATTATCAGGCTTAATTCAGGTTGAACAGACCTTGGATGAAATCAAACTTTCTAAAATAAATGAGATAGCATAGTTAATGATTTAAGTGCTAGAGGGATTTTAAGGAATTTGAATTTTATTATCTACCATTTTCCTCTTGTTAGCCATTAGAATACAGAACACAAGAGGTAGGTGCTACTCCTAAAAAGCATATACCATTAGAGATAATAAAATATAACTCCAGAGGATAACATGGTAATTAACAGTAAATCTTAGGTTAAAAAGGCAAACTCAGCTGGGTGTGGTGGTGCACGGCTTTAATCCCAGCACTTGGGAGGCAGAGGCAGGCAGATCTCTGTGAGTTCAAGGCCAGCCTGGTCTACATAGCAAACTCCAGGCCATCTGGGACTAAAGGGAGATCCTGTATCAAAAAGCCAAAAAAAAAAAAAAAGGCAAATCTTCAAATTAGTAGACTTATAAAATGTTAAAATACGGAATATGTCAAAAACTACATAAAAGTCGGTATTTTCCATACTGGTTTATAAAAACCAATCTCTCTAAGAGGCTGGCTAGATGGCTCAGTGGGTATAGGGACTTGTCACATAACCCTGATGACTTGAATTTGACCCCTGGGATCCTTAATGGAAGGAGAAAACTAACTACCAAAAGCTGTCCTCCAACTATACTGCACCATGGCATGCATGTGCCCACACTTACATACACAGACACAGACACACAGACACACAGACACACACACCACAAACTTTCACATACTATACACTCTCGCACACAGATATCATATGTACATACAATAAATAAGTATTAAAAACATCAAAGAATGAATAACAGGTATTTCATGACAATTAGCCTCACAGGATAGGCAAATTTGGGAAGTATTACACTCTAAATCCCATCTTAAAGATTTGCAGTATAAATTCACAAATTAATGCTTTGGAAATAGTGCTCCAATAATAAAATCAGCTCAAATTTAAAACCAACTATTTTTTCAGACTTCTATGGAACTTCCTTCTCTCAAAAAAAATCTTTTGAGACAATCTTCTCTATTTATTTTTTTAATTTATTATTCTTATGTGTATGAGTGTACTGTCTGCATGTAGGTTTGTGCACCCGTGTCTTGCAATGCCGCAGAGGTCAGTAGAGGGTGTTGGATTCCCCTGGAACTGGAGTTAAGGACGGTTCTTAGCTGCCATGTGGGTGCTGGGAATTGAACCTGGGTCCTCTGCAAGAGCAATCAGTGCTCTTAACTGCTGAGTCATCTCTCCAGCCCTGGCAATCTTCTCATTTTAAAAGATAAAGCTAAATATTCAGAGATGTTCTAAAATTATTTCAAATTGTTTAATTATTAAAGACATCAGAAGGCTATTTTAAACAATAAAAGCCTTTAGAATAAATTAACATATGCTGGTTGTCTAACAAGAAAAATGCCACTATTTCAGAAAATGACTCATTTGACTGGATATTGAAATCCTGATAGGTCCACTGTCCTCACATTCTTACTAGAGACTTGAAAACCAACTGAGTACCTTATATTGTTCTCTCCATCGACTTCTAGAGACTAAACTCTCTAGACGGGGTTGAATAAAGCGATTATCCAAATAATGAAGAGATGTTAACATATCTTGTGCATATGATTTTTGCCTGGTGCCATCTGTCATAGGATGAACAAAAACAATAAAAATAATCACTCTGTCCATGTGAAGTTTTGAATCAACTAAATGTTTAAGTATTTCTTACAGCTTTATAAACATAATTTAGTTGAAAATATTTTAAATTAGAAAAAAATGACATAAAAAGCTTCATTTTCTAAGAGAAACACATAAGGGAAAGAAAGCATGGTAAAAACTTCTGTCATTCTCTGTGTGAGCATCAAACTCTTATGTTATTTTCTGAAAATGAAAAAATAAGAAAAATCTTTCTAAATTACCCTTTTAATTCTCCTTTAGAAACTGAACTGGATTAATCAGTGGTAATGTCTGCCAACAAATGTGATACTTCTTTTCTGGCTTGTCTTCCTCACTCCCCCATAGCATGCTATGCTCACTCTTGCTTGTCTGATTTAATATCATATTCTCTATTTAAACAGATTCAAACATTCTACCATGAATTAAAAGCCCTTCTACCACTACTTACTCCTTTGAATTCATGTCTTCTCCCTCTCCAGTAACTAGTTCTACTACAGATGCACAGGCCTGGCTAGTTGTTCTTGTATATACCAAACTTCTCCAAGGGTCTTAATACTTAGTGTGTACCTAGATGCATATATTTCTTCTTCCTTCACTTCATTCAGGTTTATGTCCTGAACTTTCTTCTTCTTTGACCAATCTATCACATCTATCTATCATCTATCTATCTATCTATCTATCTATCTATCTATCTATCTATCTATCATCTATCTATCATCATCTTCTATCATCTATCTATCTATCTATCTATCTATCCATCCATCCATCCATCCATCCATCTATCATCTATCTATCCGACATTAGCTTCTCTTAATGTTGTCTAACTCCTTTTATTTTTTTACAAGAAATATTTAGTAGTTTATATCATTATGTTATCTATTTGTGGACTCACTGGCTGATGAGACTTTAAGCAACAGAAAGTAGGAATACTATCTTGACTACACTGCCACTTCACCAGCCACCAAACAATGGTAGGCATTCAAGAAATACTTGTTCTATAACTTATGAATAAAATCTTATTTAGGATTCTCAGATATTTAAGTTTCTGTCCTAGACCCAAAGGGCAGATCCACATACTAAAGGTTTAATTTGTCACACTCTGGGGTAAGGGAAGAAAGCAGAAACACAATTCAATACATTATAAGAAGTCATATATACAAGTACAACCAAACTCAGAATGATGGTGGTGGGAGGGAGGGAGGGGAATATTGATCCAGGTAATCATAGATAGCTTTTAACAGCAGATATTTCTTTTTTTAAATTAAAAAAAATTTTTATTTATTTTTCTCTGTGTATGAATGTACTGTCTGCATGTAGGTCTGTGCACCCGTGTCATGCAATGCCGTGGAGGACAGAAGAGGGTGTCGGATTCCCCTGGAACTGGAGTTCTCCTGGAATTGGAGTTACAGACGGTTCTCAGCCGTCATGTGGGTGCTGGGGATCAAACCCAGGTCCTCTGCAAGAGCAGTTGGCTCTCTTAACCGCTAGGCCATCTCTCCAGCCCTAACAGCAGATATTTCACACTAGTGAAAAGGAATTGAGTTCTGAGAAAGCATGACTAAGGCACAAACCACAAAATAGCATGTATATTTTAGTAAAATTCAAAGAACTTGGGGAAGCTGGGAGAGCCAGAATGAAACACCTTTCTGTCTTAGATGTATTTTATATCTTCAAATTCACTGCAAACTCCTTTAGGACAGTAAGGACCTATACTTACCCTCTACATGTCTCAAGGAATAAACACTAACAACTTTTTATAGGAATGCATTTTTGGTGTAGTCTATCTAGAAGGAACAGTAAGTAAGCATTAAGAAAGGTTTGCCTTGGTTTTGTTTCATGTAGTTTCAAAAGTTGTTTAAAATTAGGAAAAAAAAATTAACCTTCATGTTTATATTAACTTACCATACAAGGTTCCCAGAAAAGATTGGTCAAAAGCATTGATGAGAAGAGCCTTCACAACTCTTTCAAAGTGAGTATAGTGGTCACTAAAAGAATCTGAAATTACAGATATTAACAGATATTAGGATACAGAAGACAGACTCTGCATGACTATAAACAGGCCCCATGTCCAATCTAAGAAGCTAGTACAACAAGCAGCAAAATAATTTACCTGGTAGCTACTTTGGTGACTTGTTGGGCCACTAAAAAAAAAATCTCAATTTTCCAAATTTAGTAGTTTCTAACCCAAAGTGTCTAGATGTTATCTCAAATATTCTCAAACTTACGATAGGAAAATTCTTTGGAGGATGTTAAGTGAAACAGCAAAATAATCCCTGTGCACCTAAGCTGAACTAGAATGGAAGAAATAAAAAGACCTTCAAAATAGACTGCTTAATATGTTTTAGACTGTAACTTTTTGCATATAATGCAGTCCAGGAACTGCTACTGTAGCCACAAATGTCAGCCAGTACAAAATTCTGTTTTCCTTCAGTCTCAAGATACAGGATTTTCCTGTACCACTTAAAAAAGCTGTGCCTTTTCTTTCCCATGCCATGCAGGAACTCATCAGACATGAATTCATCTGTGGTGACAGGCTAGGCCATGGTGCTTTTCCTGATACCTGGGACTAGAATTTACTATTGCAGTGGAAATGTTCCCTATCAAACATGCTCTTCCCTTGATCCAAATGACATTCAAGGAATATTTGCTCTGCCTATGAAGACACAGTGTGGCCTGATAATGTCTGAACATGTAGAACATGTTTCACAAGGGACTGAAGAAAAGAAATAGTTCCTATCCTTAGTAGTCATGAAGTAAAAACACTGAATAGGGAGAGGCCTCTGTTCTTATAGTTTGGTTCTGAAATGCTTGTGTACATTTTTCAAATTTTTAGGGAAGTTTCAGTATCCATTCTTTTCAACAGAAGTACTAGTGATAAAAATAATAGTAGTGAAAACAAGTATCAACAGAGAAAACATGAACACCCTCTTAGACTTTAGAGGGTCTATCATTGAAAATCACAAAAGAGCCAATTATGTCATTAATAAATATGGTATTTCCTTAAAAATCAGTAAAGGATAACTGGAAGGTAAAATATAGTAATACCTCAGAAGGATTCACCTTTGACTAGATATTCATCAAATTCTGGATGTATATATACTGTGCTGGTATCGAACTCATCTAAAGCACTTTTCGAACTGTATTAAGGGAAAGTTCCTAAGGAAAATAGGCATGTTTAAAGAATAAAAAAACTAAACTCATACTTTTTGTGCATAAGTTTATCAAACAAAATGGAAGAGAAATTTTTTACTGTACTGAATGTCTTGAACATGCTGGTACCCAGTGTTATACACCTGCCAGAGCTTTAGGAACTGGGGTTCTATTTCAAAGACACTGATCAGTGTTTCTTTAGGGATAGAAGGAAAAGGAAAGGACAGAGATTGGAATCACTTGGGGAATTTTTAATTTCCTAACCACAGGATCTGTTTCTGATCAATGTGCATTAGAATCTCCTACACAAAGGTCAGAAAGAAGTTCCTGACTTCATTGTATTTGAGAGGATGGATGGGCAGTTCTGGAATCCGGCGCCTAGCATTTAAACACTATTGAACAAGTATATACCAGCCATCACCCTAACTACTTATGTGTATTCCCTTACGTCTCAAAGAATAAGTGAGGAGCTATTACAATTAGCTTTGGTTGATGAAACAGAAATATAGAGATGATGAAAAAGGTTTTCCTAAGATCATTTAGCTAGCAAATGCTGGAAGCAAGGCTGAGTCTGAGGCAGCTGCCTGCACTTTTGTGTTCCTAACCCTACAGAGATGGGAGTCTGGATTACCTTTCATAACACAGAAATGAGATTTGGATTGAGACCTGAACATAAAATTCAGATTTCTCAGCTAAAAATTAGGAATAATGGTGTTGATACTGAGCTTTATTGCACTGTGGTCTGATAGAATGCATGAAATTATTTCAATCTTTTTATATTTGTTGAGTTTTTTTCTGTGTCTCAGTATGTGGTTGATTTTGGAGAATGTTCTGTGGGGTGCTGAGTAGAAAGTGTATTCTCTGGTATTTGGGTGGGATATTTGGTAGATATCTGTGAGGTCCGTTTAGTGTATCGTATCATTAAGTTCAGATGTCTCTGTTTATTCTTTGTCTGGTTGATCTGTCCAAAGGGCTCAGTGGGGTATTGAAGTCCCCTACTATAAGTGTGCTGGGGTTAATCTGTGCCTTGAGGTCCTGGAGAATTGTCTTTATAAAGTTTGGTGCACCAGGATAAGCCCTACTATCTACAAGAATGCATGGAGAATAAACAACACTCTCCTGAATAATGAATGGGTCAAGGAAGAAATAGGAAATAAAAGCATTCCTGGAACTGAATGACAATGATAATACAACACGAAAAAAATGGGATACTTTAAAAACAGTCCTAACAGGGAAGTTTACAGCCCTGAGAGCCCACATCAGAAAAACAGAAAGAGCACAAGTGAATGATCTAACACTGTAGCTAAAAACACTTGAGAGACAACAAATGAACCCTAAATGCAACAGACCGGAAGAAATAGCAAAAATCAGAGCAGAAATCAATGAAATAGAAACAAAGAAAACAATGCAAAAAAATCAAATGAATCCAAAAGTTGGTTCTTTGAGAGAATAGACAAGATAGACAGACCTCTAGCCCGGTTAACAAAAAGAAAGAGCGACTCCAAATCAACAGAATCTGTGATGAAAGGGGAAATATCACAACAGACAGTGAAAAGAATACTTCAAAAACCTATACTCTACTAAGTTTAAAAAACTAGGAGAAATGGATGAATATCTGAAATCCTGGGAATCACCAAAGCTTAATCAAGAAGAGACTGACAGCTTAAACAGACCCATAATATATGAAGAAATTGAAGATGTAATAAGAAACCTTCCAACTAAAAAAAGCCCAGGCCCAGATGGTTTCATGGCAGAACTCTATAAAACATTTCAAAAAGTCTTACAACCATTATTACTCAAGTTGATCAGAAGTATTCAAGCAGAGGGAAATCTCCCAAATTCCTTCTATGAAGCCAGTATCACTCTAATACCAAAACCAGGCAAAGATACAACCAAAAAGGAGAACTATAGACCTATCACATTAAGGAACACAGATGCAAAAATTCTCAACAAAATACTTGCAAACCACATACAGACCCACGTCAAGAAGATCATCCATCATGACCAAGTTGGATTCATATCAGAGATGAAGGGATGGTTCAACATATGAAAATCAATAAATATAAAAGACATAAATGGACTGAAAGACAAAAACCACACAATAATCTCAATTGAACCAGAAAAAGCCTTTGACAAAATCCAGCATCCCTTCATGCTTAAAGTCCTAGAGGGAATTGGATTGGAGGGATCATTCCTCAATGTAATCAAAGCCATATACAGGAAACCCACAGCCAACATCATCCTAAATGAAGAAAAGACAGAAGCATTCCCCTTAAAGGTAGGAACTCAGCAAGGCTGCCCCCTGTCACCACTCCTCTTCAATATAGTGCTTGAAACACTTGCTAGGGCAATAAGGCAAGAAAAGGAAATTAAAGGAGTACTAATTGGAAAAGAGGAAGTCAAGCTATCCCTTTTTGCTGACATGATTGTTTACTTAAGGGATGCTAAAAACTCCACCAGAGAACTACTAGAAATGATTAAGAGTTTCAGTAAAGTGGCAGGATATAAAATTGACCTAGAAAAATCAGTAGCTTTCTTTACACCAAAAACAAGCAACTGAACAAGGAAACCTTCCCACTCACAATAGCCTCAAAAACAATAAGATACCTAGGAACAAACATAACCAAAGACACCAAAGATCTCTAAGGAAAAAAAAATTGGGGGCTGGAGAGATGGCCTAGCGGTTAAGAGTGCCGACCGCTCTTACAGAGGACCCGGGTTCAATCCCCAGCAACCACATGGCGGCTAAGAACTGTCTGAAACTCCAATTCCAGGAGAACTCCAGTTCCAGGGGAATCCGATACCCTCTTTTGACCTCCGCGGCGTTGCATGACACGGGTGCACAAACTTGCATGCAGACAGTACATTCATACACATACATAAATAAATAAAATTTAATAAAAAAATGTCCATTCTATCCAGAGTAATATACAGATTCAACGTGATCCCAATGAAAATCCCCAAGAGTTTCTTCACAGGCTTGAAAAAAAGTCCTTAAATTCATATGGAAAAACAAAATACGCCAAATAGCCAAAACAACCCTGAGCAAAAAGAGCAATACAGAGGGGATCTCTATATCAGATTTCAAACTATACTACAGGGCTACAGTCATCAAAACAGATTGGTACTAGCACAAAAACAGACCTGTTGACCAATGGAACAAAACTGAAGATCCAAACTTAAGCACATACAATTTCAGCTACCTGATATTTGACAAGGGGGCCAAGAAGACACAATGGAGCAAAGACAGCATCTTCAGCAAGTGGTGTTGGCAAAACTGGATCACCTCTTGTAGAAGAATAAAGTTAAACCCCTACCTCTCGCCCTGTACAAAAGTCAACTCCAGATGGATCAAAGACCTCAACGTGAAACCCAAAACTCTGAAGGTGATAGAAGTTGGCAGCAACCTACAAGACATAGGAATAGGAAAAGACTTCCTAAATCAGACAGCAGCTGCGCAAGAATTAAGGTCGACAATTGACAAATGGGACCTCATTATACTCAAAAGCTTCTGTACATCAAAAGAAACAATCAAGGAAGTGAAGAGAAAACCCATAGATTGGGAGGAAACCTTCACCACAGATACATCTGACAAAGCATTGATTTCCAGAATATATAAACTACTCAAAAAACAAATAAGAAAACAAATGAATCACCCCAAGGATGGAGCAAAGAGACTTCACAAGTGAGGAATTAGAGATGGCTGAGAAACATCTTAAAAAATGTTCAGTGTTGCTAATAGTTAAGTAAATGCAAATTAAAACCACTTTAAGATATCATATCACTCCGATAAGTCTGGTTAGGATCAAGAAAACAAATGACACCCAGTGCTGGAGAGGTTGTGGGGAAAGGAGAACACTCATCCACTGCTGGTAGGAATGTAAACTTGTACAGCCACTATGGAAAGCAGTGTGGAGAAGCCTTGGAAGACTCAAAATGAGCTTACCACCTGACCCAGTCATCACTGCTGGGTATATACCCACAAAACTCATCTTACCACAGAGATACATGCACAGCCATGTTTATTGCAGCTCTCTTCACAGTAGCAAAAAGCTGGAACCAACCCAAGTTCCCCTCAACTGACAAATGGATAGAGAAAATGTGGTACATCTACACAATGGATTTCTATGCAGCAGTAAAGAAGGAATGATATCATGACCTTTTCAGATAAATGGATGGAACTAGAAGATATTATGTTAAGTGAAGTAACACAGTCCCAGAAAAACAAACGACAAATGGTATTCCTCATCTGTGGATGCTAGTGCCAATTACCTAGTTGTAAGTATTTCTTGTGCAGGGCTCCTTGAGCTTTTGTCCAAGTATTTGGGAGTGATGCATATTGGAAACAACAACAACAACAACAACAACAACAACAACAATGACAGAAAAGGCTGGGTCAAAGAACTGACTGAAACAGTGCAACTTTTGCATCAAGAATTTTGAGAAAGGCTGAGAAAAAGATGAAAAACATGTTTGGCAGAATGCATAAGCTCTGGTGGGGTGGGGGCATAGGGAGCGGGATGCAGGTCTAGATTTATAATGTAATCTTGTATAAAAATATATTAAAAATTATTTAAAAATTAGGAATGACCACTGACAGTGACAAAATTAAATCACATATAAATAAGAGGCAGAACCAGGTTTAGACCTAAAATTTCCTGCAGAAATCATTTAAATTCTTTCATGAACTTCTGTGTAATATCCTTGGACAAGTGCTTAACTATTCTCCCCATTACCATTTTATTATTGTTCTTTGGTAGTGCTGAGGCTTGAACCCAGGGCCTCTATAGGCTAAGCATGAACTCTGCTGTAGCTTTTGAACAAAGCCCTTCATGATCATTTTAAAACTAGAAAACGATAAAAAAGTCAAATTTGGCAGTCTATTCTGCTGACCACCATGCATTCTCTATTGCATAGTAATTTCACATATGCTAAGGTTTTGTTTTTAGCACCGTGAGCCCTTCCTCCTGATCTGACAGTTGTTCCCATGCCAGTTTCTGCCCTGTTTTACTTACCTTAACTGAGTAATGTTTTATACCCAGCAATGAAAAAAAATCATTTCAATTACTGTTTTTAAAGAATTCACTTTATTTTCATGTATCTGTCTTTCCAAGTGAACATCACACTTGTTAGCGAAGTCAGACCAAAAAATAATTTTAAAAGGAATTTCTTGTGTACTATATATAGTACCTTTCAGAATCATGCTTCTCTTTCTACTAATTCTTGTTTCCTTTTTCACAGTGAATTTTAC
Source organism: Rhizomys pruinosus (assembly GCA_009823505.1). Taxonomy (NCBI): domain Eukaryota; kingdom Metazoa; phylum Chordata; class Mammalia; order Rodentia; family Spalacidae; genus Rhizomys; species Rhizomys pruinosus. The sequence continues at coordinate 183,210 of VZQC01011398.1, read as the reverse complement.
TTTTGTATCTATCAACTCATGACTTTAAGACTGAGCATAGGAACTTTATTTTGTTGTATGTGGAATTTTACCAGATTATACCTTTTAAATAGTTATTTTTATTATATAAAAATCAATTGAGCTTTATTTACTATGAATTTGGCCATTTTGATATATTTTACTAATTTTAGAATAGTTTCTTTTGGGTGTCTACGGGAGATGAGCTTTGTGAAACAGCAAAGAGCTTGAGATGGATCCCATTATAAAGAATTCTGGTGCATTATTTCTACTTTATCTCCCACCCTTGTCTTGTTAATCTAACTCTATTTCAAGAACCAAGAGAAAGTTCATAAATAGTCCTTCAGGTAGAAGTACATAGCTTTTTGACATACTTTCTCATAAAAGTATTGCGTAGCATAGAAGGCAGAGGCACAGTAAGAAAAATTACCGTTCTACCCACTCTAACAGGTCCTTCTACTCCTGCACATACACACAGTGAAGTCAATGAGGAAAAATTAAAGGAAGAAATGCAAGATCCACTCCTGCTTTCAAAAATCATCATAGCCATTCTCTTCTGGATCTTAAATTAAGAAATATAAAACATTGTGTTTATTTATATCCACACACAAAAAATACATCATATTATGATCAAATATCTTTTTGAATAAAGATCCTCTTTATAAGGACCCAGGTTTGATTCCCAGTACCCACATGGCAGTTAACAACCATCCTAACTCCAGTTCCAGGGGATCTGATAACTTCTTCTGACCTCCACAGGCATTGCAGGACACAGGTACACCTACCTACATGCAGATAATACACTCATACACATAAAATTAAGATATTTTTTCAAAAAGATCCTCTTTAGATAAGGGGGTTACATCATGATAAACTTATAATAAGCTGAAAAACTTTTTTCTTGATGGATAACTTACCCAGTGCACTGCAAGCAGTTTTTATTTTTTCAAAAACCAAAATAAATGAACTGGATATGTCTCAGATAAAGTCAGTGTGAGGGATGAAGGGTGGCTGGTCATTTGGCCCATCCAGCCTTCACCCGCCTCTTTTGTGCTTCTGACCTGCTTTGGCACAGTAAAGGATGATCTATACTTCAAACTTCTACAGTATCTTTCTTGGGAACTGTAACTCAAGAGTAAAAACAGGAATGGGGTTCCCACTTTGGCTTATTTTACACACCATACAATGCAGTATTATCCTGCAATATTGTTGTTCAATTTTGATAACTGTATGAAGTTATAGAACTATTATAACAACTGGCCTATTAAGCTCCATCTTCACAATATCTATTACCCAATTTTCTACACATTGAGCCTGAGATGTTTGAAGGATAGTCAAGTATAGAGATGCTCAATAAGTTGATGAAAATTTGAACCTTATGCTTATAGAAAATATTGTCTGAAGTTAATAAACTTGGGATTTTTTTGGCTATACTGAGCTAAAGTAATGGGAAAGGGACTATCCCAAGTAAAATAAAATGAAGGCAGCTGATGATGGAATCTACAGAAACAAAATTTACAAGGCCAATGGGAAAAGATGAATGTAATACATAGAGAGAGAAGCAAGGGAGAGGGGGGAACATCCAGAAAGTGATAATGGCCAATGGCAGCAGAAAACATAGCAATGCTAGGTTAATGTAAGAAATGAAGAGATTGGCAAGTAGAGGTTATCAATAACTCTGCCAAGTGGCATTTCACTGAAATGATGGATGTGAGAGTTTGGGTGTAATACTCTGTACTTTTACTGGAAAAAAGGAATAATAAAATAAAATAATAAAATAAAAACTTTGGGAACAGTGGCTCATGGATATGACAATTCAAAAAATGAAAAAAAACCAATATGGTTACCAGCTGAGCAAAGAGCTTGTTGTATAAAGCTCCTGAAACTTGAGAGAACACACAAAATAAAATATATTGGATAAAAGGTGAGATATTTAATATTAAAAATAAACCTAGAGAGCCCTGGTATTTATCCAAATGACATGTAGTCATGTCTGTAGAAATACCTGAATACAATTTTAATTGCCCAAACATGGATGTAACCAAGATGTTTTTCAACAGGTGTAGAATTTCCATACAATGCAGTATTATCCTGCAATAAAAATAAGTGAATTTTGGTATCTTATTTAGTCATGAAGTTAACCTAAAATGTACAAATGAAGAAACTGATAGCAAAAGTTATATGGTGTGTGGTCTCAATAAGGGGACTTTCTAGAAAAGGCAAAACTATGGAGACAAAAACCAGTCATTTCCAGGGGCCATAGAGAGATAGACAATAGTTCTTTTTCTCTTTGCTGTGATCAAATACCTGACAAGAAGCAACTTAAGGAAGGATTCATTTTGGCTGACAATATAAGGGTACAGTACATGGCAGCAGAAGAGGCTGCTCACACTTTGGTGAATCAGTAAGGAAAATGGGAGGCAAGAACAAGTGAATGAAATTCAGTCAGAAGCAAGGTAGGGTGATAATCATTAAGTCTTGTTCCCTAGGAACTCACTTCTTCCAGTGAGGTTTCAAAATCTAAAGTTTTTACAGCCATCCAAAACAGTGGGGGATTAAACTTTAAATATATTGAGTCCATGGAGAACATTTTACAAACTATAACAAATGAATAAAGGGGACTTTAGGACAATGAAATGATTTTTGAGGCTACTCTGATGGATATATATCATACATTTGTCAAAACCCACAGAATGTACAAGATAAAGAGAGGACTAATGTGAACTGTGTATTAGTGATAATGTATCAGGGGGCTCATCAACTTAAACAAAGCTATCAAACTGATGGAAGAGGTCAATTATATAGAAATTATGCCTTCGAGTAAATGGTAACTCTAATTTCCATTCTACAGTTCTATAAATGCAAACAGCTGTTAAAGTAACCAGAGATGTATACACAGAGAAGGAATTTGAAGAAGTTCCTACACACTGGACCTGTGCTTTAACATATTTTAGAAATATTATTCCAGAATTATGGGATATTTCCTAATTGAGTATCCTTAGCTGCCCAACTAACCCCTATCAGTATTGGGAAAACAGATATTAACTTGGAGATGCCCATTTTTCTTCACCAAGACTGTTAAGATTCTTGAACTATGACTTAGTTTTAGTAAATATGGATTTTCTGAATAATATTTGGGGATATATTCTTGAAGAAAAAATATGTATCTCTACCAGTCTGTTTTTATAAGCTTAAAACATCATGAAAACAAGCTTTCAATTTATGTACAATTATAGGGACCAGAATCCTGATTATATATTTAAATATTTCCTAAATTTTCAAGTACTCTTATTCATAATTTCATTTGGTAGGTTTGTGCAAAGCTTCAAAAAGCCTGATAAAACCAGTGGTTAGGCTCAGTGGTTAAGACCACTTGCTGGTCTTGCAGAAGAACCAGATTCGGTTCTCAGCACCCACATAGAGGCTCACAACCTCCAGTTGGAGGGGATCAGATGCCATCTTCTGGTCTTCACAGGCACCAGGCACACAAATAGTACACATATATATACGCAAGCAGAACACTCAGACACATTTTTTTAAAATCTTAAAATCAAACAAACAGTGGTTAGATACCTATGAGATCCAACCAATACTAAGACACTGTGTTTTCTGACATACATAAAAATAAAACTTCTAAAAATATCTGAAAGAATGTAACAATGCCATTCTTCCTTTTTTTTGCAAACTGGTTATTTTTCATGAAATGTTAATGAGTTTTCTATTGTTACTTCAATTTAATAAATTGATGGGTTTTAAATTTTATTTCTAGAGTGGCAAATATTGACAAGGTTAGCCTGCTGGAAATGAATGCTTGTTTGTTGGGGGCCAATAGTTTTCAGAAAACAATTCCTGAGACCTCTGAAGTAAATGTTTAGACTGACAAATTTATAATACCTGAGCCAGATGTGGTGGCACACGCCTTTAATCCTAGCACTCGGGAGGCAGAGGCAGGTGGATCTTTGTGAGTTCAAGGCCAGCCTGGTCTACAGAGTGAGTTCCAGGTCAGCTGGGGCCACAGGGAGACCCTGTCTTGAAAAAGACCACCCCCCCCCAAAAAAAAAACAAACCTGAAAATAAAACCATAGTTCCTAAAAACTGAATCTGAAGATGATATTAAAAGGCTGACTGGAGAGACAGGGCTCAAGACATGGCTCAGACGTTAAAAGCACAGGCTGAGTTTTAGAGGATCCAGGTTCCATTCCCAGAACCCATTGCGCGGGGGGGGGGGGGGTTACTAACCACCTGCAACTCCTAGTCCAAAGAATCTGACACCCTCTTTTGGCTTCTGAAGAACTGCACACATGTGGTGCACTTACATCTATTCAGGCAAAATAGTCATACACATTAAATAAAAAATAAATTTAAGGCTAATTTGATGCTTATAATCATTTGAATGTCATGAAACAGTCTTGATATTTAACTTACAAAGAGAATTCTGTTTTATTAATTTCAGTTGTGATGTTGTCAATTTTTCTCCTTTTTTATTATCTTCATCACCCTCCTCATCTTTCACTACAAAATCATCAATCTTATAATGATCTCCATTTTCATCAGATTTAGAATCTTCTTCATCGTCCTCATCTTCATCAGTGCTTGAGCAAGATTCTTCTTCAGAGTCCTGGTTAAATTGAAATAAATTTCTCAGCAAACTGTTTCTTTTTGAAATACACAGTACTGTATGGCCATATAATTAAATGATTAAATATGAAAGCAAAAAAAAAAAAGTCCACAGAATTGAGATCATATTTTAAGGATTAAAAATAAAGAATCTTAAATTGTTGGGGGCTGGAGAGATGGCCTAGCGGTAAAGAGCGCCGACTGCTCTTGCAGAGGACCCGGGTTCGATCCCCAGCACTCACATGGCGGCCGAGCCATCTGAAACTCCAATTCCAGGAGAACTCCAGTTCCAGGGGAGTCCGACACCCTCTTCTGACCTCCGCGGCGTTGCACGTCGCGGGTGCACAGACTTGCATGCAGACAGTACATTCATACACATACGGAAATAAATAAAATAAAATAAAAAAAAAAAGAATCTTAAATTGTTAATGCTGATCTTTTGACATTTAAGAAAAATTGACTTTTGTTAGGTAGTAGCACACACCTTTAATCCTAGCAAAAAACACAGTCAATTATTGGGTTTAGTGGCACAAACCTGTAATCCCAGAACTTGGGAGGCAGAGGCAGGCAGATCTCTGTGAGTTCAAGGCCAGCTTGGTCTGCAGAGTGAGTTCCAGGATAGCTGGAGCAGATAGATAGGGAGACCCTGTCTCAAAAAGACCAAGAAAAAAAAAAAGAGAGAGAGAATGTTAGTAGTTAAGAACAGGGAAGACTAAGCTGGGTATGGTGGCACAAGCCTTTAATCTCAGCACTCAGGAGGCAGAGGCAGGAGGATCTTTATAAGTTCAAGGCCAGCCTTGTCTACATAATGAGTTCCAGGCCAACTGGGGATACAGCTGTCTCAAAAAGCATCCCCGCCCCCTCCCCCAAAAGAGCATAAAAGTCTTTCAATGTTTTTTTTTAAAAAGAGGGGCTTCTAACAACAGTAGACACAAGAGTACAAATTCAAGGATACTAGACTTACTGAAGAAAACAAAACAAAAGCAGATTTGGTACCTGAATATTCACAAAAATTACTTTCAAGTAAAATTTTAACAACAACAACAACAACAACCAAACAACAAAACCAACAAAATAAAGCACACCTCAAAATCTCTACCACTACTGCGTCTCTGGCGTGATCTTTCTGAAAGTTCCTTCAGTCTCTGGTGATGTTCTTGCTTTCGAGCAGCTAATGATTTTTCAGGGTTTTTCTGCTCAGCTTCCACTGATGAACACTCATCTTCCACCACCCTGCGTGGGCGTTTGGCACCCTCTCTTCTAACTAGGACATCACTGTCATCACTGTCATCACTGTCATCCATCACAGAAAACTGTCTTTTTCTTTTCCCTGGCTTGATGTGCTCTTCTTCTAAATCCTCATCAATGATTTGTCCAGTGTACTTGCTGAGATCATCCCCCTCACGAGAGGGATGCTTTTCATGATCTGGTATGTCAGTATGTTTGATTTTGTTCATTTTTTCCTCATCTGTTGAACTACTGCCAGTATTACTGAGATGCTTACTATTGCATCCCTCACTTTCAACTTTGATTAATTTAAGCTCTGTTTCCTTTTCTGGTGTTTCATTAATATCAGGTTTCTTATTACTATCAATCTCTTCATCACCATCAACACTTTCACTACTATCAAGCTCTTCATCACTACTATATTCTTCATCACTATCAAACAATTGTGAGATGCTTCTTTTAGTCCGCCGCCAATCAACTCGAGATTTTTGCTCAGGCATTTGGGTTTTAGAAGTCTTCCTTGTCTCATGTCTTCTTATATGTACCATTTTCACTTAAATGAATTTCTACAAAATAAAGTTATTAGGAATACGACAATGACAATCAGATTACAGCAATGAACGCATGGCACACATTAATCTGGCTTCATTAAATGGTCCACAAAGGGAAAAAAAAAATCACATGAACTGTTTTTTAGTAAAATTCACAGCACACTCATCATACAAATAATTAATTGAACAAATGATTTTATTAATATCTGTTCTGAACTATGCATATATTGTGCTGAAAGGAATACACAGAAAAATCATGATCTTATGTCCTTTAGAAAAATACTATGTCTAAAACAAGGAAAATACTATGCCTAAATGTAAAACATGCAAACATGTAATTAAGAAAAATTGAAGATAGTCATTATTAATAAAATGGGGTAGAAATATCTGGATCTAGGATGTACAGTAATTAGTTCACCAAAAATCATAAACATATGTGATCAGATACAATTTTCAAGGATTGCTTACATTTGAAAAGAAAGAATAAAAGAAAAATTAATTTTAGAGAAGTAAAAATGATAAGGGCAAAACTCCAGAATTGATAAAGTATATTATTTATGTATTATATGCTTAATAAATGTTACCAAAAAGTTATGAAGTTCCAGACTAGAAAAGAAAAAGCTATAAAACTATGATGAAATTAGAAAGATGGGGCTAGAGAGATGCCTCAGTGGGTAAGGTGTTTTCTACAAAAACCTGAGAATCAGAGTTGGGATCCCAATTCTCCACATAAAACCAGGGCTGGAATTGCACACTGAATTCCAGCACTGGGGTGACAGAGGGGCAGAGGTGAATCCTTAGTCCAGGGAGGAAGAGGGTTTCCTGGACAGCTAGTCTGACTTAAAATGGCAAGCTTGAGGTTCAGTAAGAAGTCCTGTTTTAAAAAAGTGGCGAAATGATTAAGGAAGGTATCTTCACATAAATCTCTAGCCTCCACATGTGCCCTCAATGGTGGGCATACCCACACACATATTTAACACACATATACATGAAATTACAAAGATGATAGTCAACAAGCAAAGGAGGATTTGATTTGGAACAGAGAAATGACATGAATTTTAAAGGTTAGTAAATGATATAAAACAGATGGACTGTGCATTACAGAGAGATACTCTAGCCACTAAGATTGAAGCCTCTATACTTCTCAGTAAAGGGGCAATGAGATTAATACTCTTAAAAAAATACAGAATAGTCCATCAGAAAACTAATAAGCCAACAATGTTGTCAAATGAAAAAAGCAGGAAAGTTTCACAGCAAATGATAGTATTAGGAAGAAAACCAAAAGCTGCCAGATTCTTATTTTTAAAAAGTGTATTAACTAAAATTATCATAACCATATTTTAAAATAACCGTAAGAGGCAAGATAATTAGAAATTTGGTAACATGTATTTGTAAGCTTGCTAAGGAAGAGGACAATCACAATATAGTAATAATGACCTCACAATACATGTGTAAGAGTGTTTATATATTCAACTAAAGCTACAGAGAAATCACCTAATATGAAATTATCCCACAATATGAAGATTAATATTATAAAAATGGCAGGGAATATTCCTGAAGTATTTCCACAAATAAAAAAACAAAAAACAAAAAACCAAATGCTCCCCAGACCTCAAAACAAAAATTTAAGAATGTGAAAATTATGTTTTACATTCTAAAGATTAGGTTCAAATATCTATTTCATTTGTCTCATTTGTAAGAAATTGTTAAAAGTTACTGGAAGTGAAATATTTATAAAATGAAGATTAACATTAAAAATATTTTAAAATGTGACTAGCTCTAAAAATAATTCCAAAAATGTAAAGCCAAAAATATTTTGAGCAATGTTGGTATTACTGGACTAAATTTAAAGCTTTTCAAAATGATTACTTGGGGGGCTGGAGAGATGGCCTAGTGGGAATCTGACACCCTCTTCTGACCTCTGCGGCACTGCATGACACAAACCTACATGCTGACAGTACATTCAAACACATACAAAAAAAAAAAATTAAAAAACAAAAATGAATACTTGGGAAAGAGTATGCTATTCATTTAATTGAATGATTTCTATATTGTTGTAAGGCAATATGTCTCCCTATAATGGATTTTTTTTTTTTTATTTCTGTTATGTGTATCAATGTACTGTCTGCATGCAGGTCTGTGCACCCGTGGCATGCAATGCCGCAGAGGTCAGAAGAGGGTCTCGGATTCCCCTGGAGCTGGAGTTCTCCTGGAATTGGAGTTTCAGACAGCTCTCAGCCGCCATGTGGGTGCTGGGGATCGAACCCGGGTCCTCTGTAAGAGTGGTCGGCGCTCTTAACCGCTAGGCCATCTCTCCAGCCCCTATAATGGATTTTTAAATCACAGAAACAGGAATTATTAAATTATACACAAAACTTTTTTGATAATACCTGCTACAGAATATAATTGGCATAATAGTAATATTAATGAATCCTTATTAATAAATCAAATAGTCTAATATTTGAAATTATACACTGGTTGCAATGTACATAAGTGTTATATTGATAGCAACAAAGACAAAGACAGTATGTAGTAAAAGTAACCTTTAAAAACAAAATCTCTAGATGATTTCTCAAAGAATTACTTTTGTACAATCTAGAGCTTTATGATTTTTCTACCTACTTTCTCCAGTAGCTTTAAAAAGATGTTTCTTTGGTTAAACAGCAGAATACCTAGGCAGCTTACATTTTGAAGCCATATAGTAAAGAAGTATTTGTAAGCACATATAAATTTTTATAAGCCCAATTTGCATATGTACATTATATTATAAGACTTCCTGGGAGACTTGTTTGAATTGGGAGAAATGAGAAAATACTGAAATAAATAACAATGTGTTTTTATTAGAGACATGAAGAAAATATGGACAACACCAAATATCAGAGTGAATGATTTTTATCTTAGTATACAGATTCAAATACACCGATGGCTCATAAAACTTTAACATGCTGAAAATCTTACAATGGATAATTGCTAAGACAATATTAGAAACTGATTAAGAGTGTAATATTATTAAGAAGATATGAGACAGGGCTGGAGAAATGGCTCAGCAGTTAAAAACACTGACTGCTCTTGCAGAGGACCCACCCAGGTTTGATTCCCAGCACCCACATGGCAGCTAATAACCAGCCATAACTCCAGTTCCAGGAGATCCAATGCCCTCTTCGCATTGCAAGACATGGGTGCACTTACATACATGCAGGCAATACATTCATAGACATAAAATAAAAATATAAATAAAATATTAAGATGACATGAGTGAAGGTATAAAGGTCTCATTTAAATTTTTCATACTTATTTTTAATCCTGACAACGATTCTCCAAGGAGGGAACTATTTATCTTTATTTGTAAACACCAATGCCAAGGACACAGACTTTAAATGACTTACAAAGATCACAGAGCTAGCAAGGATTAAGAAACCAGGTCTCCCCATTCCTGGTCCAGTGCTTGTAATATATGTGCAAAGAGGATCAAAATTACCACTTTATTAAAAATAGTGTTTGTTTTTATTCATACTAAATTTTAATTTTAGAAAATAACCATCAACATGGTGAGTTAAGAAACATGCTTTTCTAAAACGATGCAATTGAATTTTTTTTTTTTTTTTTTTAAGACAGGGTCTCCCTGTAGCCCCAGCTGTTCTGGAACTCACTCTGTAGACCAGGCTGGCCTTGAACTCACAAATATCCACCTGCCTTTGCCTCCCGAGTGCTGGAATTAAAGGCGTGCGCCACCACGCCCGGCCTGATGCAATTGAATTTTAAGGCATATAGGGCAATCAGAACCTTCTGAAAATTACCTAGAAGGTAAAAAAAAAATGTGCAAAAGAAATGAAAAGTTCCAGGCCCCTTCTACATCTTACTGATGATGCTAATCACAAAACTGAAGAGTCCTCAGTGAGCCACAAAGCAAAAATTTCTAAGAAAGCCAGTTTCTGTCGTGAAAGATTTTTTACTTGGGAAAACTCCAGAATCTAAGTACTTGAGAAAGCACCTTTTATCAAAGGCCAACTGGGCACTGGCCACGGTTTCTTTTTCAGAATTTCCATTCCTATCAATAAGTAAAAAAAAAAAAAGTTACCAAAAGGGAGGTGTTGGAACATGGTTCGCTCTTTTTAAGTTGCGAGTTAGGTAAGGAGGAAAACGAGAAGACAGAGTCAGCATCTTCATCTTCAGAATTTCCCTAAGAGAACCACACGAATGATGATTCCCGAGTGGCCGCGTGTACTTGGGCTGTCCACGTCCTCACCTCCATGTCCTCACCTCCAAAGCAGAGAAGGCCTGGTAGGGGCAGAGGCACGTGCAGAAGGCGCAGCCCTGCTCCTGGGGAAGAGGACTAGCGGGCCCTTGGGCCCAGCACCACTTCCTGCCCGCGCGCTTCCGGACGGTAAACAGGAACTCGGAAGTGAGAAGGACTGCGGCTCCGGGCCTTGCAGGAGGGCGGGGAGAAGAACTGACTCTGAGCCCCGCGGGCAGCAAGACTGAGGCTGTGCTGCTAGTGGCGCAGTCAGGGGAAGCGGCCAGCGGTCCACAGAAACAGCGCGGGAAGGAGGGGGAGAGGAGGAGGGGCGGCGGCTCCGCGCATCGCTGGCCCGCCACAGCCGCCGGGAGGACCGAGCACTCAGCACCCGGGGCGAGAAGGCAGCTCCCTAATCCAGGACGCATGGGGAGCACCGGGTCACTCCACATAGCAACCCGCTCCGGACAGCCTGGGGCGGGAGGGTGCGGGCTCGCGTGCCAGGACCGATCTCCGAGACCCGGCGCTCCTCATCAGGGGCCAGGGAGGCCCCGCGGACCGCTGGCAGGGGCAGGGGTAGGGGAGACCCCGCGGACCGCCGACAGGGGTAGGGGAGACCCCGCGGGCCGCCGGCAGGGGTAGGGGAGACCCCCGCGAGCCGCCGACAGGGGTACGGGAGACCCCGCGGACCGCCGGCAGGGGTAGGGGAGACCCCGCGGGCCGCCGGCAGGGGTAGGGGAGACCCCGCGGGCCGCCGACAGGGGTAGGGGAGACCCCGCGGGCCGCCGACAGGGGTAGGGGAGACCCCGCGGGCCGCCGTCAGGGGCAGGGGAGACCCCGCGGGCCGCCGACAAAGGCAGGGGAGACCCCGCGGGCCGCCGACAGGGGTAGGGGAGACCCCGCGGGCCGCCGGCAAGGGTAGGGGAGACCCCGCGGGCCGCCGACAGGGGTAGGGGAGACCCCGCGGGCCGCCGGCAGGGGTAGGGGAGACCCCGCGGGCCGCCGGCAGGGGTAGGGGAGACCCCGCGGGCCGCCGGCAAGGGTAGGGGAGACCCCGCGGGCCGCCGGCAGGGGTAGGGGAGACCCCGCGGACCGCCGTCAGGGGCAGGGGAGACCCCGCGGACCGTCGTCAGGGGCAGGGGAGACCCGGCGGACCGCCGTCAGGGGCAGGGGAGACCCCGCGGACCGCCGACAGGGGCGGGGGAGACCCCGCGGGCCGCTGGCAGGGGCGGGGGAGACCCCGCGGACCGCCGTCAGGGGCAGGAGAAACCGGGCGGGAAGCTAACAAGGGCAAGGGAGACCGGGCGGGTAGCTAACAGGGGCGGGGAGAACGGGGTTGGAAGATAACAAGGGCAGGGGAGACCGGGCGGGCCGCTGACAGGGGCGGAAGAGACCGGGCAGGCCGCGGACAGGGGCTGGGAGACCCCGGGTTGGTGACGTTCCCGCAGGCCGCTCCCTACAGTGGAAGGATTTGGCCTCGGCCTACCCGGAGCTACGGTGTCCCTGTCCTCCGAAAGCGTCAGGAACCCGACCGGAGCGAATTCCCGCCAGGAACTGAGAAGCCCGCCAGCTCTCACCTTTCAAAGTGTCTCCGCCTCTGTCCCGGCCTCCGCCTCCGCCTGGCTCCTCAGCAGCTATGCTCCACCTAGTTCCGGGAGTGGCAGGAAGTCCCGCCTCTGGGCGGGACCTGCGACGGAGCCGGGGGCGTCTTCCGGGAGCGCGCTGGGGGTGCAGCTGAGGTTGGAGAGGCACGGAGGGCAGGCGGGCGGGAGGTCGGAACAGGCCAGGCGAGGCCGAGCGGACCAGGTATCTGAGGAGGGCGCGTTAGCGCTCCTTCCGCGCCGGGCCATCTTTGGGATGTGGCGGGGTTAGCGACGGGCCTCGGTGTGAGGATGATGGCGGCCACCGGGAAGTACTGCACCTGTAATTCTGGGCATCGGTCCGGAATAGCGGTTGTCTTGTATGTCGGCTGTTAAAGGCCTTTCCGCAAACTCTGTCCTCTGGCTCTGCCTAGTCCTTGACCGCTAGGCCGAGCAGGGGACAGGTGGGTAGGGGCGGTGGTCAGGGGCTGAGACTCGGGGGGCGGGGTCTGGCGAGGGGCGGGTTCAGGAAGCTAGGAGCAGGGGTCAGGCTGCCAGTCGGAGGGCGAAGGGCCACCGGGTCTAGCCTGTGGAAAGTTGAGGTTCTTCCAGTGGGTCACAATAAGAATTGTTGTGAATTCACAGTGGAGTGAGTTCTAGACTCACAATGTCAGGGAAACGGAAGCGTGTGGTGTTGACTATTAAAGATAAACTTGATATAATAAAGAAACTCGAAGATGGAGGCTCTTCCAAGCAACTGGCGGTGATATATGGGATTGGTGAAACAACAGTTAGGGATATAAGAAAAAACAAGGAAAAGATCATAACTTACGCAAGCAGCTCAGATTCCACAAGTCTTCTCGCCAAGAGAAAGTCTATGAAGCCATCTATGTATGAGGAATTAGACCGAGCGATGCTGGAATGGTTCAATCAGCAGAGAGCGAAAGGGAATCCCATATCTGGACCAATTTGTGCTAAACGGGCAGAATTCTTTTTCTATGCTTTGGGCATGGATGGTGATTTTAACCCTTCTGCTGGTTGGTTAACTCGTTTTAAGCAGCGGCACAGCATTAGAGAGATTAACATTAGAAATGAAAGATTAAATGGAGATGAGAATGCCGGGGAAGATTTTTGTAACAATTTTCGAGATTTTATTGAACAAGAGAACTTGCAACCTGAACAAATCTATAATGCAGATGAGACTGGACTCTTCTGGAAGTGCCTACCTTCTAGGACTTCAGTAATCAAAGGTAAATGCACTGTCCCTGGGCGCAAGTCAGTTGAAGAAAGAGTCACTGTTATGTGTTGCGCTAATGCAACAGGCTTACACAAACTTAAACTCTGTGTTGTGGGCAAAGCAAAGAAACCTCGCTCCTTCCAGTCCACTGACACCCTAAACTTGCCTGTCTCTTACTTCAGCCAAAAAGGTGCATGGATGGATCTTTCCATTTTCCGACAATGGTTTGATAGGATTTTTGTGCCACAGGTTCGAGAGCACTTAAGATCCAAAGGCTTGCAGGAAAAAGCTGTCCTCTTGCTGGATAATTCACCAACACATCCAAATGAAAACGTTCTGAGGTCAGATGATGGCCAAATATTTGTTAAATATTTACCACCTAATGTGGCTTCATTGATTCAGCCTTTGGATCAGGGAGTTATAGCAACAATGAAGAGAAACTATCGGGCAGGTCTTCTCCAGAACAATTTGGAAGAAGGTGATGACCTGAAGTCGTTCTGGAAGAAGCTAACTCTGTTGGATGCACTTTATGAAATAGCAATGGCCTGGAACTTAGTAAAACCAGTTACCATTAGCAGGGCTTGGAAACAGATTCTCCCTAACATAGAGGAAAAAGAAGGCTTGGACTTTGATGAGGAAGCTATTTCTGTGGCCACCATTTTACAACATACCAGAGGATTGGAAAATGTGACTACCGAAAACATTGAAAAATGGCTTGAGGTTGACAGTACTGAGCCAGGTTATGAAGTGTTAACTGACAGTGAAATAATCAGAAGAGCCCAAGGCCAGCCACAGGAATCCAGTGAAAATGACGAAGAGGAAATTGAACTGATTCCAGAGAAACATATAAATCACACAGCTGCTCTCCAGTGGACTGAAAATTTACTGGATTATCTAGAACAGCAAGGTGATATGATTCTACCTGATAGACTGGTAATTCGTAAGCTTAGAGCCACCATCAGAAATAAACAAAAGATGTCAAACTCCAGTCAATAATTGCATTTGAATTTTATCATTACTATAGTAATTGTATTTGTGACATTTAGTCTCTGCAATGTCTTTGTGTTTTGAATTGTCAGACATAAAGTCCTAAGAAATACAGATCAGAAAATGTATCTGAAGTTTTCTGAGGATTATGTGCTTTTGTTATGTGTCTTATCCCTTTATTTGTACAGCTAGAACTAATTCTGTATAGATAGAAATTGCACATACCCTATATTTACTTCGTAAATTGATTATGGCTTCTGTAACAGTGGCATTCCCTACATTTTCTAGCTTTAAATGTTAGAGATGATAGTGAACAGATAAAGCACTTTCCTGAATTCTTTTGCTTGAATTTTGAAGACTGGCATAGCAATCTTTTCTTGTGCTAGCCAACTGAAGTGATTGCCTGGGTTTTTGTATCTGTATAGACTAAGAAATATATGGTTAGATTTCAGGATATATAGTAATTTAAAAATGAAGTTCATTTATGATGGAAATTATATATGAATTATAAAAATAACTTAGAAGTCATACATCTGTTTTCTTACATTTTGAACATAATTCTGAAAATAATTTATATATAGGAAGTAATTATTAAATGAGAGAAATTGGTAAGCTGATTTATAAAAGGTATTCTGATCAGTTCATTTGAAAAAGCTGGGAGTTAAAAATTGGGAGACCTTTGTAGGTTTATTTATACAAAGAGAAAAATAAGGTTTCTTTAATTTTGTTTACTTTGAGTTGGATAGCAGTGTATAATTATTTATTCACCTAGTTTTAGTAAAGTTTTTAATTGTTACATGTAGTAATATACACTGCACTTATATTTGGGGAATATCTCTGGAATTTGGAAGTTAACTTTGTTTTTACTCAGTATTTGGAAATATCTATAACTTGAAAATTTTTGTTATACATGGCTGGTTTATTTGATATGAAGAATAAAGTTTTATTTTAAGTATATGTTTGTATCCTGTTTTATGAAGAAAGCAATAATAACTGGGACGTGTCAGAGATAAGGGATTATTTCCTGTTTTGACACTTTAAAAAAGGAATTCCCAAATTTGTTAGAATTTTGACAATTAAAAAAAAATTTTGCTCATCCAAAATATTGAAAATAGTTTGCATGTATTAAAATTAGTATAATTTAAGAGCAAATGTTCCATTATAGTGTGGACACAAAATTTAATAAAAAATATGGAACTTGTATCAGTTACTTCTGAAAGTTAAAATTTTTCTGTTGAAATAGAACCCTTCTTAGAATTCTAAAATTTAAAAAGAAATTTACCATTCCACAATCTGTGTTATTTTATTCTGTATATTTCAAAGGGTGTATCTGTGAAGCAAAGTGTTTAAGAGCTGTGTTCAATTGCATTATCTCTGTTCTCAGTGGAAAAAAAAATCAGAAGTTCACATATTGAGTCAGATGATTTCTACTATTAGATTGCGTATAAACTAGCTTATATAAAATGAAAACCAAGAAACTTTGTTTAAATTATTTTCTGGATTTCTTTAGTTTTTAGAATTAATCTTGTGTGTGTGGAATGCAGCTATACAATTGCTACCTGATGGTCAAATTGCTCTTACTGTTAAGCTGTGTGGCTTTATTACCCAGTAAAAGGTTCATTCATTCATTGAAGTCTTGAGGGTTAATCTTGCCACTCTCCAGACTACGAAACCAGGCTTTGCAGCTATCTATTCTCTAAGCTTGTAAACACTGTTAAACTAGCAGTTCTGTTTTGATTCACCTGTGTCTATTTTAAAAGCTACCAATTATTGAATCCCATTTGTGTTTTAAGCTGTGTACTTTACCATTTAGTCCTCTAATTGTGAATTAGAGAGAAGGTCATGTCGGTTGTCTCTTATTCTTAATTGCTGGCAGCCCAGGTGTTTGACTCTAAAGCCTTATTGTTACTATCCAATCTAGGGTAAACTTCCTCATTCCCAGTCTTCAATATTCTTTACTCTCTTCTGTATCACTTGTCACAAGGAGATGGAATTTCCTGTCTGTTTCCCAGTGCGTTTCTGAAAACCATTGTCTTTTCCTTTATCCTGAATCTTCTTTGTCCTGTACTATTTGTGTTACTCTTTTATATCAGTAATGGGATCACATGCTTGGGTTGACTGCCTTTTCTAGGTAATCCGTAAGAATCCTTTATCACTTTAACTTAGTTAAAGTCAATATTGGGCAGCTAACCAGTTCATGTACTCTTAAGTTCATAAGACTGTTGGCAAAAATAGAAGAGCCAGCATGATACCAACATGGAAATCTTGTTAGTCCAAAGGAAAATCACTACTACCAAAAAACAAGAGCATAGTTAGGTTAGCATCCAAACAGCAAAGAAGGGAAAAAGTAAGACAATATGTAGAGTAAGATTATATTCAGGTAGAAGAGGGTGTAGTTAAAGAAAAAGGAGGAAATGTCCAGGCAGTGTGTACTTCATAATGTGTAACAGACTGGGATTTACTGGCTTGTGCTGCATGCTCTTGGATGGATTAAGCCACTTAAAAGTTAGATGCATTTGATCAATAGTTGAGACCATTTGATTTATTTATTTATTTATTTATTTATTTATTTATTTATTTATTTATTACTTTTTGGTCTTTTCAAGACAGGGTCTCCCTGTAGTCCCAGCTGTCCTGGAACTCACTCTGTAGACCAGGCTGGCCTTGAACTCACAAGATTGTAAAGTTGAGTACAACTGTCCTGAAAGTCATAAATCTTTGGTTTCCAATTCGTGTTCTCTCATTACCTTAACATGAAGGCACCATTTGTCTATTTCTCCATTAAAGAACAGCTCTTATCTCTCACTGGTCTTGCTACTTGTTTCTTTGTTTGCGCTTTTTTGTATTTTGCTTTTTTATGTATATTTTTTACTTGTTTTTTAGGTTTGGTATCTTTTCCGAGACAAGAGGTACTCTTGTACGAACCCACTGGTCGCTGGGGGACCACTACTGTAGACCAGGCTGGCCTTGAACTCACAAAGATCCGCCTGCCTCTGCCTCCCAAGTGCTAGGATTAAAGGCGTGCACCACTATCCCCGGCTTTACTTCACTTTTCTTTTTTTCTTTTTATTTTCTATGTGTATGAGTGTTCTGTCTGCATGTAGGTTTGTGCACCCGTGTCGTGCAATGCCGCAGAGGTCAGAAGAGGGTGTCGGATTCCCCTGGAACTGGAGTTACGGACTGTTTTCAGCTGCCATGTGGGTGCTGGGGATCGAACCCTGGTCCTCTGCAAGAGCAGTCGGTGCTCTTAACCGCTAGGCTATCTCTCCAGCCCTTTACTTCACTTTTCAACCCCTAACCTAAAATGATCAACCTTCAAGCTCTTAAGACCATATTCCTTAGGGATGTCTTTTAACATGTCCTTGTTTAAGGTTGTCAGCACTCCATAGAACTTAATCTCATACAGCCCTGTTGAGTAGAAGTTGGGGTGGAAGAATGTCAAGCTGGCAGTTGCCTCCTTGGTGGCAGTACTGGAAAAATTACTTTCCAGCCTCAGACTCTTAAGTCTTGTGATGAAATTACTTTGGTGCCTGGGCTCCAAGCATCTAGAAATCAGGAACCATGGGTCCATGTTTTGCAGGGTACTATATGGTAATGAACATGTAAATATTCTAGGATATCTGGGATATATGACTATCTGTATTCAAAGGATGTATACTATATAGAAGACAAAAATGGAAAATAGCATGTTATATGCTGAAGGAGTACCAATGAGACTAATGAGTGACACAGGCTTTGTTCTGACAGAAGGGTGAAAATGGTGACAGCTGACTTGTCCTTCTGGGTCTCATGATACTTTCACGGACAGTTGCTTAGTGTTCAGGAGCAAAAACAAATTTGTTCCGAGAATGAACAAAACCTTAGTCAAAACCTAGCTGCATGGATGAATTATTAAGTGAGAAGTCCTGTAGTTCTCAAAGATGCCTGCATTAATCAAGATATCTGGGAATTAAGATACAAAATATTTATCTTAGACCAGTCAAATCAAGATTATACATTTCAATCAGATTTCCTCCTGCCTGTTTTCAGTGTAGAATTCTTTTTGAGACCTAACCCTACCACCCAAATTTCTAGAATATTCTCTAAAAACCTTTTTATTTCTTGTAGGTATTTGAAGATTTTTAGTCTCCCTCTCTCTCCTCCTCTCTTCCCCTTCCCTCCCCATCCTGATTTCCTTCCCTCCCCCTCCCCATTTCCTTCCCTTTCCCTCCCTTTCTCATTTGTTAAGCACAGCAAGGATCAAACACTAATTTTCTGTCTCTTTGCAGTCACTTACTCTAGGGCAGACCTTCTTGTGTGCACACCTATGTGTGTGAGAAGTCCATGGATGTATTTGAGGATGCACTCCATGTGGGTGCTTGTGGAAACCAGAGGTTCACATTAGGGTGATCCATCAGTTACTTCATATTTTTTGATATGGGATCACTTGATGTACCAGGAGTTTGCCATTTCAGCTAGACTGGCTGGCCAAGAGCACCCCAGGATCTGTTTGTCTGCCTCTCAGTGCCAGGGTTACAGGCATGCACTACTGTGCTCAGCTTTTATGTGGGTGCTAAGGATCCAAACTCTGGTCCTCTGGCTTGCTCAGCCTACTCTACCCACTGAGCTACCTCTCCAGCCCCTAGTGCAGAACTTGAACTCAGCACTGTGCTCCAGCCAATTGTGGGAGGTGATCTGTGTGCTGCAGGAACTTAACAATGTCTCTTACCCCTTTTAACTACTCCTTTGTTGTAGCTAGGAGCAAACCAACAGTGTCTGCAGATGCTGCCAGGCGGCCTCTACAACAAGCTCCTAGGCACTTGGTCTCCTTTCTAAATTATTGAAAATAGCATATACTTTTAAATCCCTTCCGTCTTCCCACTGCTTAGTAGTTGCTCTGTGGTGTCCATTTTGTTCTCAGGGATAACAGGGTTTGTAGCATGCCACTAAAAGATGCTCCTTTCTTCCATTTAGGCAACTAGTGATGAAGTAAACGTGTTTTAGAGGTTCAGTATTGTAAGTTCATTATCTCTTAGCAGTCTCATGAGGTTTTGTCGGAATGTGACATTTAAGTGGTTCTTAGATCCATGGTCTTTTTTATCTTGTGATTTTGCATCTTCTCCACCTCTAGTCTCTTCAAAATGAAAACTACACACTAGCTCATTTTTCCCTGTTCTGAGGGTCAAACCTACAATCTTGTTCATGCTAGGCAATCACCCTTCCACTGAGCTACATCTCCCACCCTCACATTGGATTCTTCCTTTTCTCAGCAGTTGTCTGTGTTCATGTTATTGGTAGGAACCAGTCAAGTGGCCTAGAGCTGGGGCTAGGGATGTGCTGGGATGCTGAGAATGATTCCATAGCTAAGCGGCTGCTTCTGGGTGACAGCTTTATAAAATAGGGGAACATACACATATGTGTGAATGATTAGCCCTTTCTGAAACAGAAATAGATTAGAGCAATGATTTTCGTAGAATCTACCAAAGGCGTTTTAAGAAGACTAGCAGTACACGAGCTCTCCCAGAGGATCTGATTTATTTGGTCTAGGATAATTGTATTTTTTTAAATTCCTAGGTATCTTATTCATCCAGCCATCTTTGAGAGCTACAAGATTATAATGTGCAAGGCAAACCAAGTAGATAATATGAGGAAAAGAATGTATTTTTTTTATGGAAATGAAATCAGGGCTGTGCATAACCATGGGAAGCTGAGTATGTGCTGTGGTTTGAATGTCTCCTCCAAAATTCATGTTCAAGTTTATGAGCCAATGTAATGGCATGGAGAGGAGCAGCCTTTAAGCCTGGGAACTTGCTCATATGAACTTACAGCAATGATGACAGCATGCAGAAGATGAATATAAATAAACCAGACAAAAACCCAGCACAGAAATGAGCAATGGGGTAAGAAAGCCCAACTTAGCTGAGGAACTATGGCAGCTAATCACTGCTCAGTAAGGGAGAGAGGGTCTTCGTTAAGGGAGTGTATTAGTTACTTTTTTGTTGCTGTGATAAAACACTGTGACCAAGGGAACTTATAAAAGGAAGAATTTGGGGGCTGGAGAGATGGCCTAGTGGTTAAGAGCGCCGACGGCTCTTACAGAGGACCCGGGTTCGATCCCCAGCACCCACATGGCGGCCGAGAACCGTCTGTAACTCCAATTCCAGGAGAACTCCAGTTCCAGGGGAATCCGACACCCTCTTCTGACCTCCGCGGCATTGCGCGACACGGGTGCACAAACCTGCATGCAGACAGTACATTCATACACATACACAAATAAATAAAATTTAAAAAAAGGAAGAATTTATTTAAGCTTAGGTTCCATCATGGTGGGGAGGCATGGTGGCAGGTGGTGGTTGGAGCTGAAAGAGGAGCGCTCACATCTTCAAGCAAACTCAGGAAGCCTATAATGGCTGGAAATCTGGCAAAGCTTAAGGACCCTCGAAGATCCCCCAGTGACATGCTTCCTCCAGCAAGGCCACATCTAAGACCTCTGCAAACAGTGGCACTAACTGGGGACAAATGTCTAGATATTTGGAGCCTATGGGGAACATTCTCATTCAGATCATCACAGGAAGTGACACTAGATAGGCTGACCAGCTTCCAATGAAAAAACCCACATGGTGGGACATCTGGATACATAAAGTCAACTAGATAGACCTTACCATATATGACAATGCATGAAATCTGGTGGGTGGGTTATACGGGGTACAGAGAGGGGAGGGGTCTAAAGATGATTAAGATGTATGCAATACATAAAATTTCAATAAAAATTGAACAAGAACAAGAAGAAAAGAAAAAGAAGGCAGAGGAGGAAGAAGAAGAGGAGGAGGAGGGAGAGGAGGAGGTGATTAGGCCAAGAGGATTAATGCTGAAATAAATCCCTCTGCCCCTCCCCCCTCCTTCACCCCCAGCTCTGCTTTGCTTTCCACAAAGCAGCCATGTAGAAGCAGGGCCCTCAGCAGATACCAGCACCTTGATCTTGGACTCACTGGTTATGATAGGGAAGCAATTATAGTGGGAGAGAAGTTATGCTGGACATTCACAAACACTTCAACCACTGGATCTGGCCATTCTGTCTGATTTCCTTTAGTGGACCTTCTACCTCTACCTTCCCACTGACGGGAAAGTGGTTCTTGGGGTTTTGTCCAGCTCCTTTACTCCTTTTCCTGGCCATATCACCCTTAGATGATCTTATTTTAGGTATGGATTCTATCCCTACTTAAAATTTTGAGCAGTCTCGGGTCTACCATTCCATGTAAAATCACTTTCCATTGTTCCATGTTATTACAACCAATAATACCAAGATTTAAATTCTGCTATAAACTTTTTCAGGGGGTGAAGAACATGTACTGCTCTTCCAGAGGACCCAAGTTTAGTTCCTCGCATCTATGTTGGCTCAAAATAACAGCCTTTATCTCCAACTCCAAGGCACCCATGTCCTCTTCTGTACTCACATGCACACCCCATAGTACCCCATAAACAATTAAAAATTTTTTTTATTAATTTTATTTATTTCCATATGTGTATGAATGTACTGTCTGCATGCAAGTCTGTGCACTTGTGTCGTGCAATGCCGCGGAGGTCAGAAGAGAGTGTCGGATTCCCCTGGAACTGGAGTTCTCCTGGAATTGGAGTTTCAGACGGTTCTCGGCCGCCATGTGGGTGCTGGGGATCGAACCCGGGTCCTCTGTAAGAGCCGTCAGCGCTCTTAACCGCTAGGCCATCTCTCCAGCCCCCCATAAACAATTTTTTTAAAGCAACAAAAATGATATCCTTTCTTTGGCCTGGGAGGTAGCAAATTATAATCTTGTAACTCTCAAAGATGGCTGCATGAAGATACCTAGGAATTAAATTAAAAAAAGAATTTGTAGATGAAGTTTATAATTATTTTGTTTTCTCAATGGAATAGAGGAAGAGTAACAAAGACTCCCCTGTCCTCCATTTATTGGTTATAGATGCAAATCCACAAACCAGAAATGAATAAGGCTTATGCTACAGTCATTCCTGTTTTATAAAGATTTATTTTTAAGTATATGTATGTGTGTGTTTGTATGTGGGTGTGTACATGTGAGTGCAGGTGCCCACGGAGGCCAGAAGAGGGTGCTGCATCCCCCTGGAACTGGAGTTACAGGCCGTTGTGAGATACCTGATGTGGGTGCTGGGAACCAAACTAGATTCCTCTTCAAAAGCAGTATGCAATCTTAACCACTGAGCCATCTCTCCAGCCTTCATAACTCATTTTGTTCTAAGGGTGATTCCCAGTACTCAGTAGTATTTAATATTGAGTGTCTTTTCATAGGTTTACCATCTGGAAATCTCCTTTGGTGGGGTATTGCATTCAGATCCACTATTTTTTCCCTTTTTCTTTTGGGATACCTGGGGATGAAACCTAGGGTGTGTGCACTTGGTGGGCGAGCACTCTTCCACTGAGCTACATCCTAGCCCTCTTGCCCAGGTTCTTTTATTTTTACGTGTGTGTGTGTGTGTTTAAGAGTGTTATGCCTGTATGTATGTAAGTGCACCCATTCCATGCAGTGCCCATGGAGGACAGCAGGGAGGTCGGATCCCCTGGAACTATTATGGATGGTTTTAGCCACCATGTGGGTGCTGGGATTTGAACTAGACTCTCTGCAAGAGCAGCCAGTTCACTCATCTTTCCAGCCCCTCCTTTTGCCCATTTTAACATTGTTTCAACGGGGATTTTACATTTTTAAATTTTATTAAAGTCCAACTTACTAAGCATGGTTCATCTGTTGATCTTTTTTCTAAAAAGTAATCACAAAACCCAATGTGACATGGATTTTCTAGTGTGCTATCTTCTCAGAGTTCTATATTTTACATTACAGTGATGGGCCATTTAAAATTAATTTTTACAAAGTGCCCAAAGTCTGTGTCTAGATTTATTTTGGGTATGTTCATCCAGTTTCTCCATCATCACCACCCTGTTGCCACTTTGTCAAAGAATGGAGACGTTGACTGTATTTGTGTATATAGACTTTGTTCTCCGTTGCTGTTTATCTTTTCTTCTGCAAACATCACACTGTTTTGGTTACTGTAGCTTTGAAATAAATTTTAAAGTCAAATTATGTCAGTTCTGATTTCATTTTTCTGCTTGCTATCCTGGCTCTTCTGCCTTTCCATCTCAGTGTTAAAATCAGTTTGAGAATCCATAATATAATTTGTCGGCATTTTTACTGAATTTTTTACTTTCTCCATCTTTAAAAGTTTTTATTTATTTTTTATGTGCATAGTTATTTTGCCTGTATGTATGTATTATGTGTACCCTTGCATCCACAGAGGTCAGAAGAGGGCATCAGATTCCCTGGAACTGGAGTTGTTATCTGCCATGTGGGTGCTGGGAACTGAACCCAGTTCCTCTGCAAGAGCAGCCAGTGCTCTTAACTGCTGAGCCATCTCTCCAATCCCACCCCCTTGACTTTTTGAGAGAGACTCGTGCTGTACAGCCCAGGCTGCCTTGCACTAGCAGTCCTACCTAGCTCAGCCTCCCCAGCACTGGGATCACAGGTATGTATTACAGCAACTCATGACAAATTTTCTTGCAACTCCAGATCAAGTTGGAAAGAGCTGACAGTTTTCCTGCTAGTCAACAGAGGCATCTGTTCCTTTGATTTGATCTTCAGTTTCTTCCATTAGAGCTTTATAGTTTTCTCACATAGGCTTAGATATATTTTGTTAGGTCTATTTTTAGTTTTGTGGTGTTGGAGGTGAGGCCCAGGGCCTCATATATTCTGTGCAAACATGCTACCCTTGAGCTCTATCCCAACCCTCTTCTGTATTTTTGTTTCATTTTTCTTCATTTGATGCTAATGTAAATGGTTTGTTTCTATATTTAACTTCCATTGTTTATTTCTTCTATATATGAAAGTAATTGTTTTGTATACTAACTTGTATCTTGTAATCTTCTGTAATCAAGTCCTTATTCTAATCAGTTTTTAAAAATCAATTCTCTGAAATTTTCTTTGTAAACAGAAAGTGAACAAAAGGAGTTTTGTTTCTTCCTACTGCATGCCTTTCCCCTTTTGAAAGCCAGTTATTTTTCTTTACACAATTCAAACAACAGTACTGATACACTTTAACGACATGTAACTGATACTCACAATTTGACAAGGTACATCATCTCAGTTGATACAGGACATTAAACACTTTAATATAATGGTCTTTGTCACCCCTGTGTAGAAACAACTGTTCTTACCACAGTTCACTGGTGTGTATTTCCTTTCTTTTTGAGGAAGTGTATGTGTCATTTCATTAGCTGTTGGAAAGATGTAAGACATGGTTACTTTATTATTATTATTATTATTATTATTATTTATTATTGTGTGTGTGCATGTGCATGTGTGTGTGCACGTGCCTGTGTAGGTGCATGCCTACCACAGCACTGTGCATGCAGGTCAGAAGACAGCTTTGTGGAGTCAGTTCTCTCTTCCATCTCAAACTTGGGTTTCCAGACTAACATGATAAATATTTAACTGCTGCACTATCTCTCTAGTCCATCTTTAGTTTTTAAAAAGAAAATGTTTCACTATTTCATTATTTGAAAGTGAGATTGGGCAACTTATTCTGTATTTGTTAAGATTATAAAATTTGATCACTAGGTAGTCATGCTTCTTTTATAAAAGAAAATGTGAGGCATAAACCCAGCTTTTGAGACAGATTTTTGCTATGAACCTCAGGCTGGCCTTAAACTCATGATCTGCTTTGCCCTAACCTCCTCAGAGTAGGTACTACAGATTTATACTATTATGCCCAGCTAGAAAATACAAAATACCAGTTGCACTTTTCCTGTAAACAGTAATTTCCAACTCAAGAGTTGCAGACCTTTTCTACTTAAATCAGTATCTAGAAAAGAGAACTGGAAAGGGAGCTCAGCTTATCTCAAGTAGATGCACAGAGAAACAGAAAAATCAGTGCTAGACAGCTTCTCCCTTTTCCTATCAAACTTAGTAAGTACTTTAAAAAACACCTTTAATGACTATTATGAAGAAAATAGAAGGGGAATGGTGACTTCCAGTGAGTGTCTTCATGGGCTGCCACATGCATTTTACTCTGTCACGATTTTGAATGGAAAAGCAGAATAAGAAATGATAGGCATAGAAATGACAGTTTTATCAAATTGTTCAAAATGTTACAGTGTGAAGTAGATGCAGTTCCCTGAGACAGGCAGTTATGGAGACAGTCAGGATCACTACACAAAAGGCCTGCAATTACAAAAATACCTGGGAGATTCTCTCTCTCTCTCTCCTCTCTTTCTCTCCCCCCCACACATAGACACACACACACACACACACACACACACACACACACACACACACACAGAGCCCCATAATGTACACAGCCTGCAGAAAAGCAGTCACCATGCATAAAGGACGCTGAAGAATGCACATCCTGTTTTCATCTTATTTTATGACTACAGCTTTGATTGGAGCTCCATTTAGAAATCTTAATTTTTAACAATGGAAGTTCAAAGTAGGGATTTTGGAGCAACTGCAATACAAAGCCAAACAAAAAGAAACAATGCTTTGCCTGCATTGTAAATGGAGAATGACCGCCATCTTGTGGATTAGAATATTGACTTAAAAAAATGTTAACAGTGTTTACATTTAAGTAGTTCTGGGAAAAAATGACTGTGGGAACAAGTCACAGGAAATTGAACTTGCAGTTTCTCAACTCATATTTTTAATCTAAGCTAAAGTACTTTAATAGAAGAATTACATTAGTAAATGATTACTTAGCAACAGGCTCCAAAGAACACAGATGTGAATGATTTTATTTTATTTTTTTACCTGTCCTTTCCTAAGCATATTGAGTACAAGGTTCATTCAAGAAATGACAACATGATTGATTCCCCTACTTTGCCATTTCCTTGCGCTTTACAATGTAACTTAAAGCACTTCACAAACTACCAGTTTTGGTGGTACCCCCAAAACAGTGCTTAGTTTGTGAATCCTGTTGTACTGGGCCCCTTCAGAGCATCTAGACCCGAGGGTAAAGGGTTCTGAAATGAATTTAAGACTGCAAAGGTGCAATGTGCCACACTGCTGACCATTTTCAGGTGTTGTTTGCTTCTTACACATGAAGACAGAGCTTAGGGAAGCTGAAATATCAGCAGGTGTAACATGAAAGTAAAACTGAGGGCCAAGGGCCAAGTGAGGTTGAAAAAAATGGGAGGGCGTGGTCCGTACAGCCTTTGATGCCAGCACTCAAGAGGCAGAGCAGGGGAATCTCTGTGGGATCTAGGCCAGCCTGGTTTACATAGCAAGTTCCAGTCCAGCTGGAGCTACAGGGAGACCATGTGTCATTTAAGAAAAGGGGATGGGTGGAAGGGCCGGGGAGTCTGGAGGGGAGTGTGCTCAGCATGCTGTATATATCTGCATGAAAAATGAAAGCTAAGGGGCTGGAGAAATGGCTCAGCAGTTAAGAGGGCTTACTGCTCTTCCCTCATCTGTGGATGCTA
Organism: Rhizomys pruinosus; assembly: GCA_009823505.1. Lineage (NCBI taxonomy): Eukaryota > Metazoa > Chordata > Mammalia > Rodentia > Spalacidae > Rhizomys > Rhizomys pruinosus. Next base: position 156,326 of record VZQC01011398.1, on the reverse strand, counting down.
GCGCCAAGTACCTAGTTGTAAGGCATACTGAGCAATGTTAATGTTATATTCTTCCTGATCTGAAAACAACTGTGCTCTTATATTGTGAATCCCTTAACAGGTTCTAGAATTAACCTACCATTTATTTTCAGACTTAGGAATTTTTGGTATATGGGTGGAGGTTATGTATGCATATTTTAGAATAATATAAAATCAAAAGAATGAGAACAAATAAAAACAGGGCTTACTGCTTTTGAAGAGGACCTGGGTTCAGTTTCCAGTACCCACATGGAAGTTTGTCATAAATATGTATTATTTATGGGGTCAGATGCTTGAAAAAACACCAAGAGTGGCAGTGATGGGATCGTGGGTGCTTCAGTTGCTCAGCCTGTGTGTGCGTTTGCCCCTTTAAACATGAAAAGATAGTTCCCATTTTCTAGTAAAGAGTAGCCTATCTCCAAACCAAAACCAAACCAAACCATGCTCCCCAAACCAGAAAACAAGCAAGCAAATTCAAATTTTCATGTAAAAATTTCAGAAAATTGTAGAAGAATTATTTGGAGTTAAAATTCAGGTATATAGGGTGTTGAGCTAAGCTTCAAATAAAACTGAAGTTTCATGGAAACAGCTTCCCGGACTGAGCCAAACTGCAGCTCTGGAGCAGGCTGACCAAGACAGCCGTTCTCATCCCCGGGCCCAGCTTTCCTGCCAGCCTCTCTGTTTATGGAAAGGTCTGGCTTGCTTACGCTACTTTGGGGAGCTTGAGCACATCACACTTCAGTGAAAGTGGAATTAGTTTTGTGATCTTCAAAACATACTGGGAATCGCATTAAAAGAGCCGCTACATGAATGCTGCAGATGATCTCTTCCTCCAGAGCTCTGCTCTGGCCCACGCTGACTGTGGGGGGCGCTTCCCTCTGGGGAAGTCACCTGTTGATGCAATTATGAAACAAAATGAGAACAGCAATGAATGATGTTAAATACTAAGTTACAATTTAATACACAATGTTTAGTTTGGCAAAGTGTGTTTGCAGGCATGAGTTCTTTCGTATGTGTGGTTTCCCTCCTCTTTATGGATACTTCTTCCCTAAATTTCTATATATTTATTTGAATTTAAAAGATAATTTTACGTGTATTTATTTAAATATTTGTTTTTGTAGACAGGGCTTATGAAGCACAGGCTAGCCTCGAATTATGTTAATGAGGCTGAGCTTGAACTCCTGACCCTCCTGCCTCCATCTCCCAGGAGCTGGGATTGCAAGTGTGCACTACCATGCCTGCTTTTTATACTACCTTGATTTCCACAAAAAATGTGCATTTTTCTTTTACATCAGGATATTTTCAAATACTTTCCAGAGTGGCTGAAATAAAGGGTAGGAACCTGTGGATTCTCATCAAAACATCATTTTTCTGTCATGAGAAACACTTAAAACACAGTCTTTAATTAAGTTCTTCCTGTACAACTCTGATGAAAGTGAAATTTTGTATCCTTGACCAACATCTCTACAGATCTCCAGCCCCACCCCAGTCTCTGGTGACCATTGCTGTTTTCATCTCTGCTTTTATGAGTCTGACATTTTCAGATTCCACATATAAGATCAAGTACCATTTAACTTCTGGAAGCTGGTTTATTGAGCCTAATATGAGCTTCTCTAGATCCATCCATGTGTTTGCAAATGTCAGATTTTCTCCATGTTAAAGGTTGGCCAGAGAACAGCAACTGCGACTCCCTGCACAAGATCTCCATGAGATCATCCTTCATCACTTTTACAGGACAGGGAGGGGCCCTACCTCTCTCTCTGAAGACTTAAAAGCAGGTAATGGTTGATGGGGGAGGAGGAGACATTTTCTCTAGTAGTGGAGCCACCCCAGAGGTACGGATGCTCCTGTGAACAGAGTTCCACTGTTGGATGTGCAAGGATATCTGTAGTGTGTTGACTTAGAGTCCTTTGAGTAAGTGCCTGGGAATGGTATATTGGGGTCATAACGATATTCCTGTTACTAGTTCTAAATTTTTTTTAGGAACCTCTATACTGATTTCCATACTGGCTAGACTGCCTTACATTTCCACTAGCAGTGTATAACAGTTCCCTTTCCCTACAGCCTCCCCAGAATTTGTTGTTGTTTGTTTTCTTAATGCTTTTATTGATGTTTTGTGTATTTCGGATATCATTTTTCAGTTCAGTTTAGACATATTCCCCTTTCCCTTCTCCCCACCCCACCCCAAATCATCACTCTGCCATAACTGTCTTGTATCTTTCTCTCAGTCTTTTTTTATGTTTAGGAATTCACATTTTCCTCCTTTAATTTCATATTACTCTAAGATAGGCATACATACTTTCCACTCATATACAGTAATCACAGAGTCTGAAAGTAAATGGTGGATGGATTCTAGAGCCTGTTAAGAGATTTACATTGTAACAACATAGTTGCTTTCAGATAAACAGAAATATAACAATAATGTTTAGCTTGCCTTTCATCTGGGGATTTGGTGTTAGCATCCACAAATGAGAGAGACCATTCTCCATTTGTTTTTCTGGGACTATGTTAGTTTACTTAGCATAATGTCCTCTAGTTCCACCCATTTACCTGCAAAGTTCATGATGCCATCTTTCTTTACTGCTGAGTAGTACTCCATCTGTTTTCTTAATATTACCCATTCTGACTTAGATGGGATGGAAGCTCAGTGTATTTTTAATTTGCATTTGCTAGATGGCTGAGGATGCTGAACACCTTTTCACATGTTCATTGGCCATTTGTACTTCATCTTTTAAGAAGTATCTGTTCATTCATTAACCAACTTATTGATTGGGTTGTTTGGTATTTAGTTTTTTTGAGTTCCTTGTATATTTTAGGCATTAATTCTATCTCAGATGTGTTGCTAGCAAAGTCTTTCTCAATTTCTTTTAAGGTTTACTCATTTCCTGGCTGTTCAGAATCTTTTAAATTTTATAAATTTCAACTTGTCAATTCCTGGTATTGTTTTCTGATCTATTAGAGTCCCTTTCAGAAAGCCTTCCTATACCTGTATCTGGCCTATTGGTTAGGAGCTCCTAATGCCTTTGGAGAGGACCAGAGTTTGGTTTCCAGCACCATTGGATAGGTCCCCACTGTCTGTCTGTAACTCCAGCTGCAGGGATCTGACATCTCTGCACACTCACATACACATACAAATACAGATCATTAAAAATGTTAATAACTAATATAAAAAACTGACCTTTTCCTTCTGCATGCTATTGTTGGGCTGTGATGACTGTATGCCCTGCAGTGCAGCCAGAGGTGCAGCATAAACAGGCTTCTGAGGGATGCGAATGTCTCTCTGCCAACTCTCTGGAATATGAAAGGAAAACAGGGGCATTGGGACCTTGGTGGAAGAAGAAGTGCTGAGTTCTGAGTGTTCTTGGGTCTTCACTAGGTATTCTCAGGGGATGTAGAACTGCACTGATCTCTACCAGGAAGAGAAAGACTAGGGCTACACAGGGAAGCATCCTGAGAAGGAAGCCTGGTCAGGGTGATCCAGGAAGCCTGGAAAAGTCTCATCAGACCACTCTAGGAAGCCCACTGAAGACTGCTGCCATGTAATAGTCTCCTACAGCAAGTGTAAGAACTTGTAAATGCTCTCATTGTTTTTCTGTCTTTAGTAAAGCTCCAATGCAGAGACTTTGGGAGTTGTGAAAAACCTTAACTGCTGGATGTGTTGGCACACACCCACAGTTGTCCTAGCACTTGAGAGTCTGAGGGAGGAGGATTGTAATTTTGATGCTACTTAGTGAGATCTTGCCTCAGAAGAAAAAAGGGGTTAACCAAAACATATATCCCTTTTTGCTTTGTTTTTATTTTATGTGTATGCAAGTATCGCATGCATGTAAGAGCACCTGTGTCATGCAATGTCTGAGGAGGACATGAGGGTGTCAGATCTCCTGGAAATAGAGTTATGGACAGTTGTTAGATACCGTGTGGGTGCTGGGATTCAAACCCAGGTCCTCTGCAAGAACAGCCAGTGCTCCTAACTGCCGATCTATCTCTCCAGAACCCCTAATCCCATTTTTGAGAAAGAGAGGGGGGAACAGTAATTCTGAGTTTCTCTTACAGATAATCTGATTTAATTGAATTACTGTGTGCCTAGGGGATCAGCAGGTTTTAATGTTCTTCTCTCTGGATTCGAGCTGTGGTTACAGCTAAATTGAAAACTGCTGCTCTGTAGCTAACTTAGTGTGAGAGGCATGGTAGCAGATACAGGTGATCTAGTGATCACATGATTGTGGGAACATAGGCCATGGGTTGAGGGCTAGAGGAAGATTGCAGTCTGGACTTAAGAGAGACCAAGGCCTGGCTTCTTGGAGGAGAGAATTCTGGGACAGGGACATGACACATTGCTGTCCTGTAATTAGGGTTACTTATGATCCTGGACTTACAGGTCACGAAACTATTCCTATGAAGGTTTTCAGAGAGAAACATGTAAATTCTGGGAATATGAAGGGGCACATTATTAGAAAGATTAGTGAATATATTTGATGACTATTAAAATAGTTCCCATAATCATATGTATTCAAGACAGACAGAAAAAGATATGCCTAGGTAGGATTTAACATTTTGAATTTAATTGTCATAGCCATTGATATATAAATTGATTTGGTAAAAGATATTATTAGAATTATTTTAGGTATGTGGCAGAATATCTTAACCCTTCATTAGCTAGTCAACATAACTTTATAACAGAATTCAAGACAAACACTTCCATTGGAAGCCAAAAGGTAGAAGACCTGTGTTTAGAATTTTCTAGAAGTGAGGATTTGCTAGTAAAGTTCAGTTGCTCAGGAGGTTATTAAAACTCATCTGGGGGGGGGAGGCACTGCAATCTTTTAAAATAATTTTATAATTTTCAGAGAAACATCACATTTTTATGAAATAATAGAGATGATTCACTTAAAGCAGAAAAATTAGCAGTTTGTTGTCTGCCACTCCCTTTGAAGATCTCATCAGGAACTCCTGAGTCTGAGGATTCCATCATGTTCCAGGGGTGAGAACTGAACTATGTTTTTGTTTGTTTCTCATGACATTGCTTCCTTCTTATTTTCCTTTTATCTTAAATTTATTTTAATGAATAAAGGTATGCATATTAATGGGAATACCATGTGATCTTTTGATAGGAATTTATGCTATGCAATGTTTGTCAGGTTAATCATAATTGTCTCTTGAAACATTTGCCATTTCTTTATGGTGAAAACTTTCAACACACTTTCCTGTTGCTTTGTGAAGTGCACTTTTCATTATTACGATCTGTGCTCATCTTCCTGTCACTCCTGTCTCTCTCACAGGGTACCTATTGTATTAATACTAATTAGCGTGTAAGGAGCTCTATGAAGGCCTACAACTTTCAAGGCATCATTTTCCTCTAGTCCTGCTAGTTCTAGTAATTTTGACAGGGTGTACCTTAGCTTTACCACTATCAGCACTTTTTCTTCAGTTTTAACAGCTGACTCCATCTAGTGCTTAAATGCCCAAGTGTGGGAATTATACAGATATTATATACTGGTCTTGATTGAGCTCAAGAAATCAGCCTGCCTATGCCTCCTGAGTTCTGGGATTTAAAGGAACATATAATTTCCAGATTTGGGAACTGACTGCACTGTTAAGGATAAGATTTGGGTATGTAGTTTATGTTTCATTTTTGTAAACTTTTTATACATTTTCATTCAGTGTGTGTGTGTGTGTGTGTGTGTGTGTGTGTGTGTGTCTGTGTTTGTGAACACGTGGAAGTCAGAGGACAATTTGAGGGAATTAGTTCTCAGTTTACACCATGAGAATCCTGGGAAAAACTCCAAACCAACTTTTGGGAGAGAAAATATCAAGAAAGGTGAGCTTAGAATTTCAGAGTACATATATGCATTTGCCAGTTTAAACGAAACAATTGAAATGCTAATTGATTCTGGGTTTTTTAATTCGTTTTTTTTTTTTATTTTTTTTTAGAAGCAAGTACTAAAATTACAGTTGAAGATAAGGAAAATTTTGGAATCTAATAAAAACTTTCATAGTTAGGGCTGCAGTGTCCAGAGATTCCTGAAGAAGCAGGGAGAGCCAGCAGTGCATCCACCCTTCTTAGAGGAAGCTGGAATCATGGAAGTGCTTGAGAAAATGGCAAGTCATGAAACTGGGTTAAATCTGGATTTCCAGAACATCTGGGCTCCTGGCAGAAGTGAGTAACATTCTACTTTAGAGGAAGATGACATTGCCTCAGGCCCAAGATATTTCTTTTTTTTTAATTTTTATTTATTTTTGTATGTGTATGAATATACTGTCTGCATGTAGGTTGGTGCACCTGTGTCCTGCAATGCCACAGAGGTCAGAAGAGGGTGTCCGATTCCCCTGGAACTGGAGTCAAAGACGGTTCTCAGCTGCCATGTGAGTGCTGGGTATTGAACCCGGGTCCTCTGCAAGAGCAGTCGGCGCTCTTAACCTCTAGGCCATCTCTCCAGCCCCAAGCCCAAGATATTTCTATAATGATTCCTAAATGCTGTGTTCCGATAAATTGATCATAATCAGTACCTGAACCCCCAAAGACCGCATAAGAATAAGTGCAGAAAGTACAGAGACCCAGGCAGTGCAGTGGCACACACCTTTATTCCCAGCACTGGGGAGGAGAGGCATACTGACAGGTACTTCTTGTAGCAGGATTATCAAAGAATATTTCATTATTTTTATTTTGAAACAGAATTTCACTCTGTATCCCTGGCTGGCATGGAATTCACTATGTAGACCTGGCTGGTCTTGATTGAATGCAAGATCTCCGTCTGCCTATGCCTCCTGAATTCTGGGATTTAATGGGATATGTCACTGTATTTTATAATGATTTACAACCGGATCTAAAAATTCTAGCTAATTTTTTGAAATGATAAAGCGTGCCATTGCATATATGTAAAAAAACCCGAAATCATACATTATCAGCAACCAGAGGTTGTAGATTTAAAAGTAAAAATCTGGGCTGGAGAGATGGCCTAGCAGTTAAGAGTGCCGACTGCTCTTACAGAGGACCCGGGTTCGATCCCCAGCACCCACATGGCGGCCTAGAACCGTCTGAAACTCCAATTCCAGGAGAACTCCAGTTCCAGGGGAATCCGACACCCTCTTCTGACCTCCGCAGCATTGCACGACACGGGTGCACAAACTTGCATGCAGACAGTCATTCATACACATACAAAAATAAATAAAATTAAAAAAAGTAAAAATCCTGTGCTGGAGAGATGGATCAGCGGTTAAGAGTGCTGATTGCTCTTGCAGAGGACCCAGGTTTGATTCCCAGCACCCACGGGGTGGCTAAGAACCATCTTTAACTCCAGTTCCAGGGGAATCCGATGCCCTCTTCTGACCTCCGTGGCATTGCATGACACAGGTGCACCAACCTACATGCAGACAGTACACTCATACACATAATAAATAAATAAATAAATAAATAAATAAATAAATAAATAAATAAAAATTTAAAAAAGTAAAAATCCTGAGTTTTGAACACAGCTAGAGAGAATGTTGGTAAACTGGAAGACATTCAAAGAAAATATTTACAGTCAGTACTATTTAATTGTAGAAAACTTATACAGAGAAGGAAGAAAGTGGAATGAACTGGGCTTATGAGCCATGGATCTAATATGAGATCTCAGATGAAAACAGAAAGAATATAGCAGAATTTGAGGAAATAATAATGAGGATCTCCTGAAATGTTTAAAGACATCAGTCCAAAAATTCAAGACCTAACAACTATAATTATCCACACGTAAATGTAAAACAATTTAGACTTTAGAGCAAAAGATAATCCTTAAAGATGAATAGGGAAATTCTCAAAATAAATAGCTCACCTGGAAGAAACACTATTACTATATTTCAGTTACTTATGATTTTAGCATTCCTATCTTTTTAAAATTTATTTTTATTATGTATATGAGTGCTATACTGCCTGTGTGCAAGTGCACCCATGTCGTGAAATACCCTTGGAGGTCAGAAGAGGTCGTCAGATCCCCTGGAACTGGCATTATGGATGGTTGTTAGCTGCCATGTGGGTGCTACAAATCAAACTGGGTCCTCTGCAAGAGCAGCCAGTGCTCTCAACCACTGAGCTATCTCTCCAGCCCCAGCATTCCTAGCTTAGTAACTGACTGACTAAGCATAAACATTGGTTAAAATATTATTAGAGATCTGAGAAATAGAATCAATAAATTGCTGGAATTTGTGCAACTACAAAGCTCAGATGTCTTTCAAGCTTATAGGAAACACACAGTCACATGACCATGTGCAGAGACTTAGGCAAATGCTGAGTGTCTTCAATGTCCTGATGCTCCAGAAGAATGTCTTCTGAGCATATCATCAGGTGAGAAGAGTGTCTTTTAACATGAGAATGCAGTGGTGTGGTGAAGACATGTGGAGAATCTAACAACCCTGCCCCTTCTCCCCTAACCATCACCTGAGCATGCCTGCAGGTGAACCTGTGAACCAAAGAGGCCAGGTGGTGAGAGTGGAACCTAGGTTGGACATGCTTTTAGGAATCTCAGCCTGATCCCTACATTATAAATCCTTGGGACAGACCCAAGTCAGTACTGCAGCAACTTAGAGACCTAATGAAGACTTTAATCAGGGCTGAAAAAGCTTAAGGACAGATAATCTGAATGATATCCATGTTTGTTACTTGCTAAAGCAAGACCTGAACACTCTCTAGAGGATTAAAATTAATGCATGAAGATGTAAAGTTAGCAAAACAAGTTAATGTTGAAAAATTATCAAAAAAAAAGAAAAATGATCAAAATAGTAGTTGTCTTTGAAGGATTTCCTGAGAAGCACTGGAACTTTAAGATGGAAAAATATGCCAGGTGTGGTGGCACGTGCCTTTAATCCCAGCCCTTGGGAGGCAGAAGCAGGCAGATCTCTGTGAGTTCAAGGCCAGCCTGGTCTATATAGTGAGCTCCAGGCCAGCCAGGACTAAAAGGGAGATCCTGCCTCAAAAAGACCAAAAAAAAAAAAAAAGATGTAAAAATATATTTATCTTGACAGAATGTGATTTATATGAGTGTATGCATTTGTTAAAAGCACACTTACTCAAATGTTACTTGTGTTTTTATACATGTAATATATGAATGTATAAATGAAATGTAAGCAATATTAAAATTAATTCATTTGTTAGGTTTCCTTTTCATAGTGCCATGAGTTAGCAATTCACAAATGCCCCTATGTATTCTGGGAATATGTGACTGAGCATAGATACTGAAGATAATGGGGGTCCAGTTCCCATTGTTGGGGGAGAGAGGGAAGGAACTGCAATTATGAAAAAGAAGAGAGATTTGAGTGTGCTTTGTAGTGTTGTACTGAAGCCATCATTTTGTCTTCAGTGCTTTCAGTAGGTCTGTATGTATGTGCATATGCATGCATTTCATTTCTATTTGCCTATGTGTTTGTATGTGTGTGTGCGTGCGTGCGTGCATGCATGTGTGTGTGTGTGTGTGTGTGTGTGTGCACGCTCATCAGGTATGTGCACACTTAGGCCACAGGTCCATGTTGGGTATGTTTTTCAATTCCTTCCCCACCTTATTTTTTGAGGTCATCTTCCACTGAACCTGAAGCTCCTTGACTGTTTCCAGGGATCCTCTTGACTCCATTTCCCTAGCTCTGGGATTACAGTGTCCACAGGATGGTGCATCTGGCTCTTCTGAAGCTGGTCCTGGAGAGCTGGGCTCAGGTCTTCTTGCTTATGCAGCAAGCAGCTTACTAACTGAGCCATCTCTCCAGTCCTGACTGCATTTTGAATTTGCATTTCTTTTATTTTTAGAAGTGCCTCCTTGATCTATGGTCCCCAATGACCATTCTTCAAAATGGTGTAGCTAAGGATTCTTCTTCTCAGGCATGAAGAAGGACCTCCATTTATTTCATCTCCTAGAATCTGGCCATTGCCATCGGCTACCTCCTACACTCTTCCTCCTCCTTTCTTGTTTTTTTTTTTTTTTGAGGGTGAAACCCAGAAGCTAGCACATAGAGCACATAAGTGCTCTGCCACTGAGTTATATCCCAACCCTGTTTTTTATTGTTATTTTTGAGACAGGGTCATATTATATAGCCCAGATTGTCCTCAAACTTGGAATTATCCTGTTTCAGCCTCCCAAATGCTGAGATGACAGTCAGGTCCTGCCATGCCTGGTTCCCCGTTGTCAGAGTACCTGACCTCTCTAAAGGAAATACATTCCATATGGTTAGGTACAACCTTGTACTTTATGTCTGCCTTATCGCATAGCCACATGATGGACATGTGACCCTAATTCCCCAGGTGAGACTCCCCAGAGCTCTGTTTCAGAGTCTTTAGAGACTAGCTCATGACTATAGTTGTAGTCTCACAGGATGTGAACTTTGGGTGCTAGGAACCCTTGTTACCATGGGGGGGGGAGATGAGGGAAGGAGTAAGAGAGGGAGGCAGATAGAGAGCTATGAAAATAGCATTTGAAGCCAGGCGTGGTGGCGCACGCCTTTAATCCTAGCACTTGGGAGGCAGAGGCAGGCGGATCTTTGTGAGTTCAGGCCAGCCTGGTCTACGAGTGAGTTCCAGGACAGCTGGTGCTACAGGGAGACCCTGTCTCGAAAAGACCGAAAAAAAAAAAAAAGAAAAAGAAAATAGCATTTGTATATTTCCTCTAGTTCTGCCACAAACCAGTGTTATTTCTGCAATTTTCAAGCCTCCTCCCCTATTCCCTACTAGGGCTTCTGGGCTCAGCTGCAGTTGCCTGAGGCAAGCTTATAGGAGTGTGAGAATTACTTAGGAGCTGGGCCATCACAGGATCTTCTTCGATAAGTTTGGAGCTTCTCTAGCAATTAAATGCCTTTAGCATCCTACAATGTTGTTGGGGGTAAGATTTTGAGGAGACTCATTAGCTTGTAACAAATGTCAGAAATCTTACTGAGTTATGATTCTAGAATATGGACTCTGCCTCTGAAGTTTCTATCTCTTAGCAACAGGGGTTAGGTTTCTTCCATAGCTTTAGGCCTAAGTTTAATAATTTTATCTTCATCCTGGCTTTAAAATTATAGATGGTGGGTTTAGCATAGATTTCATTTAGCAAATGCACTCATACTTTTATTAAACATGAAAGGAGAGAACCTTCTCTTTGTCATTTTAAAACCTCTATCTGCAAAAAAATTTATTTAAAAAGTTGGAATATATTAAATAATGCTTTAAACTACTTATACTTTGTTTAAGCTATTCATGCTGTGGCAGCTGACATTTCAGAATTGAACTCTATACTTACAATTGTGAAAAGATTTTGTTTCTGATGAAAATTCCTTAGTTGGGCATTGATTTCATTTACAAACCATATGTTATATTTTTAAATAGATTTTCATTTGAGTTTTGGAAAGCCTTTTGCAGTCTTTTATTTCTGATGACTTTACGAACAGATTATATGCAGAAATACAGTGTTGATAATATGATTTAGAAATTATTCTGAAAAGTTTAAATTACATGAACTACTTAAATTAGGAAGGAAGAAAACTGGAGTAATAGTTTAAATAATAAGAAGGACCGCTGGGCATAGTGGCGCATGCCTTTAATCTTAGCACTCGGGAGGCAGAGGCAGGTGGATCTTTGTGAGTTTAAGGCCAGCCTGGTGTACAGAGCGAGTTCCGGGACAGCTGGGGCCACAGGGAAACCCTGTCTCGAAAAAGACAAAAAAAAAAAAAAAAGAGGGACCAATTAGAGAAACTAACAGGGGGTAAATTAATTTATTAAGTAGGAAAAAATATTACTGTAAGAAATTACCAAAATTTGGGGCTGGAGAGATGGGACAGCACCTGAGAGTAGTGGCTGTCTTACAGAGGACCTGGGTTTGGTTCCCAGCACCCACATGGTAGTTCATAACTGTCTGTAACTTCAGTTACAAGGGATCCAATGCCCTCTTCTGTCCTCCACAGGCATTTCACAACATGAGTGCACTTACGTACATGCGGGAAAACACTCCTACACATAAAAAGAAATCCAAAAATTTAATATAAGCTTCCGATATAAGGAAAACATTTAGGTAAATGAAATGAACTTTCAGAGATGAATGATCTTAGTTAACCATCATATCAGTCTCCTATTGATTCTAAAATGTGCACTTATTTTTCTAGCACCCCATAATTACCATAAATGCAGCAGTTTAACAAGCGCATACTAGCCACAGATCTCCAGATCTGGAGTCCAGTTGTGTTGTGGTTCTGCTCTCTGCTCCCAGAATGAAGTCTGAAGCTAGCATGCTAACTATGCTGGGATACTGTCTCTAGGTTCTGGGGACATATATTTCCAGGCTCATTCAGGTCAGTTTCTTAGAGTTGGAGAACTCAGGTCCCCATAGGTTTCATGTCTCTCCTCTGGGAAATGTGTTGCTCTTAGCTGCCATCTGGGTCCCTCTGCTTCCAAGTGAGCTATGGACTCTTCCCCAAATGAGCCCTTCCACCAGGAGGAGCCCTCGAGGGAGTGAGTGGGTCTGAACTGCTGAGGATTATGCTATTGTCTTGGCGTCTCTGGTTTAGGACTTTAGCTATATCCACATAGTCCCTCACAGAGGCACCTATATCAGCTTTTGACTGAATAGCTGTAGAAACTTGGGGGCAGCTCAGAATTCTGCCTCCTATGGCAGTGAAAAGCACCACAATCTGAATTCTTTAAAAAAAGATCTTAAAAATACCCTAAATGAAAGATGAGTTAGAACTTTTGAAACTCTTTTTTTAAATATTTATTTATTTATTTATTTATTTATTTATTTTTATATGTATGAATGTACCATCTGCATGTAGGTCTGTGCACCCATGTCATGCAATGCTGTGGAGGGCAGAAGAGGGCGTCTGACTTCCCTGGAACTGGAGTTCTCCGGGAATTGGAGGGGTTCTCAGCCGTCATGTGGGTGCTGGGGATCGTACCCTGGTCCTCTGCAAGAGCAGTCGGCGCTCTTAACCACTAGGCCATCTCTCCAGCCCTTGAAACTCTTAAAAGGGAGTTAAATCCTTCCTGCTTGAATGCCGATGTTTCCCTGGTCTCTGAGACTGTCAAATCTCAGTACACTGTTGATACGGTCTGTGTGGCTATGGTGTGTGGGAGGCAGGCAAGATGTGGTTTCAGTACTTATGGTAGGAAAGCTTGGGAACCTATGACCACAGCCCACTCACAAGTCCCATGAGATCTTATAACAGGAACTGACCTTTGATATTTTTTTTTTAAATTTTATTTATTTCCGTATGTGTATGAATGTACTGTCTGCATGCAAGTTTGTGCACCTGTGTCGTGCAATGCCGCGGAGGTCAGAAGAGGGCGTCGGATTCCCCTGGAACTGGAGTTCTCCTGGAATTGGAGTTTCAGACGGTTCTCAGCCGCCATGTGGGTGCTGGGGATCGAACCCGGGTCCTCTGCAAGAGCGGTCGGCGCTCTTAACCGCTAGGCCATCTCTCCAGCCCCGACCTTTGATATTTTAAAAATAATACTTTAGAGCTTTGGCTGCCTGCAGAAGAGCACTAGGAATAAGATATCATTGCTTTTGTCAGCACTTCTCCATCGTTAGGGCTTCCTTCTCAGAGGCAGAAATGCAGTCCCAACAGCCCTGCTGTACTGCAAATCAACTCTGTTTACTTCCCCCCAAGGCTAAGCTGCAGAAACATGCCTCTTGTTCAGCCAGTTACTTAATCCGTTTCTGTCATTTCTAACTTCAGTACACTTTTCTGCAGAAGAATCACCTTCCCCAAGGCTAAATGACACGACAGTTCTGCTTCTTGGATCCTAGTGCCCCGGTGCATGTTCATAATACTGTCTCCATTCATTAAGGAAGTGTTACATCAGGCAGCATACACTGCTTAAGAACATGGGGAAGTACATAAAGCTGTCACACTCCTAGTTAGGGATCATCTCAGTGCAGGATCCCTCTGTTCCCACAGATTCATTAATTTTAAAGTTATGCTTGTGAGCTGTCAATGTTCCATTATGTTTGCCTCGGTGATCTGGGACCTTCAGAGCTTAACCTGGCCCACCCTGAGTGTTTGAGCTCCCTAGCTGTTCGTCCTGGAGTCTCCATATCTAAAGTCTGCGAGGTTGCCTCAAGCAGCAAGGCTGTCTGAAGAGTGGCTGTATGTGTGAGGGTCTAGTAACAGGCATGACAGACCAATCCCAGCTTTCTGCTTTCTACATAAAGATGCTTGGTGTTTCCATGCCTTGTCAAGTAATGAGTGCTTACTGCCTGCTGAGACACTTCTATCCATGGCTCAAAAACTGAGACAGAGTTGAGTTGTCAGATAAGGTTCTCTTACATTGTAAAAGCACGAGAATCTAGTCTTGTTCTCCCTGACACTAGAATCCCTCCCTTTGGCCCAAACCATCCAGCTTCTCTTAGACAGGCTACTGTAATCACTTGTCACATGCTTTTCTGCCTGTTCTTCTACACTCAGAATAACAGCTAGGATGGTTTTTTAAAAATATATTTTATTTAAAAAATGTAATTAAATTTTTGTGTATCTCATGCAGAACATCTCAATCAATCTTAATCACCTTGATATCCCTTCTCTATTGGCAACCTCCCACAGCTGCCTCCTCCACTGGAATTCATAATTCTGTCATTCGTGTTAAGGCTGATTGTGCCAAATGAGTGTCCCCAGATGTTCCTCAGTACAAGCTCATCCACTGAAGTGTAGTCAGCCTATCCAAAGCCTTTTGCTTGAAGAAGACCAGTTCTTCCTCATACAACACTAACCCCTGGGAATGATTCTTCATCTAAGATTGAGGTCTGCTGCCCATTTCCCCAGTACCATGTTGGGTTTTTGTATGCTTGAGTTTCCATGGATTTCATGCATGAACAATTGCAAGGTCCAAGGAGCTCATAGGATTGTATTTCCATATGGTCATGCCCCACTTCCCTGGCTCGTAAAGTCTTTCTGGCCTCTCTTCTGCAATGGTACCTGAGCCCTGAGTGAGTGAAGCTTAATATAGGAGTCCGAGCCAAGGACCCACACTCTGCAGACTCCTAATCTTCACGGTTTGGCTACTTCTGACCTTTTTTGTTCCTAGCCCTCTGTTGCATAAGGGAGCTTCATTATTGAGAGTTAAGAAATTCATTAGTGTTCTCTTGGCACTTTGTTCAATGTTGCATGTACATTAGGGGTAGAGGTTGCATTGTAGATGTACCACTTAGGCTTGGGCAATTTACAGACAATATTGGTGTGTGACCAGTTGTGGCACTCTGTAATCTAGTGAAAAGAAACTTCTTGGATGATTGGTGACTGGAATATTTGTACACAAGGATTTGGTGCTAGGATCCACAAATGTGGGAGAACATAGGTCATTTGTTTTTCTGAGTCTGTGTTACTTCACTTAGCATAACATTTTCTAGTTTCATCCATTTAACTGCAAATTTCATGATGTTGCTTTCTTCACCACTGAGTAGAGCTCCTTTGTGTAGATGTACCACATTCTCATTATCCACTCAGTTGAAGAACGCTTAGGTTGCTCCTATCTCTTTGCTACTGTGAAAAGAGCAGCAACAAACATGGATGTGCAAGTATCTTTGCAATGGGATGAATCCTTTGGGTATACACCAAAGAGTTATGTGACCTGACCAAATGGTAGGTTCATTTTTAGTTTTTTTAAGAGTTCTCCACACTGCTTTCCATAGGGGTTGCATGAGTTGGCAATCCCACCAGGAATGAATGAGCTTTCCTCTTTACCCACATCCTCTCCAGCATTTGGTATAAATTGTTCTCTTGATCTTAGCCAGTCTGACTGGAGTAAGATGAAATCTTTAAGTGGTTTTAATTTGCATTTCCCTAATTACAAATGATGTCAAATATTTCAGGTGTTTCTTAGCTATCCTTATTTCTTCTTTTGAGAACTCTCTGTTCAGATCCTTACCCCATCTTTTAATTGTCACTTATAGTTTTGATTATTTTTTGAGTTCTTTGTATATTCTGGATGTTAAACCCCTGTCAGATGTGTTGCTGGTGAGATTTTTCTCCCACTCTGTGGGTTTTCTCTTTACTTCCTTTGTTGTTTCTTTTGCTGTACAGAAGCCTTTTTGTTTAATGAGGTCTCACTTGTTAATTGTTGACCTTAATTCCTGAGCAACTGATTTAGAAAGTCCTTTCCTACATCTATATCTTGTAGGTTGCTGCTGATGTATTCTAACAGTTTCAGAGTTTCAGGTTTCACATTGAGATCTTTGATCCATTTGGAGTTGGCTTTTGTGCAAGGTGAAAGGGTCATAAGGGTCCACTTTCATTTTCCTACAGGTGTTGATCCAGTTTTGCCAGTACCATTTGCTGAAGATGTTATCTTTCCTCCAGTGAGTGTTCTTGACCCCTTTGTCAAATATGAGATGTCTGAAATTGCATGTACTCAAGTTTGGGTATTCAATTATATTCATTTGAACTGTGGGTCTATTTTTGTCCCAGTACCATGCTGATTTAATGACTATAGCCCTATAATATAGTTTGAAATCTGGTAGAGTAACCCACCCCTGCCTTGCTCTATGTATAGTAACCCACCCCTGTCTTGCTCTATGTTCATTAAGGTTATGGGGCTATAGTTTTCTTCTATGGTTGTATCTTTACCTGGTTTTGGTAGTAGAATGATGCTGGCTTCATAGAAAGAATTTGGTAGACTTTCCTCTGTTTCTATCTTTTTAAATAACTTAAGTAATATTTGCTTCAGTTCTTCTTTAAAGGTCTGATAGAATCTGTTATAAATCCATCTGGGTCTAGGCTTTTTTTAGTTGGAAGGTTTTGTATGACTGTTTCAATTTCCTTTTATGTTATGAGTCTGTTTAAACTGTTGGTCTCTTTTTGGTTTAGCTTTGGCAATTCTAGTAATTTGAGATATTAATTTTATTTTAGGGTTTCAAATTTAATAGTGTATAGGTTTTCAAAGTATTCCTTATAATTTTCCAGATTTTTTTGTTATTGGTTGTGATTTTGTGCTGGATAGCTTTAGTGTCAACTTGACACACCTGGGTTGAGGGAGCCTCAGTTGGGGAATTGGCTCCATTGGATTGGCCTGTGGCCACATCTGTGGAGTATTGTCTTGATGGTCCAGCAGTGTGGGAGGGCCCAGCCCACAAGAGTGGTGCCACCCTGGGCAGGTTGTTGTGTACTGTATAAGAAGGCGGGCTGGGCATGAGCCAGGGAGCAAGCCAGTGGACAGCATTCCTCCATGTCCTGTGCTTCAGCTCCTGCCTCCAGGTTCCTGCCCTGAGTTCCTGCCTTGTGCTACCTGAGTGAGGAACTGTGAACCAGGAGATGTAAGTTGAATAAGCCCTTTCCTCCCCAAGTTGGTGTCGGTCAGAGTGTTTTGTCACAGCAATGGAAGACAAACTAGGACAGAAGTTTCCCCTTTCATCTCTAATTTTATTGATTTGAATTTGCTTTTTCTTCCTGTTGGTTAATTGGCTAAGGGTCTATCTTGTTCATCTTTTCAAAGAATCAGCTCTTGGACTCAATGCTTCTTTATATAGTTTTCTTTCTTTCTATTTCATTAATCTTGGCTTTGATTTTTGTTATTTCTTCTTGTTTGCTTTGTTTGGGTTTCATTTGTTGTCTTTCAAGTGTCTTGAGTTGCAATGTTAAGTCATTTATTTGTACACTTTTAGGAATTTGCATTTTCTCCCTTTAATTTTATATTACTCTAAAATATGAATACATACCTTCCACTCATATACAGTAATTACAGAGTCTGAAAATAAGTGGTAGGTTGATTCTAGAGCCCATTAAGAGATTTACATTATAACATCATAGTTCCTTTCAGATAAAAGATATATAACAATAATGTTGTTCAGCTTGCCTTTCAACTGTGGACTTGCTATTAGCATCCACAAGTAAGGAAAACCATTCACCATTTGTTTTTCTGGGACTGTGTTACTTCACAGCATAATGGCTTTGAGTTCCATCCACTTACCTGCAAAGTTCATAATGTCATCTTTCTTTACTGCTGAATAGTACTCCATTGTGTTAGATGTACCACATTTTTGTCATGTACTCATCAGTTGAGGGGCATTTGGGTTGGTTCCAGCTCTTTGTTATTGTGAAGAGAGCTGCAATAAACATAGCTGTGCATGTATCTTTGCAGTAGGATGAGTCTTGTGAGTATATATCCAGGAGTGGTATGAGTAGATCAGGTGGTAGGCTCATTTTGAGACTTGTAAGGGTTCTCCACACTGCTTTCCATAATGGTTGTGCAAGTTGACATTCCCCTAGCAGTGGGAATGCTCTCCAGCATTTGATGTCTTTTGTTTTCTTGATCTTAACCAGTCATATCAAAGTGAGATGATATCTGAGAGTGGTTTTAATTTTCATTTCCTTAATTATTAATGAGGTTGAACACTTTTTAAGATGTTTCTCAGACATTTTAAATTCCTCATTGATGAAGTCTCTGTTCAGCTCTTTACTCCATCTTTTGAGTAGGTCATTGGCTTTACCTCTTTGTTTTTTGAGCAGTCTGTATATTCTGGAAGTTGATGCTCTATCAGATGTATCACTGGTGAAGATTTTCCTCCCACTCTTGGGTTTTCTCTTCACTTCCTTGATTGAATCTTTTGCTGTACAGAAGCTTTTGAGTTCCATGAGGCCCCATTTGTTGACTGTTGACCTTATTTCCTGCACAGCTGCTCTCTGATTTAGAAAGTCTTTTCCTATGCATATGTCTTGTAGGTTGTTGCCAATATTTTCTTCTGTCACCTTCAGGGTTTTGGGTTTCAAATAAAGATCTTTGATCCACTTGGGGTTGATTTTTGTAGAGGGTGAGAGGTAGGGGTTTAATTTTGTTCTTCTATAAATGGTGATCCAGTTTTGCCAGCACTATTTTACTGAAGATGCTATCTTTCCTCCATTGAGGGTTTTTTTTTTTTTGCACCTTTGTCAAATATAAGGTGACTGAAATTGCATGAGCTCAAGTTTGGATCTTCAATTTTGTTCCATTGGTCAACAGGTCTGTTTTTGTGCCAGTACCAGGCTGTCTTTATGACTATGGCCCTGTAATATAGTTTGAAGTCTAGTAGAGCAATTCCCCCTGTATTGCATTTTTCACTTAGGATTGCTTTAGCTATTCAGGGTATTTTGTTTTTCCATATGAATTTAAGGATTTTTTTCCAAGTCTGTGAAGAAACTCATGGAGAATTTTATTGGGATTGCATAGAATCTGTATATTAATTTGGGTAAAATGGATATTTTTACTATATTAATTTTTCTAATCCATGAGCATGGGAAGTCTTTCCATCTTTTGATGTCATTTTTAATCTCCTTCTTCAGGGGTTTAAAATTTTTGTTGTAGAGATCTTTGGTAGCTTTGGTTAGGTTTGTTCCCAGGTATTTTATTTAATTTTTAAAAAAAAAAAAAAAGTCTTTTTTTCTTTTTTTGTCTTTTTGAGACAGGGTCTCACTGTAGCCCCAGCTGTCTTAGAACTCACTCTGTAGACCAGGCTGGCCTTGAACTCACAAAGATCCACTTGCCTCTGCCTCCCAAGTGCTAGGATTAAAGGTGTGCACCATCACGCCCATTGGGAAGGTCTTATATTCCTTCTCCACTTGTTTATTGTTGGTGTAAATAAAGGCTACTGGTTTTTCTAGGTTAATTTTGTATCCTGCCACTTTACTGAAACTCTTAATCATTTCTTGAAGGTTCTGGTGGACTTTTGAGCATCCCTTAGGTAAACTATCATATCATCTGCAAAAAGGGATAGTTTAACTTCCTCTTTTTTGGTTGTACTCCTTTAATTTTCTTTTCTTGTCTTATTGCCCTAGCAAGCGTTTCAAGCACTCTGTTGAAGAGGTCTGGTGATAAGGGGCAGCCTTGCTGGGTTCCTGCCTTTAAGGGAAATGGTTCCAATTTTTCTCCATTTAGGATGGTGTTGGCAGTGGGTTTGCTATATATAGCTTTGATCATATTGAGGAATGTTCCTCAGTCCAATTTCCTCTAGAACTTTAAACATGAATGGATGCTGGATCTTATCAAAGACTTTTTCTGCATCAATTGAGATAATCATGTGGTTTTTGTCTTTCAGTCCATTTATGTGTTTTATGATATTTATTGATTTAGGTATGTTGAACCATCCCTGCATCTCTGGTGTGAATCCAACTTGATCATCTTTTTGTTGTGGGTCTGGATGTGATTTGCAAGTATTTTGTTAAGAATTTTTGCATCTATGTTCATTAATGAGATGGGTCTATAGTTTTCTTTTTTGGTTGTATCTTTGGCTGGTTTTGGTGTTAGAGTGATTCTGGCTTCATAGAAGGAATTTGGGAGAATTCCTTCTGTTTGTATCCTTCTGAACAGTTTGATTAGTAATAGTTGTAAGGCCTCTTTAAATGTTTTATAGAAATGAACTCTAAACCCAATAGAAAGGAAGAAATAGCAAAAATCAGAACAGAAATCAATGAAATAGAAACAAAAAAATAATACAAAGAATCAATTAATTCAAAAGCTGGTTCTTTGAAAAGATAAACAAAATAGACAGACCTCTAACCCAGTTAACCAAAAGAAAGAGCAACTCCAAATCAATAGTATTTATGATGAAAGGGGAAACATCACAACAGACAAAGAAAAGATCAAGACAATCATAGGAGAATACTTCAAAATCCTATACTCTACTAAATTTGAAAACCTAAGAGAAATGGATGGATATCTGAAATCCTGGGAACGAATAAATCTTAACCAAGAAGAGATTGACAGTTTAAACAGACTCATAATATTTGAGGAAATTGAAGATGTAATAAAAAAACCTCCCAACTAAAAAAAGCCCAGGCCCAGTTGGTTTCTTTCTGATTTTTTAACGTAGGCACTTAGAGCTATAAATTTACCTCTTAGGACTGCTTTTAATGTGTCCCAGAGGTTTTGTTGTATTGAATTGTCCTTTTCATTTCATTTTAGGTACACTTTTTATTCTTTCTTAATTTTTCCTTTGACTGATTCATTATTCAGGAATGTATTATTTAATATTCATGAGTTCATAGAGTTACTAAGGCTTCTGGTGTTGATTTTAAGCTTTATTGCATTGAGGTCTGATAGAACACATGGAATTATGTGGTCAATTTTGCAGAAAGTTCCATGGGGTACTGAATAGCTCTATGCTCATTAAATATATTCTTTGGTGCTTGGGTGAAATAAACAGTAGATGTCATTAGGTCCATTTGATGTATGGCATTATTTAATTCAAATGTCTCTGTTTACACTTTCTTCAGTTGACATGTCTAATGGGTATTGAAGTCCCATATTACTAGTGAGTTGGGATTAATTTGTATCTTAAAGTCCTATAGTACTGTTTTTATGAAGTTGGGTGCACAGAATTTGGTGCAAATATACTCATGATTGTAATATCTTCTTGGTTCATTTTTCCATTGATAAGAATGAAGTGACCCTCTTTATCTTTTCTGATTAGTTTTAGTTTGAAGTCTATTTTATCAGATACTAGAGTTGCAACTCCTTCTTGCTTCTTAGTGCCAATTGGTTGCAATGTTTTTTTCCATCCTTTTACCTTAAGGTAGTAACTGTCCTTGAACTTGAGGTGGGATTCTTGCAGACAACAAAAAGATGGATTTTGTTTCTTCTTAATCTGTTTCACTAGTCTGTGTCTTTTGAGTGGAGAGCTTAGTCCATCATTATATAAAATTATTGAGAGATGTTGGTTCTCATCATTTTAATTTCTGTTTGCATTTTCGGTCTAACTTTGTGCTTCCACAGTTATACCTTTGTTTAGTTTTTTTTCTGTTGCTCCTTGGGCATAGTTGCTCCTTTTCTTAGCCCTTTGTATTGCTTCAAGTATTCTCTGATGGGCTGGTTTTCTGGACATGATTTCTTTCAGCCTATTCTTATTGTGAAAAATTTTTCTTTCTCCTTCCACTATAATAGACATTTTTTCTGGATAATGTATTCTAAGTTGACATCTATGGTCCTTTAGAATTGGGAATACTTGGGGCTGGAGAGATAGCCTAGCGGTTAAGAGCACCGACTGCTCTTGCAGAGGACCCGGGTTCAATCCCAGCATCCACATGGTGGCTAAGAACCGTCTGTAACTCCAATTCCAGGAGAACTCCAGTTCCAGGAGAATTGGACACCCTCTTCTGACCCCTGAGGCATTGCATGACACGGGTGCACAGACCTACAAGCAGACAGTACACTCATACACATACAAAAATAAATAAAATAAAAAAAATAAAAAAAAGAATTGGGAATACTTTAGTCCAGGCTTTCTGGCTTTCATAGTTTGCATTGAAAAGTCAGCTGTAATTCTGATTTCCTTTATATGTGATCTGGTTTTCCTTTGCAGCTTTCAGTGATCTTTTTCTTCTGTGCATTTAGTGTTTTTCTAGGCTATGCCATTGCTGGTTCTTTCCCTGTCCTGTCTATTTGGTGTTCTATGTGCTTCTTATATTTTATGAGCATGTCTTTCCTTAATTTGGGGAAATTTCTTTACAATCCTGTTAAAGATATGATCTGATCAATACCATTATCTCCAGATTCTTCTCCTTCTTCCATGCCTATGATGAATAAGTTAGGTCTTTTCATGGTGTCCCACATTTCCTGCATATTTCATTCCTGTGTTTCTTTTTTTAAATTATTCATAATCTTTGCTTGGGAAGTCCAATTCTCCAACTTTGTCGTCCAGTCTTGATATTCTGTTTTTCCATTTCATTCATTTTATTGGTGAGGCTTTTTCTAGTCATTTCCAGTTACTTATTGAGTTTTGTACTTCTTTCTTCATTTCAGCCTGAATTTTCTTCAATGTTTCTCTTTTGTGAATTCAATCAGAAATTTATACCTATCCTCTTTTAGTTCTTTGATTTGATTGTATGTTCTTTAAATTCATTGAATTCTTTGACTATGTTTATGATTGTTTTTTGTCTTGGGTTATCTCTAGGGGGTTCTCATCATATACCTTTTCTATAAGATTGGTGGTGCTTGGTGGGGGAAAGATTATTTGTGTTTTTTATATTATTATTTTCCTGTTGTGATTTTGGCATCTGGATTTCTTTTGTTGTTTGTGAATCTCATCTGAAACTCAAGTCTTCCTTTGTTCAGTTGAAGACTGATTTTGTTTGGATTCTTGATGTGCTTTGGTTGTTTTCTTATTAGGCATGAAAAGCTGGTTGTATAGAATGGACATTTTTACTCTATTAATTTTTCCAATCCATGAGCATGGGAGGTCTTTCCATCTTTTGATGTCATTTTCAATCTCCTTCTTTAGGGTTTTAAAATTTTTGTTGTAGAGGTCTTTGGTGTCTTTGGTTAGGTTTATTCCTAGGTATTTTATTTTATTTTTTTGAGGCTATGTGATTGAGAAGGTCTCCTTATATTCCTTCTCTAGTTGCTTATTGTTGGTGTAAAGGAAGGCTACTGCTTTTTCTAGGTTTATTTTGTATTCCACCACTTTACTGGAACTTTTGATAGTTTCTAACAGTTTTTCTGGTGGAGTTTTTAGCATCCTTTAGGTAAACTATCATATCATCTGCAAAAAGGGATAGTTTTACTTCCTCTTTTCCAATTAATATATAGATTCAATGCAATCACAATCAAAATCCCCATGAGCTTTTTCACAGACTTAGAAAAAAAGATCCTTAAGCTGGGTGTGATGGTGCACACCTTTAATCCTAGCACTTGGGAGGCAGAGGCGGGCAGATCTCTCTGAGTTTAAGGCCAGCCTGGTCTACAGAGTGAGTTCCAAGACAGCCAGAGCTACAGGGAGACCCTGTCTCAAAAAGACACACACACAAAAAGAAAAAAAATCCTTAAATTTATATGGAAAAACAAAAGACCCCGAATAGCTAAAGCAACCCTGAGTGAAAAGTGCAATACTGGGGGGATTACATTACCAGACTTCAAGCTATATTATAGGTCTATAGTCATAAAGACAGCCTGGTACTGGCACAAAAACAGAACCATTGACCAATGGAACAAAATTGAAGATCTAAACTTGAGCTCATATAACTTCAGCCACCTCATATTTGACAAAGGGGCCAAAAAAACTCAATGGAGGAAAGATGGCATCTTCAGCAAATGGTGTTGGCAAAACTGGGTCACCATTTGTAGAAGAACAAAATTAAACCCCTACCTCTCAACCTGTACAAAAATAAACTCCAAGTGGACCAAAGATCTCAACCTAAAATCTGAAACTCTGAAGGTTACAGAAGAAAAAGTTGGCAGCAACCTACAAGACATAGGTGTAGGAAAAAACTTTCTAAATCAAACAGCAGCTGCACAGGAAATAAGGACAACAGCTGATAAGTGGGACCTCATCAAACTCAAAGCTTTTATACAGCAAAAGAAACAATCAAGGAAGTGAAGAGAAAACCCACAGAGTGGGAGGAAACCTTCACCATGGATACATCAGACAAAGCATTAACATCCAGAATATATAAGCTACTTAAAAAGCAAAGAAGTAAGAAAACAAATGACCTACTCAAAACATGGAGTAAAGAGCTGAGCAGAGACTTCAACAGTAAGGAAGTAAAGATGGCTGAGAAACATCTTAAAAAGTGTTCAACATCATTAATAATTAAGGAAATGCAAATTAAAACCACACTAAGATTTCATCTCACTCTGATAGGATCAAGAAAACAAAAGATACCAAATGTTGGAAAGGTTGTGGGGAAAAGGAAGCACTCATCCTCGAGTAGGAATGTAAACTGGTACAACCACTGTGGAAAGCGGTGTGGAGAACCTTTAAAAGTCTCAAAATGAGCCTACCACCTGACCCAGCCATACCACTCCTGGGTTATATATCCACAAGATGCATCCTACTGCAAAGATACATGCACAGCTATGTTTATTGCAGCTCTCTTCATAATAGCAAAGACCTGGAACCAACCCAATGCCACTCAACAGATGACTGGGTAACAGAAATGTGGTACATCTACACAATGGAGTTCTATGCAGCAGTAAAGAAAGATGACATCATGAGATTTGCTGGTAAATGGATGGAGCTTGAAGCAATTATACTAAGTGAAGTAACACAGTCCCAGAAAAAAAAAGGCAAATGGTTTCCCTTATTTGTGGATACTAACACCAAATCCCCAGTTGGTAGGCAAACTGAGCAACTTTATATTACTATACTTCATTGTATCTGAAAGCAACTGTACTATTACAATGTGAATCATAAATGGGCTCTAGAATTGTCTTACCACTTATACTCACACATTGTAATTACCATGTATAGATGGAGGAGAAGTAGTCATATTCTAAAAAAAGAATGTAAAGTTCCATGACTTTATACCTGCATGCAAATTTACTGTTAAAATGTGAATCTCTAAATGTGCTTAGGAATCAACCTACAGTTTATTTTCAGAATTTTTAATTTTGACTTATGTGTGGAGTGTATATATGCATATTTTGGAACAAAATAAAATACAAAAAGTATTGATCGCTTTATAAAAAAAGAAAAGCTGGTTGTTCTAGTCTTCAGGTTCTCTCTTTTGATTTTATATTGGAGTGACCTGATGGTTCTAGCCCACCTTCTCAGCAGTTGCCCAAGTCAGGACCAATCAGATATTCTCAGTCTTCCATCTAAGGTCTGGACCTCTACTAGCCAGCAGGCACAGCTCAATTTGGGAGGCTTGTTAGGCAGGGCCTGGATTCAATCACTCTGAGGTTAAGGTCTGGGCTTCTATTAAAAAGGAGAGGGGTCTGTTCCTGCAGAAGTGGGAGGGGCTTAGATAGGCCCGAGATAGGGGGATGGGCACGGCACAACTTGGGAAGCTCACCACCACGTGGGGGTTGTTTTCAGGTGCTCTCAGCAGGCTGCAAATGTCCAGACCTATGCTAAAGGGATGAGTAGTCTTAGGATGATCTTTTAAACACCGGAGCCTGGTCTTTGTCTTTCCTCTGCTCTGACTCCTGCAGTGAATACCCATTTTATTCAGTGTAAAAATATTATTTGTGATGACTTTTGTTATGTGTGTCCCTCAGCACTTTGTCTCCCTCCAGCTTGCTTTGCATCTGCATACTTCTCTTTGCCATTGCTCAAATGTGTGAAGCTTGCTTTCACCCCAGAGTCTTTGCACACATGTGTCTTGTGTTTGGGATGCTATGCCTTCAGTTGTATGTCATTTCTGTGTCTTTTCTCCATTGTCATATTCTGAAAGAGGCTCACACTGATGCCTACCCCTCTCATTCCAGAACACTTTGACCTCCCTCTTGTCTTCACCTTCCATAGGTCATATAACGTCTACACAGCATGGTTTTAAAAAACTTATTTCTTACATTAATTTGATATTTTGCTTCCCTTACAAGTGCAAGGGAATTTTCTATTTCTTTTCTGATATATCTGAAGTATGAAGAACAGTACCTGATACACAGTACAAGCTGGACAAGTATTTGCCAAACATTTGAATTAAAGCAGAAGAAAATGCTATGCTGAGGAAGATTGTTAGCTTGGAAGCTCACATCTCATAAAGAGAAATGTGAAATTTCACATGGCACAATGACAAAGGAAGGAGGCAAATTGCTGTAAAACATGTGGATGCTGGGAATTGAACCTAGGGCTTCTGCAAGATCAACGAGTGACCTTAATTGCTGAACCACCTCCTCAACCCCAAATTAATCATTTACCTGAAGGATTACCACAAATATAGTTGTAAATAACTACATTTGTTTAACAATGCTAAAATGATCTGATGGGAAAAATTAAGAAGCATAAAACACTGTATTAAGATCTTTCAATAAATTAAAATAAAAAGCTGAAAAAAAAACATGCTTATTTCAAACCAAAGAACCATTAGAACTGGTTGGTTTCACATGAATCTCCTTAGATGTACATACTGGTATGTGATTGTGTGTTCCACTTAGCCTCTGATGGAGGTGTTAAATATCTGACTCCTCATCAGCTCTGTAATTGTCAAAACTCAGATGTGGGCCTGGAGAGATGGTTCAGTGGGTGAGAATATTTGCTACAGAACCATGAGGACCTGATTTAGATCCCAGCACTCATGTGAAAGGCTGTGGATGGTCTCGTGTGCCTGTAAGCACAGTGTTGTGGGGGTGGAGACAGGAGGGTTGCTAGGGCTGTGACCCTTGCTGCCAATCCAGTTCCAGATTCAGTGGGAGACTATGTCTCAAAGGAATATAGCAGAGAGTTATAGAGCAGAGCATCCAACATCCTCTTCTGGGCTCTGCACAGGTACATAGGTGCGCACAGGGATGCCCCTCCCACATATATATCACACTCGTGCACATATAAACACACACACACACACTCAAAACAAAACAAACTCGGGTATATTTGTGAAAGAAGAGGACCAAGGATCCTTGTTGGGTTTTGAATTCCTGCAGACATGGCCTCTAGTTCTAACCTTGTCACTCTGTGGCTGCTGGTTTAGGTTGGGTATAGTTACATCTTAAGTCTTTAATTTCCCCTGCTACATCATAGGAAAAAGACATAGTGCTCTGTAATTATCCTAACATTAGCAATAATCTGGTGAAGCTTTGACTAACAGGAGGTGCTAATATTATTATTTTGCTTGAACAAGCATGGAGAATTTAGGCTAGGTTTAGATGTGCCATGGTCTGAATTGTGCTCTCCCATCCTCCACTAAATTCATGTACTTAAGCCATAACTTCTAGTGTGACTATGTTTAGAGAAAGGGTCTAACAGGTTAAATGAAGTCATAAACTCTGGTCATTGGGCTTGGTGTCCTAGAAGGAGAAAGCAGAACATCTGCTCTTGCTCTGTGTGAGAAGAGGAGAAGGAGGACGATGTCGCCAAGACAGGAAGAGACCCATTCCCAAAACAGCATTGCCCAGTACCTCAATCTTGGACTTCCCAGCTTCCATGATTGTGACAAATAAATTTTCATTGTTTAAGCCATATTTTCTATGGTATTTGGTTAAGAAAACCTAAACTGATTGAGAGACTATCCTGTGGTGTTTCACAGAGTAGAGTTATAGTTAAACCTTCAGTTATAGTCAGTGTTGGAGAGACTAGGCTTTTCTCAGCATATATTGATATAAAACAATGGGTTTCATTGAGGCACTTTGGTACCATGTACATAATGAACTTGGATTGTATTTAAACCCCCCCCACACATTGTCCTCTTTTGCATTCGCTGCATCTTGCTGGTCTTTTCCCTTTCCTTAAATATATGGCTTTTAATATCAAGTGTTTTGGTAAATATCTAGATGCTGTATAAGAGGATGTGGTGGTTTGAATGAGAAATATCCCCTCCTAGGCTCATGTGTATGATACTTGTCCCCAGTTGAAGGCCCAGTTTGAAGAGGTTATGGAACCCTTAGAAGGGGGAACCTTGCTAGATGAAGTAGATCACTGCGGCAGGCTGTGGGGGATTAAGGCATCACCCTACTTCCTGTTCTCTCTGTTCCCCTTATGCCGATGAAATGTGATCAGGCACTCTTCTGCTCTTCTGCCAGCCCCCCCCCCCATTTTGGACTCTGTCACTCTGGAACCATAAGCAAAAATGAAGCCTTTCTTCCTTAAGTAGCTTTTTGTTCTTGTATTTTATCACAGAAAAAGCAGCTAATACTCATGCATGGAGACATCTGGCTTTCAAAGTCTGGCTATTTTACTGAACATAGTCTCCATAACCAGTTCTATCCATTTTCCTGAAAATCATATGATTTCGTTCTTTTTTATAGCTGAGTAATCCTTCCTTGCATTTATATACCTTTTTCTTTCTTCATTCACTAACTGGAAGCTGTCTAGGTTGATTCCATAGCCCCATAGCAGGGCCATTGTGAATAAAGCTGTGATGCTTGTGACCTACAGATGTCTCTGTGACATACAGTCCTCCACTCCTTCATGTGCATACCCAAGAGGATAGCTGGATTGCATGGTATTCTATTTTTAGTACTTTGAGGAATCTCTAATAATTCTGATGGTGGGTGGACATATTTCTATTCCCATCAAAGTTGTTTAAGAGTTCCTTTTCAGGAAGGGCAATTGTTTCAACAGGAATCTGTACTGATTCCAGGATCTGAGGTAGAAAAACAGGCAGTAGCTTGGACACATGGCTAGTGAGAAGGAATCCGCATCCTTAGACTGACTCCAATGGATTCCAGATATTAAGGAAGGCCACAGATATCTGGTATGCTTCTATCTGCACTTTTGTATTATTCAGGAACGAAACCTAACTAAGCCTACAGATCAAGGGCACTGGTATCCAAAGCTGAGAGGATCCAGGGAGGGACAGGCTTCTCGGTGTATTTAGCTATGAAATGCTCATCCTCAGTAGACTGTACAGTTTCTTTTTTTATTTTATTTTTTTTAAGGTGTGTGTCACCACACCTGGTTTAAAGGTAGCCCTTAGCTGCCATGTGGGTGCTGGGAATTGAACCCGGGTCCTCTGGAAGAACAGTCGGAGCTCTTAACCGCTGAGCCATCTCTCCAGCCCCCGACTGTACAGTTTCAAAAGCAAAACACGAACACATGTTAAAATGCTTGACTCATGATGCTGATGGACATTATACTTTAAAAAGATTTCATGTATAATTGATAAAATTTAAAATTTGTTGTTTAGTCAAGTTTCTTATAGACTAAAATCTATAACATATCACAGTGATTTACCTGAGCTCCTTTATTTACATTCCTTGGGGAATCCTACCAAACAATCATCCTGTAATCTAGGTTGTGGTTCTCAGCATGTAGTCTTCCTTTTTACCATCAGTGTATTGATTGTTTACCATCAATACTGTTGCCTGTAGCTTGCTAAATTTATCCTCCAAATTGTATATTGCTATTTCTTTTGCTTGAGTAGCTAAATCCTAGAATCTGCCCTAATTAGAATTGACTATTAGAGTTGACAAAGAACCTTGTAAAAAACATTGTATATAAGGAGTTAACTTAGTTTTCTTTTAAGTCAATATTTTTCCTTTTGGTTTATAGAAATTTAGAAAGTTTCATAAAGTCTTCTTCAGACAGAAATAATTCTAAACAATTATATGTGCTAAACACACATATAAAATATATATGCTTCAATAAAAATATATACTGCAATATAGAAATTCACTTAAATCCATCAATTCTAGTCAATATCCTTCCAAGTCAGAAGTCTAAACTTCCTGACAGTATTCAGTAGAACTCTTAGTAAAAATAAATACCAGTTGCCCAGCAAAGCACTGGATACGTTCAAGATGACCAAAGCAGAGGCCTTGGCCTTGTGCGGCCTGCAGATTAGCAGCAGGAAAGGTAGGTTATAGGAATTGTGACACCAAGTGAGCTCTGCTAAGGGGGTGGTATTCCAGTAGTGTTACAGGTCAGCACAGCTGATGTAATTGTGGGCTATCATGGACATTTTTGTAAGTCCAAAAATACATGGTGTTTCCATTGACTGCTGAACACTGAAGGAGCCCAAGGGTGAGAATTTGAGGCAGGAACCTGGAAAAACACTGCTTACTGCTTGCTCTTCTGGCTCATGCTCAGCATGCTTTTTTCTTTCTTTCTTTTTTTTTTTTTTGACAGTGTCTCCCTATAGCCCCAGCTGGCCTGGAACTTACTCTGTAGACCAGGCTGGTCTTGATCTCACAGAGATCCTCCTGCCTCTGTCTCTCTAGTGCTAGGATTAAAGGCATGTGCCACCCCATCCCACTTAAAGACGGTTCTTAGCTGCCATGTGGGTGCTGGGAATTGAATCCGGGTCCTCTGCAAGAGTGGTTGGCACTCTTAACTGCTGAGCCATCTCTCTAGCCCCTTAACACGCTTTCTGATACAACTCGGGACCACCTTCCTTGGGATGGCACTGCTCAGAGTGTGCTAGGCCCTCCCACATCACTTAGCACTCAAGAAAATGTCCCACAGACATGGCCACAGGCCAGTCCAATGGAAGCAAGTCCCCAAGTGAGGCTCCTTCTACTTAGGTGTGCCAAGTTGACATCTAAAGCTATCTAGCACAGGTGTTCTCCATTCTTCCTTTTAAGTGTTATCTATATTCAATTTCCAGTTATTTGTAGTTACTATTGATAAGAAGAACAGGATGGACACTGTGTTAACTTGCACAATGCCTCCTCTGCATTTATCAACTTGGGCTGTGGGACAGCAGCCCTGGATCCGGGCCTACATTGTGCATGTACAGGCACAATCTACTTAGCACAGAAGCAATGCTGTAGTAAAGGGCACACCCTGTCAACTTACACTAGCATGTGCTTGGCACCATGAGCCAAATTATTTATCTGCACACCTCTTCTGGGTATGCTCCACTAGCTGGAATGACACATAGTGGTATGGAGGTCTAGGATTGGTTGCTGGGATGTGAGGCCATATGACGTAGAGGCTGCCTGCACCAGATCTATATAAGCTGCTTATTACATAGAATAAACAGATTTGCAACCTCTGACATGGTCCCTGGGATGTTACTGGAGTAATCCTGAGCCGTACCTCTCAAGCCTATTCAATTGTGGGACTGATGCCCCCATAAGTGACATCCAAACAGGGACACCTGAAGCAATCTGGTGAGTCTGGGTACATGAACCGCCATGGTGGGGAATTTGTCCTCTTCTAGGGAGCCTCTTCTTCAGGCTGAGCAATTTTGGGACACTGTCCTCCAATATGCCTCCTGCCTCTCCACTGCTAACGTTTTCCTCTCTATTATAACTATTATCCTCCAATATTTGTGCCAGAAAGAGACTATATCCCTGAGATATTGCAGGCTCAAATAAAAAATGAGAGTGAAACTATCACTGTGCGGACTCTGGTGCCCCCCCAACCCACTGAAGAGGCTTTGGCCCCAGAGCCAGAGTCAGCCCCTCAGTCACTTTGATAGATCTTAAGTATTCTCAGGACCAGATCCTTCCTGCAAACTTTCCCCTCGCCTCTCTGACCCCACACGTGCTGTCTCTCTTCTTTACCCAGTCCTACCAGGGGCTTTGGCCCTTTAGTCTGATTTGAAAGAGGAGGAGGAGGAGGGGTGACCATATGACCAGCCTAGCTGCCTAGGCCTCCACCCCCTCCTCTTTGGTTGCCTGAGCAATGGGCAGCCAGCACACATTGAACCTGCCCTTAGTCCCTGAAACTCCCCTGTTTGTGTGACTCAAAAGAAGCAGCAGGAGAAGGTTTGTATGCTCCATAACCTTTGGGCCATTAGTGCCACAATGAAAAGATGAGAACCCAGCCTGGACTCCCTTGACTCCCTGCCATACCTGTGGGCAAACACATTGCTATTCCTGATATTAAAGAGTGCTTCTTTTATATTCCTTTAAACCCTGACAACAGGCCTCGCCTCACATTTACTGTTCTTTGTAGAAACCACTCCTCCTCACATAAAGATATCAATGGAAAGTCCTGCAACAGGGCATGAAAAATACCAAACACTCCCCCCAACTCCAATCTAAGGTTTTTGCTGGTCATGTTCTGAAAAGGTTTTCTAAAATCCCAGGGTTAGAGGTCATGCACTACATGGATGATGTTCTCCTAGCTCCCTGTGACAGGTCAGTGTTGGACTCCCTACTCCCTCAAGTCGTAGTAGCCTTTGAGGCTGCCCATTTGAAGGTCTCCCAGCAGAAAATTCAACTTGCCCCTCCCTACGAGTTTCTGGGGTCAATTCTGGGGACTAGGTTGATTTGGCCTCAGGTGCCAATAATCAAACTCACCAAGATATTGCCCCTTAACCAGCTCTAAAAGGCTTTGGGGGCTATCACTTGGCTGCACTCATGGCTTCATATCTCTTCAGAGGAGATGCACCTGCTTTGTGATTGCTTGAGGTGCCCTACAGAGCACTCTACACTCCACAGTGTGACCCAAGAAGCATGCATTCCCAGTGGCCAGGGCATTGTTGAAAGAATACATAGAATTTAAAGGAGCGATTACAAAAACAGAAGGGGAAGGTCTACATCTTCTCCCCCACAATGCACTGTGCAGAGCACCCTTTTCTATGAATTTTCTGTCAATTTTGAAACCAGACATGATAACCCCAGTCCATAAGCATTGGAGCCCCCTGACAGGGCATAACGAGATGCCATTGGTACTATGGCAAGATCCAATATCAGGACAATGGAAGGGCCCAAGGGTTTGCTTGTGTCTTCCCACAGGCAGAGCCCCACCCCATTTGGGTTCCAGGAAGAAGCATTTGTCCCTGGACTGCAAGGGATGGATCAGGACCCACTGGCAGAAAAGCTGACCTGTCTGAGCATTCAGAAAAGTCAGAAGAAACCCAGGGGAATGACACTCTGCCAGAGGCTGACTGATAGGGTGACATTGGTGGGGGGGGACTGGAGTCATAGGCACAGAGCCTGTGGCCTCTGGGGATGATACCAGCCATGGGTCTGCTATCGGTAGCCCTCATATGTGCTGCCATGATGACTGATAGTGTGGCAGATCTGGTATCACAGGTAACATGGGCATATGTGCCCAATCCACTATTTCTGGTGGTATCCTCTTGGGAAAGCAACCTGCCTCTGATTTTTGGCAATGATTCTGCCTTGACTCCAACCACAGGCACTACCTTACAAATTGAAACAGCACCCTTCAACCAATCTGTCCTAATGGGAGCCAGCCCTCTCTGTTTCCAGATTTTACTAATGCAGTCTGGCATTAGCTCCCTGTCAGGCTCCCTGGTGGCTCTCTTGGTGTTCCTCCTAACTAGTTCCTTGCCTGAACTTGTGGAACAAGAAAATTACCACAGCCATATCTCTAATTGCATTACATCCCACAGTGCTACTGACTTTATATCCTTAGGACTCCACCAGTTGTATGGTTGCTGGTGAATCTGACCACTCCTTGGAAAGGGCCCACCAAGCTCAAGCATGTGGTCACTCTCCATAGTTATAACAGAGTCACAGGAGCTGTCATCCCTGGCATTATCTCCCTCATCATTGGAGTTACAGGAGCAGTTGCCTCAATTGTGTAGACCGCAGTGACAATCAACATTTATGGAATAAACGGACAACATTTATGCCGTGACTGCTAAGTCCTAATTATTACTGACCATCTATATCTGGCCATACATACTCTGCTAACTGAACTTTTATTTGATGTGATTCGTATTGTTTGTGACTGGTGTTATCGGCATGTTTGTGTTACCTCTTATAAGGTCAATGTGCCCAATGTTACTCAGGCTTATACAAACCTCTCCCATTGGATTAAGGGACACTGGGATACAACCAGATTCTCTCATTCTTTGATGACTTGTACAAGAATTGGAGACAGATGTTTACTAATGGGTTTACACTGTATTCAGTGTTCACATGGGTGTTAATCATTGGGGTTGCTTATCGCATTTATAAAATAGTCATGGTCATTTGGGCCAGACAAAGCCAACTGACCACCACTACTGTCCTGCTCTCAGAGCTTATGGAGGCAAAAACAGAAGGGGTAGATGTGGGACAGCAGTCCTGGATTCAGGCATATCTGTACACGGGCAGGCACAATCTTAGCACACTAAGCATTGTTATAGTACAGGGCACACCCCGTCACCTGATGCTAGCACACTCTTGGTTGCATTAGCCCATTTGTTTGTCCTCCTGTTTCTGGGTACTGCTCATGGGCTGGAATAACTCATGGTGGTATGGAGGTCTAGGATTGGTCACTGGGAGGTAGAGCCATATGATGTACAGGCTGCCCTCCCCAGACCTATATAAGCTGCTCGTTGCATAGAATAAATGGATTTGCAACATCTGACATGGTCCCCAGGATGTTACTGGAGAAACTTCATGTGGTACCCTCCTCAGCCTGTTTGATTGTAGGACTGATGCTCCCACATTGGGCTTTATTGGCTACATGAACCTGAGGTCAAAGTCAATGAGGTGGCTACTGAGAGCTTAAATCAATAACATCTCTCCCCCATTCTATACGACAATGGGAATGGTATTCTTTTTGCTGTTGTTGCATGTGATGGGATTTAAATCTCCCCTCTGTATATCCTCCCAGTGTTGTCCACAATATTCAGTGAACTCTTACATATATAACATGGCCTATAGAGTATGATCCATGTCTTCCAATGCCCTTCAGTGTGGATCCATCTAGTGGTTACACCGAGGGTCCCAACCCTACAAGACACTGTCTCCACCCCTCCCAGTAGCCATCAATTGTCAGAAGTTCCCTAGGTTGGGTTGGGATTTCTCACCTATTTCCCCATGTCTCTGCTGGGGCTGGGACTCTGTCTCATTTGAGCTTACATAGGATTGTACATGCTGTCACCATTGCTGTGAGTTCATATGAGTAACTAGCCGTTTGGAACACTATGTTTCTCTGTGGTCATCCAGTCCCTATAGCTCTTGCAATCATCCTGCCTCCTCTTCCACAATGATCTGTGAGCCTTGGGAAGCAGAGCTTTGAAATATATGTCCTATTCAGAGAAAAATACTCGGTGACCTCTTGTTCGCTGAACATTGGCTAACATTGGGTCTTGTTTAATCACCATCTGCTGTATAAGGAAACTTCTCTGGTGGAAGTTAAGAGAAGCATTCTTCCTAAGTGTAGAAGCTGCATTGAAGATGTGCCACTTAGGGTTAAGGGTCTCACAGACACCTATTCTGTGCATTTGACTAGTTCTGGAACTCTGCAAAAGCATTCATCTGTTGAAAAAGACACTTCTTTGACTAGGGGTGAAAGGTACACTTGTATGTAAATATGGGGATGCATATTTAGTATAAAGTAAGAAATACATGGGTCTAAGGATGTAGAAAAGTAGGTTTTTCCTCTAGGATCTCTGACCTCTCCATCCATGTGTATGCAGCTATGTTTACAATAATGCACATGAGTTCCCTCCCACTGAGTGTGCCTTAATTCTAATTAGACAGTTGTTGATTAGCCACAAGATAAAAGTATCACTACTGCACCAATAGCAATATTTTAATGGGCCCGTTATTGTTATTAGGCTTCACTCCTGGATAGGATCTGATTGGTTTTTCTCCCTTAGCAACTTGCATAGTATTCTGATACCTTG
Source organism: Rhizomys pruinosus (assembly GCA_009823505.1). Classification (NCBI taxonomy): domain Eukaryota; kingdom Metazoa; phylum Chordata; class Mammalia; order Rodentia; family Spalacidae; genus Rhizomys; species Rhizomys pruinosus. The sequence goes on along the minus strand of VZQC01011398.1, from coordinate 120,503 downwards.
AGAGCTAGTCTTTAGGGATGAGGCTTCCTGGTCTGTTCCAGTGTGATTGTTCCAAGTCTTATGTCTTCAGCAATACAATCTTACCTTCAGGTTCTAGGAGGTAATTGAGGACTGTGGCAATAGCCTATGTTATTTTGTGAGTCTCTTGAACTACCCTGACAAACAACTCAAAGGGAGGTTTCTCCTGCACCTCATTGTATTTTTTGTTACATAGACTTCAGGTATTCACATGTATTTGTATATTATATTTATTATATGTGTATTTTTCAGGATGACTTTAACTATCATACATTTACGTCTGGTTTTCATACCATAAAAGCATTATTTATCACTCCTCTCCTTCCCCTGTATAGCCCTCCTCACTCCCTTTAAAGTAACCCCCTTGTCTCCATTTACTCCTTAATAATGACTGTCTTCTACTATCCTTCTCTCTTGAGCAGAGCGTCTTATTCCCCTTTATCCACAGGATTCATTTCCATTTCCCTGTCTCCTGTGGTTACATCAGGATATATACTCACATTTAGGGATTTGGAGCTAAGGTCCACAAGTGAGAGAGAATATACGTCACTTGTTTTTCTGAGTCTGTGTTACTTCACTTAGTATAATAGTTTCTAATGCTATCCATTTACCTGCAAATTGCATGATTTCATCACTCTACTGCTGAGTAGAACTCCATTGTGTAAATGTATCACATATTCATTACCCATTTCTTAGCTATTGTGAAAACAGCAACAAACATGGCTGTAAAAGTATCTCTGTAGTTGCAGGAAAAATGATTTTTTTCTTTGAAATGGGCTTAACTAAGATTGCAGGCCAGCTGTGCAGTGAGTTTCCCTGAGGTGCTGATGTTTGCAGGATGCTGGTTTTCCCATGGAAGGTGCACGGGACATTGGAATTCTGGGACTTTGGGAGGGGCAGAGATGTATAGAAGGCCCACCACTTGAGGCTGGGCCCTCTCTTGCCATATCATGGGGGGTGGGGCAGAGGTCACTGAGTCCATACAGGACTTTGGATTTACATGGGGGGAAGAGACCTGCTATTGGCATGTAAGTTATTTTCATTCACTTTATAAACAAGCCTGAGTAAACTGGGTAGAATTCCCTGAACTGTGAGTTTGAATAGCTTTTCTTGAAGGTCTTGGGAACCCAGGGGTTGGGAGAGGTGAGATGCCATGGGTGTGGGCATCTCCCAGGTGGAAATTTATTTTATTTTATTTTATTT